>RXPK01000066.1:516524-1088029 GCA_004143645.1 Protaetia brevitarsis | reverse complement strand
TAATAAAATAGTTAATTTAGATAAAATAAATAATAGGCATGGACACTTTCCTGCGTTAGACAACCCACTCTCAGAGTGTGTGGTAAATAGTATTGAAATAAATAGAATATGACCGTTTTGAATATTGACCTAAGGAGGAAACTAATAAAATAGAAAAGATATTGAATTTTATTTTTACACGATTTATTCTATCAACTACAAGGCTCAACATTAAGTACTCATGAATACTTATATAAAAAAAAAAATTAAGTGAAGCAAACGAGACCCCTGTTCGAAGGTTAATTGAACAAAATAGAAATTCTGATTTGAATTGAATAACAAAATCAACTGATAAATGATACTCTTAACTATAATAGAAGAAACATAAAACAATATATAAACACTTGCGGTTTTATGTAGTAGTTGTCTTCATCTTGGCGTGTCCCAGCCGTCTTCGGGATTTTCCGATAAAACTGACCGGTCTTCTACGGGGAATAAGATATTTCGGCTCCTCGCTTTGTGGCACTATTTGGTCCGGCTACTGGCTTCCTTGGCAATGCACCAAATTGGATACCATGGGGCCGCGCTTTTTTGGGCGTTGTCACACAGCTATAACGCACGTCGTGTACGCTCCAAAACTCGCATCGCTTAAAGACACTATCTTCTACTGATCTATCCACAGCGTGGTACTAGCAACACGGTGGTAGATACTCTTTATCAACACTTTAACAAAAGGGTGCCAAGACCTCAAAATGGCGGACTCATCAACGCCTTTTCTCCGGGTACTTTTACTCGGCCGGACTCTCTCTGGCCGTTCTTCCCCGACCTTTGACTTGACGCCAACTCACTTACTTGATTTTATCTGCGCGCTTCGCTTAGCCGATCGCGTGGTTCCCGGGAAACGTTCCCATTTGTTGCGCTCGGCACGTAACCACTTCTAACTACCGCGTACATCAACACCATATTTTGCCAACACCAAAATTACAAATATTCAAATTATTACGCTACACTTTAAAAGAAAACTAAATAAATTCAAGTATCTTTTTTCATTTTAGATATAAAAAGGAAGAAATAAGCTTTATTAGAAAATAAAATTCGGAGATAGGCGTCCCATTACACTATGGATCTACTAAATTAAGATAGGAAGACTGTCAAAATGATAGTGGGTCTGCTGACTCGTCACTGTAGACTAAATAGACATATGTACAACATAGGCCTGATAGATGACACAACCTGCAGATTCTGCCAAGAGGAGAAAGAAACACCAGTTCATGTACAGTTCCATTCTGAAGACCTGGCGTGGATAAGGTTTCTAGCAATGGTCGTGGAGAACTTCACAGCTAGCAGCTACACAAAGAAGCCGCCCTCATAGATGATAAGCCTCATTAAGAGGGAAAAACTGGAGAGCGCTTTCTAGGAAAAAGGGGATCACAATAGATCTGAAAAATTCTAGATTGGTAGAGTCATTTTGGAATATTAATACCAATTAATAGTGTTCTGTATCCAATCTTTACTTTTTTATTATATTTCACGAACGGTTTCGGCGTAACTATCTTCGGATGCATAAACAACGTTAGGTACTAGCTGTCCTAAATGTTAAATTTTTAAAATTTTAATGTTGTTAATATAAAGTTTACAAAATTTTATTTAACAAATAAAATATTCATATTTCAAATCCAAAATTCTTAAATTATTTTAAATTTAAGAAATTTTGGTTGCTTTAACGAATTAATGTATTTCTGCTAATAACTGTAATAATTAAGAGGAATTTTTCCCAAGAAATTTTCCTCGCGCAAGATTCCTTTTCTTGGGAAAAAAAAATCCTCTTAATTATTATAATATTCGTTAATTATTATTACTGTTAAAAAAGCTTGCAACTTTGCCAATTTTGGCTTTATATATATTTTTATAATAAAAAATTAAAGATTTGATACAGAACAGCATTTTTGCTATTAATATTCCAAATTAATCTAACTTTAGTTTAATAAGTGTTTTAAGTAGTACTAGTTGTTTATTGTCAGTGTTTTAATACTTTTTAATAATTTTATTTTAATTACACTTAGATGTAGAAATCAAACTTTTTGTTCAATATATTGCCTGTGGCGACTATTAGAACTCCGAAAACGTTCAGATTATATAGCCATGAGTCTTATTTCATACTTATTTTACTTTATTCGCACAAAATCTAAATTGTTTATATATTTGAAACATAGCTGTATTCTTTCTGTGACTAATTCCGTAACAAAACTTGGGCATACAAAAGCAAGCTCTACTTATCAGTATCATCAGTCACATATCTATTAATTGTCACCGAATTACTGATGCCCTACTATTAATCATTGTGGTATAGGTAATTCCTCATTTTAAGCGGTGTACAACCAGTTTTCCAGACAACGAGTGTATAACCTGATCATGAATAAAATTTACGTATTAGTTCTTACAAGTTCACGGTATAACAACGTGTTAACCAACATTTCTGTTTTAATTAATATAATTAACATTATTGTTGCAGGAAGCTGTTTAAAAATTGAAATAAAATAATAAAGAAAAACTTTGTCAGTTAATTAACCTTTCCTGGACTATTATCCTTCTACAGGAATAACAACACGAACAAGTAACCTGAACCTACCGAAAAAATTGGCATTTTTATTTACATATGTTAGGAAGTACTAAATGTTAAATATTTTCCATATATCCAGAGCGAAAAAAAAATACTGTGTTTACTGTCCGATCTATCATATATCGAATACATAACAATATATTTCAGCAAAGCCTTGGAAGTAAGTGAAAAATTCCCACCATCAATCGCCTGGTGAATATTTTAGTTTAAAAAATTATCCCATCGCGGACAATGTCGTACATAGCTTTTTAACCTTATTATTCTTTTTCTTCCGTAAATATAACTTAAGCCGATTATTTCCCGCTTGTTCGCATGTCATGCTAGCTATTGTCTTCTCTTGCTTTGCGTAGTGACCATTTCGCAGTTCGATATATCTTAAAAAAAAAGACCCGCCTCCAAACGTCACTGACGCAATAGTGGTTTTCACGGGATATAATAAATATTTAACTCATGTGCGTTTGGCACAAATAAATTTTGACAGGCATCCGATAATACCGCTTACACAAACTGATAAATCACAGAGAACGTGTTCGTTAGTAAGAAGGACGGAGTTTTGCAATGGCCGAATTCGTGACTCGATGAAGAAAGATTGACTGAATAAAGTACATAAATCTTTAATATTTACGTAGTATTAAATCTGAGTGAAGAGATATAGGAACCTGAAGGATAAACACTATGAAAAACTAAATCAAAACATCTATTTGTAATGAAAATTCATTTAATCTACATTAAAGGAAGGACCTAAAAACATTTAATACAACTTATTGTTAGATATAGAATATCGAACTATAAAACGATGTGTTTTTTATATAATCGAAAAATTTACGCGAGAAAGTAAAAACGGCAGATGCATAAAACTGAAGAAAAGGAAAACGAGTATTAGCTACTTGATGAGAAACAGCCACTAATAGCCAGCTAAGTGAGATGTGTAAAGACAATTGTGCTGGTAATACCAGGTTGGAAATGCAGTTAGTTTTCGGACGATTGTGGCAAACGTATATGCATCACTTTCGTCTTGTCGTAATTAATTATTCATTTCTTCTGGTTCCCATATCTGCAAGTTGTTAAAATAAGCCCGCATGCCCTTAAATGCACTGGCAGCGTACCACACGCAATCACCAATGCCAATCATTGCCTTCATGAATTGCCAGCTTTTTCCACACTGTTCCAAGATAAAGAGTAGAGAGCCAGCAAGCTACCCTGAAGAAGTCCATAAAGTAAACCTGTATAACTGTGAAATCTTAAACATTGTCTTCTGCGAGAAAAATACAGTCGTGAAAATTACATTGAAAGTGTGAAAGGAGATTAAAGAGATTAAATAAGTAGAAAATTGAGAGGGAATCAGAGGTGGAACATATTATAACCATATATAAAATAAAATAACTAGAAAATTGGGAAGGAAATCAAGGTGAAACATATATGTATAACCGTATATGTTCCATTATTTCGCTTTGTATTCTTAATTCTCATTATTCTTCTTTGATTCTCCTTTCACACTTTTAATGTATTTTCACAGACTGTATTTTTCTTCCAAAAAGACAATGTTTAAGATTTACAGTTATACAAATTTACATTATGGATTTTATCAACAACACGGCCTTCATTAGGAATTTCTTCAATAGATTTGCTGACAAAACAGCACGAATCTGCAATGAAATTAAGGCAAGTGGGATGTCCGCGATAAGGAATGTTATAAAGAAGTGGCAGGAATAAACTATATCTCAAACCATGGCTGAAAGCAAGCATAGAAGAATAAGCTTATATTAGTTGCAAATCTGCACCTGGATGCTTTTCAGCACACCTCTGGCGTTATCACCATACATAGTAGGATACATTCCCACACTGTAGAAGTACGGAATGCTCATGGTGGAGTACGCAAAGACCGTAAACGGCACAAAGCTAAATACAATTCATCCTAAACCCCATTCTCCATCTAAAGGTATTACACGAGACTACCTATTCTAATATAACTGCCACATAGATTGCATAACAATTGAGATGTGCCTACTGTAATTAAATAATTTCGCTATGATTATTAATAATGAAAACAAAAATACAATAAATGGGTCAGCTATCAGTTATTATGTTTACACCCATGCGGGCGACTTCAGTTATCTTCCAGCATTTTCCAAGGAGTAAGATAAACCATGAAAAATCTTATCCTTCTAGATTTGAAAGGGGCCTGCACGTTCTTTAAATTCAGATTTGGCTGTTCAAAGATCATGAAGCTGTCTTCTCTATCAGCGGAAGGATGGATCATGAACTGAAAGCAGATACCAACGCGGTACCTAGTCCAATATTTAACAATAACTTAAGCCGAATTACTCCAACTAAACTCTAATTCTAATAATTAAATTAGAGATTTATGTTTTAAATATTTTATACACTCTTACTATGCTAATAACTATAATTTAACACCACTAAATAGTACGAAATATTCGTTTATAAATACGGACCCTATCAACTATCTAAATATCATGCCATCACCTATCTAAGTATTACTAAAGGAAAACTACTGTTCGACCGACCCGTTATCTTTAATACCTATTTCCCGTCGCGGCGAATTTAACCCCTCAGCTAATACCCTAGCTTTCGTACGCGACCACTCATCAACGACTAAGTTTTTAAATAAAACATGCCTTAGAGTACCTACCCTACCATATCCACAATGCGAATCATTAACCCTGCCAATTCTACATAAGTATGATTTAACATACCTAACAATTAGCTTTACCGCCTGATAAAACAAACTAACCCTCATTTTCTTAAAATGTGTAACCTTAGCCATAAATTTCCTAATTCACCTCTCATTTGCAGTAATTTTCCACGTATTTTGCCAATCATTATCAAGTTTATGTTTAATAGTATATTTTTCGCAGCAGGGAGAAAAGTGTCTACTTTCCTCCTTCATTTAAGGGAGGAAAGTTGTACTTTTCCTCCCTAGGGCGGAAAGTAAGTGACATTGAAACGATTCTTAACTTATTACGATGCACTTGTATATTTCTATTGAAATTTCATGTTTTCATTTTTTACCGGTGATATCAAATTCACATCAAAGTCTTTGTAAATTGAAATTGGCTATATCATCAGTTAAGAGTAGTGTGTCACTGACTGTGAGATAGCATTTATTGCTCACGTGTGTTAATTCCTATTGAATACCTTTTTTTCTATATTCTTATTATACGATTACCATCATCATTATTTAAATAGAGACAGATTTATTGAATCTTCTGTCGTCTATCTTTAATCTTGTTGCGTGTATTAGAATTAATAGTTATTGTCAACTAGATCTATTAATACTATAATTCATTTAAGTATATATGTAATTTTGACTATATGATTTTAGTTTCAATCGCATCCTAAATAGATCAAATATAAACACAGGAATATAACTGGTTGCCTATCCATTACTTATTTAAGTTGTGTATATAGTGTAAAGGATAAACAGATGGAAGATTTATTACCACTGAATGTATGAATTATTTTCTTAATTGTAAAATACAATTAATTAGATTTTTTGCTAACAAGTAAATTTACATACAATTTGCTCTAGTTAGTAAGATTGAGTAAACAAATTTATACAAGCAAAGATACTCTAATCCCACATACATATATACATATTTCTCATTGAAGATCGTTTGCTGTAAATAATATTATTATTGCGATTAAGTAATATAGTACAGAGGCTCTTGTATTAACTTTTAATGAGTTCAACTATGACTAAACACAAACAATGAACAAATTTATTTAAACTTACGCAAGAACAATTGGCGGACTAATAATAAGATAAATACTACTTTTACATGGTCACTGTGACTATATATCAAAAGTACCTAACTATCCTAATGTCAAAATACAAAAATCTAATATAATTCTATTCCAATATACAGGCTGGTCATTTTCTCACTATTGAGATCTCACTTATTATTGAAGATAGACGGTAGTTTTAAATTTGGCAAAGTTGCTAAATTTTGTGGCTATTATCAAAAAAAGTAAGTTTTTTTTGTTATTGTAAGAGCCGTCTAAAGGTGATCTTCCGCTGTAGTCTGCAGCACTTAGAACAAAGACGTTCGAAATTAAAAAAAAAAAAAACGGAACAATCTCATTTTCTTATTTTGCCTCTAGCACTTTTATGCAGACTTGTAGAAAGAAAAACCACACATTACATTCCCAAGCTGCTTTCAATCTTCTATCTAATGGTTACTTTGAAATTTTTCAGTCAGTTGTACTCTAAATAACGATAACCATATCGTACCATTTTTCTAGATCTTGATAGAAATTTAGTCGAGAATAGATTGTTTACCAAACCGCGTAATGTTTATGCTGTCCTAAAGTCAAGGGATATATAGAAATGTGTAATTAAAGTGTGTTTTTGCAAAGTTTATATCTTTATTTTACCAAGAAATAAAATAGTGGAAATAATGAAAAGAAAACAATAAAGCGATAATTACAGTAAATGTAAAAGTCTGACTGATAGTCGAGTGGCTTGCCCCCTTGGCTATCTGTGTGGAGTCTGGAATTCAGATATAGCTGTGGTCAATTACGGTAATCGGCTTTTTCCGGGGTTGTTTCCTTCTGTTGATTAGGAGGGAGATTTGGCTCTGCGGAGCCTGACAAGCTTAGGCTTAGGAATTGATGATCTGCCATTTCCTACTCTTACCTACTGCTTTTTGTATGGTTCTCCCAGAAATTGCGTTGAAGACATTATCGAGTCTATCTCGAAATTCTTCAATATTATATGGAAGAACAACTTTATATGCGTTATTTTTAACAGCTCCCCATAAAAATAATCTGGAGGACTTAGGTCAGGAGATCTCACCGGCCATTCGACAACTCCATTATTTCCAACCTAACGGTTTGAAAACTCTTGACTTAAATGGTTCCGTACAATTACCGCATTGTGAGCTGATGTGCCGCCTTGTTGCCACCATAAATGGTGTAACTGGTTTAATATAATATTATTATTTAAGAAGTTAAATACGTATACGCGAAGAAGGTTTAAGTCTCCCTCCCCATTTAAAGTCTTCATAGATTACTGGTCCTATAAGACGATTTCCCAAAATGCCCATCCAAATGTTTAAGCCAAAACGATGTTAGGATCTCCTTACTCTATTTTTTGTAGATTCCACAATGCCCAATAGTGCTTTCTATTCAACATTCCACAATTGGTAAATTTAGATTCTTCGAGCGGTGATTTTCTTTAAAAATAGTCGTCTTCTAACTTTCTCAGCAACTAACCAGTATTCCAACTACAAATTTATTATTATATCCTATACCTTCAATAATAAACTAGATCCCAATGGTGAGGGTCAAAAATGAATCAGCTCGTATATGTGAAGAGGTAGAATATAACTTCAATTCTCAACACTGCCAGGTTGACATATATTATGGAACCTTCCATAATATATGACAGTCCTTAATAATTTCTTAAATTTCAGAAAATGCTGTTTGATAAAGGCTTTGCCTACATATAAGTAATTAGAACAAATTTTATGTCAATATCTCTCATATTTTTTAAGCCGACAGTACGGCTGAGAAGGAAGGGCGCATCACTGCTTCAGAGTCAAGCAGCAATATGCGGTACCGGTTGTTGGTTGGGTGACCTGACCATTCGGACAATGCTTCTCAGCGGATCGGTATGTTCCGGCACCCTAAGCCAATGGCCTCAAGGCCGTAGTGCTAGGTTATTATTATTAAAGTTTTGGCGAACACACTGAGAAAAGAAAGTGGTTAAATGAACCTTCTCTCAGTTAACTTAACACTCACATTAAAAAAAACTTTTCGTAAAATTCCTGTACATACTTGGGACATTTTTCTGCCCTTAAAACTATAGAGGTACTTTTAGTACTAATACTTCTAACTATAGGTAATTTTTTTCCAAGGTTTTTTCATGCAGCCGGGAATATTCATACAGAAATTTGAAATGTAGGCAACTTTTCCAAAGATCTTTTCCTGTAGCCTGAAATACTCACAAGTAGGATTTCTAAGGTATAGTGATAATTTCCACAGAAGTTTTAGTTTTTTAAAGGCAATACTTCATATTTAAATGAAGTAGAAGAGAAAAAGATGTTTTCTAACCTTACCAAAGCATTTGATTGTGTGCAGTAGGTACCACTCAATGCCGGAAAAGATAAAGTAATACGATATCAGGGTCAACCTTTGCCGTGGTTCACGTTATACCTTAACGTAGTTCATAGAACCTCACAGAAATTCTCATCGAATACTCTACCACAATTAATAGGCTTTCATTTTTTAGTGACATTATGAGCTTTATGAATGAATATTTTATCATAAATTAACTGCTAAAACCGAAAAAAAAAAATTAAAATATGCAATTCAATTAAACAATATTTGGAAAAAATCGTGATTTTTTTTTAATATGTTTACAAAAATTTGTATACCACCGCAGAATTGAATTCTAAATAAGTTTTTTCAACAACTTTTTCGAACATCACGTCATCTAACGCAACTTTTTGCAGATTGATGGCATATTTTTTAAATTTACCGCCATACAAATGGTCACGTGAGGTGTGTCAAAATAAATTTTGGGGTTCCTAGACATGCACAACCTACCCTTCTAAAAAAACAATTAGTATATTCTAGTAATAAAAAAAATCCAATATGTTGCAATACTTAGGCCAATCACTGTATTTAAATGATAAAACCAACGCTATGTACACTTCTCACAGGAAAAATCGGGACACCAGCAATTCAAAATTTTAAAATTTCTTGATTGTAAATGTTTCTTTCGGAGGACGTATTCACTTATCATAGCCATAAATCACTTAATTATGTATATTACTGCGATCAAAAGTAACGACTAGAAATTTAAACAGAAAAATAACTATATAGAGAGAAAAAGGTTTATGTATAGAATAAACAAATCCGAGTTTCGGTGGCGGCGTTTCCTTTAGAAATACCAATGAAAAAAAATACATAACAACAAAAAGAACTCTTAAATAGACGGCTTCATTTGGAAACATATATGTATTTAACTTGTTTGATGTTATGTGGAGATAATTCTTTTTTTAAGAAAACATGTGGTGATGGGATTTTATTATTTAAAATTATGTCACCTGTTAGTGCTGCTTTGATATTAGTTACTTACTTGGATTTATGCTCGCGAGTATTAATTTAGCAATAGATAAAATGTCAGTCAGCCTTCTCAGTTTTGGGATAATGTGATTTTCACATATTTATTGACTACACTATTATTGATGTATTAATTACTATTGTTGTTTAATATTCTTGAATATTGTATTACTATAAAGTTTTCTTCTATCTATAAAAAATTACCAAAACCAGGTTTAAGATTATTTATAAAATTCTTAAATAAAGCAATTAAGTTCGCAAAGAAATTATTTATTTTATGAATCCTGCGTTTATTGTATTTTTAGGAAATATATCTTAGCTATCGCCTGTATAATCGTTGATCCATTTTCTTGAAATATGGCCAACACTGGGTGTCTTTACAAACTATCTTTATGTTGCACAGGTTTATTAACAATTATTTAAATATTATTGGATTTATAATACATAACAAAGATTGTAAGAAAGCATATTGTTCATCAATCTCAGTTAGTGCTAAAATATTTATTGTTGAATTTGATACATTTAATACTTTTTCGTTGCTACTGCCCGAAGCTGTTACAGACCAAAAGTGTTAGCTATATTTCAATAAAATAGAACGATATTGGATTATACAGGGGATAGTTAAGATATATTTCTTGAAAATACAATAAACGGAGGCTTAATAAAATAAATAATTTCTTTGCGAAATTAATTGTTTTAAAAATTTTGTAAATAATCTTAAACTGTTTTTGGTAATTTTTTAATATATGGAAAATATTTTGTAGTAATACAATATTTAAGAATACTAAACAACAACAATAATGAATACATCAATAATAGTGTAATTAATCAATGTGAAAATCACATTGTTCAAAAACTCAGGAGGCTGATTGGTATATTGTCTATTGCTAAAGTATTACTTGCGGGCATAAATCAAACTAAGTAACTAATATCATAGTAATAGGTAATATAATTTTAAAATTCCATCGCCATATGTTTTCTTAAAAAAAGAATTATCTCTGCATAACATCAAACAAGTTAAATACACACATGTGTATTTCTAAATGGTGCCGTCTACTCAAGAGGCCTTTTAGTTGTTATGTATTTTTTTGCGTTAATATTTCCTTATTCGATATTTCTAAGGAAACACCGCCACCGAAATTCCAATATGTTTATTTAATGTATAAACGTTTTTTCTCTATATATATTCATATTTCTGTTTAAATTTTTAGTCTTTACCTTTGATGGCAATAATACACACAAAAAAGTGATTTATGGCTTTGATAAATGCATATATCCTCTGAAAGCTGCTTTACACCAAGAAATGTTAAAATTCACGATTGCTAGTGTCCCGATTTTTCCTGTGAGAAGTGATTAGATTCGCATTTAATTTGGGAAAGATGTTACATTACACTGCCTAATAAGCTATATTTGGCACACATTAATAATTACACAACGTATTGTTTAGTGTGCCGATTTCTATTTTACATGTTTTTAAGTTATAAATCATTAGCTGCTTTAAATACCGAGACTAACAAAAAGTAACTGTTTATTTTAATCATGCGTACCGTATTCACTTCCAATGGTTATATCAACGGAATATATGTATACTTAAAAACTACAAAAATGATTGAAATGGTATTTTCATTTTTCTGAGTTCATCAATATGTTTTACATGCTTGTTATATACCGGGTTTTTAATAAGCTTTGTCGTACTGCTTGTCACGGCATAGTTTTTATTTAGTTTATTTAAAGCCGGTTTTCCAAATGAGAAATAAAACAGAAATTTCTGAATAGTTTTAGGAAAATTCCTTGGCATACAATCTTCCTTTGTACCATTTTATTTCACCATACCTATTTAGAACCAATTATTTTTCTACCTGGGGATAATGGTTATAATTTCCAAGTCTCATTCTTTTCTAAAATGCTTTCATCTCTTCTTCAATTGCTTCTTTCCATTCACGCGTTTACTATTCGGTGTTGGCATTTTAATATTTTCTCATGGACCAGTTTCTAGTTTTTTCAATTTCTTGTACTGTGCAGTCACTTTTTCAATTTCTATCAGAACATAATGCTTTCGTGTTGTATCGCACTAACAAAAAGTACTTTTCCAAAATTATATTTCATGCTATTGTAATTTTCCTTGCCCTAGTGTATGTAACCTATAATTCGTTAAGTGCTCATCTTAATCTGTGAGTACTAATTTCTTATTCCTTGGTTCTCATCTCGTTCTCTTTACTTTTGGTATGTGCACGAATTTCTTTCCAGTCCATCCTTCAAACGGGGTTTTCCACCGATTTGAGTATTTCTTGTTCGGTTCGGAATATTGACAGCACAATTTACAATTTTAACCCATACATTCGGTTGTTAGATGCCACTTATTATGTTAATGTTTCTAATTGAATGGGTTTACTGTATATAATATTATTGTTACGGTTGAGTAATTTAGTACACAGAATTTTGTATTCAATTTTAATGAGTTTAAATATAATTCTATTCCAATATATATACAAAAATACAGAAGCACAGAATAAGTTTAATAAAGGCAATTCATGAAGAATCATTAAAAATAAATACAAGATGGGGAATGTGCATTCAACATATACCAATCAAGCTTTTACCTGATTCATAAGCTCCTCAAACATGACATCACTAGACCTTCAATTAAGATACAATTCTGCTAAAGTCAACCAATAATATACGGTGGGAATATTACACGTTCCATATATTATATACATAAGGAACAACTAAAGGATATTGTGGCGGAGTTGTCAATATCGCAGAAGATGTTTAGACGAGGTCATACACACACCCAATTATTATACACCTGATACACATTCCGGTGTGCGTAAACATTTGGATTTATTGCCATTACCTTCGGGCTTCAATAACCAATTTTAGTCATACCATGCGACGCTCTTGAATAAAGAAATTAGAAAGTTAGGCAACGTGCTTTGCGGACACTCTAATTGCAGTTATCGCATTTTTAGTGGAAGTTACGCAATGTGGACGAAATTGGATGTGACTCTACAATTTACATAAGTTGTTGAAATAAAGAGCTTCCTTGTTGTAAATTGGCTATAAAGTATTTCAAAGCGACGATTTTTTATTCAATATTTTTAAAATTCCATCAGCATTCATGTAATTCATTTTTGAATCACGGAAATCAGGGATTGAAATAATGATCCACTTGCTCACATATTCCTTTTAATTAAAACTACTGATTTCGTCCAAATGAGCATCATGAAACGATCATGAAAATTGTACATTAAGAAATTATTAATTAAAATTCAAAGCTAAAAGTAAATTTTCATTTAAATTTGTTTTTGAGATTATGGATAATATATAGATATAATTTGAAATTTCAATACAGAAGAAAAATGTTTTTGAGGTAAGATTATAATAAAATAACTGTTTATATATTTCAGTTAACTTATTAATGAAAAAGGCGAAATGTCAAGTATAATACTATCAAAGATTCATGTTTGTTTAATATTAAACAAAATCCGTCAAATCAAAGGAGCATAGATAGGAAGAAGAAACAACGGAAAGAAAATACATCAAAAAAGTAAATATTTATTACACAGTATTGTACGTGCATTAAAAGAAATCCAGAAAAATGAATGCTACAATGGTATATTTAATTTTGTAACATAATAATCTGATAAAAATATTTAAATAACATCGATTTTCTATAATATGTATAAAAAAACATTATACGTAATATCAGCTTATATTTGGTAATATTAACTACAGATTATGTGGTATAGATTAGATTGGATTAGATTAGATTAATTTGATAGATAAATAAATAAATATACAATGCTGTTTTAGAGACACTATTTCAATGTCTATATTATGTTCAAGAAATCTGCCTCCATAAGAAAAATGAACAATGTTATCCAATATATATGTTTCTAACATGTTTATTTGTTTTTTATGTTTATCCTTTCAATCCAAAGAATGTCGCAGGAAATATCCTTGAAACTAAGACCGCATACCTTTAGTCATAATAAACAATTCCTATGCATACAATTATCTATTTGGCTGGCTTACTTTATTTAAATTTATTGGGAAAGCTAATATCATATTTGGAGCTATATGGTGTAGTATTTAAAATACAAAAGCTAAAGCCTGCAGGGAAAAGAAGATTTCTTGTCTCCATACTTCCTTTTAATTAATCAAGGAAATTATTAAGTATTTTCATGTGTTCTAGAAAGTATTGGTTTTTGTTCTGAGTCAGTGGATTTATTGCCAATTTCCAATTATTTGAGTGAGCGTAAGTTAAGTGTTTTAGGCGCTCCTGGTCCCCACCGCTTCCAGTGATCTTTGGAGTTCTTCAGGTTTCATTTATTAGAGCCCTGTTGTTCTCGATGTACAGTTGCAATTTGTCATCGTTAGCTAAGAGTTTGCAGATCTACATGTACGCAAGATATTCAACTGTACATATTTTACTTCTCATGAATGGCAACCTGCAAATAATTTACTTAACTCTAATTTAAACACGGTATGCATTTTTTTTTAAACAATACAATCTACATGTTAACACATTAAAGCCTCGGTTCTTTTTTTTCGGTAACCCAAAATTTTGTAAAGAACTAAAGATATCTTTCGGTGATACGAAATTATCTGTGGTTGATAGTGTGTATGACCTCGGTTTTTTTTCTGGACAATTCGTTTAGATGCTGCAGTCAGATCAATAAAATGACTACTTAAGTTTGAAGGCACTTCACCATCATCGTGCCATACTAAATACTAAAACTAAAATATCGCTCTGTCCGTTTTAGGTTCTCATTCCGCTCCATCATCTTAACTATTGATATATAAAGTCACATAGATTGGTGATGTAAATGTAAAAAATGTAAAAATGTTCACTATACAATCTAATTTATTGATTTCTTTTCACAACATGTTTCGGTTACACTAAGAGAAGATGTGTTAAATTAACAGAAAAATAGCGATCCAACAAAAAGATTTTGGTTAAATATAGTCAAACAAAAATCATTGTTAAAGTAACAAAATGCGAATGTTAAAATAATTGTGTGGATTTGACAATATTTCTAGTATTGTTTTAACAACCAAGATAATTTTATTTTAAACATTCAATATTGTTAGGGCTATAAGTGTTCGGGTAAAATAAACAACTATTTCATGTTAAAGTAACCAAAAGAATTCATTAAAATAAAAAGCAAAAGTTGCTAGGTTAATAAACATTTTAAATTAAATTGAATAAATGTTATATATTATGTCAAACAATTTTTGCTGTGTTAAACAAAAAAATTATGATGCACCAAAACAGAATTGCTTTTTAGTTAACAATATTTTGTTGCTGCAGCAAGCTATCGGGTATTTTTTGATTTTCTTTACAAGGGGAAATGTTCAATTGTCTTGGTGTTGTACGTTTATCATCTTATTCACAACATAAAGTGTAAAATATCAGTAAGGCGGGATATATTTAAAACCCTCAAAAAATAGCAATTTTATTGACATCACTGCCATTGCACACCACCAATCGCTGCTTTAATGATCGCAACTCCTATTGAATGTTTGACTGGTAAGTGCAATAGATTAATATTTTATAACACTGACTGTTGTGCTTCATGACCCTTAAATGCGTCATTTACTGGTATGAAATGGAAGGAACGCCATCTTCATTGCGAAATAAATACCTACCTAGATGTAACGTATTTGCTACTATGTGGAAGAAAACTGTTATACACGTGAACCCATTGGCTTTGTTAAATTAATAAAACGATATGGTTGCCTTTATTATACGGTATTCTTGCAAGATTAACTAAAATTTTGGTTAACGCAACAAACATTACAGAACATCTAATATAGTTATATCAATAGAACGAGTTCTGTTAAAGTCATTAAAAATGTGTTTTAAAATATACTACTGTAAAGTGTTCTTCTAACAATTTCGATGTAGTTAAAATAACAAAGTATTTTTAATTCGTTCAAACAAAATATACTGCTAGTGATTCCGCTAACAAACAAACAACTGTTGAACTAACAAAATATTGTCAACATTTTTTTTTTTAGTTATTTTAACCTTATATTTTGTTCAGTTTGATTGAAAATGTTGTTACTGCAATAATATTTTTCCAACAAAGTGATGGTGGTTGACGGAATGCATTTTCTTCTCTCGGTGTAGAAAATCATCTTAGGGTGAAAAATGTCAACAAGCCATATTGACAAAAAAAAATAATAATTAGATTGGATAGTGAACATTTTTACATTTATTTATATATTAATTATTGTTTCAGTGTATAATTCGGCCATTGATAAAACAACCAAGCGTCGAATACAGAAAGCTCAGAACTCATGGCTCCGCTACATCTTCGGAATAAGGAAGTATGATCATGCTTCCCATAAATTATCTGAAGATGGATGACTTAATATGAAAAAAAGAAGAGAATTGCAGAGTTTACGTTTTTTTTTCGTAAAAATATACTAACTATATAATAAATAATAACTTTTAAAACTCTAAAAAGAATTAGATTTCCTGACGTTGCCCCTAGCATTAGCACTCGTTATCTTAATCTTGTACCACCATCTGCACATGAAACTTTTCTTTTTGAGAGACCTGTGGGAGCAAAGTTAGAAGGGTTCCGAATTCTTTTGATTTAGTTTCTAATTCTTACTAACAATTTGTTGGTTTGGTTTTTTGGTTTATCATTATGAATATGACTATAAAAAAGGCAATGTTCAGTGTTGCCACTAGGTTAAATTTATTTCTAATAGAATTGTGTTAAGACGGTAATAGATTTCTAAAAAAACGCAGTAGATTGACCATTCATGCAGCTTCTGATTTATATAACGAAACATTGATTTTCTGAAAAAAAAATTATACAAAATTAAGGAAATGTAGGAGACAAGGATATGATAGGAAACGAGTGTCGAAATTTACAGGAGAGTCACAAATTACATTAAAAAACTAAATCCCATACGTTGGGTCGGAAGGTACACATCATTTACGGCAACTAAATTAGATTTTGTTGACATAGTAAAGTTCTTTCTGAAATACATATGTCCGAAAAGTGAGAAAAAAATAAGAACGAGAGAAAGTATCTAGGCTTAGATTTGAACTTGTTTTCCTTTAGTTTATTATAATATTATTAAAAATATTGAAAGAAACAAACTTGACTTCTAAGTTATTACTAGAGATGGTGATTTTTGTTGGCACGCAGTCGCGCACACCGTACATGATCGGTCAGCATTATGTATATATTATAGGTATATGTAGATAAATTGATTCATACTCTTTGCCTGGGGAGTATGTACTAATATTACATATAAAAAGGATTCTTCGAATCAAAGAAACATTTCAAAAATCACCATCTCTAGCTATTACAATCAAGAAGTGTAGACCTTCTGACGGCATCAAACTCTTTACAAACAATAAATATGAACTTGCAGCAATATATAAATATGTGCAGTTATGCAAACAAATGAAGCAGTTCAGATTGCAGCTAAGTGGAATATAACTCCAACTTTTTTTTTTGGAAAAGACAAAAAGGTGTAAAAAAACATTTTGACGAATTGTCAAACGATGATGGATTTAATAATGGAGATGATATTTTCCGGGTAAATGTGTTTATGGAGGTTCTAGATGTAGTTATTAATCAAATTGAAAAAAAGGTTTAAAAAGGTAATGTAACAAACTTATGTGTAGTTGTGTGTTTTTGGAAAGATTTGCCTTCTGTTTTTAGTTTACTTTTTAAATTGTCTTTTAAATGAGTCTTTTATATTAGTTTTTATATTCCCGGTAACTTCATCCTTTGATGTTATTAATATTTTGCACACCACTACATTCACTGTACTTTCGCCTCATGTGTTATTTCATTCTTAAGGAAAAAGTTGAAATTAGAAAAAATGTTTTCCAGCGGGTACGTACTGCATTTGGTCACTCGTTCCCGTTCTGCCGTATGTGAAACTTCACAATTGCGTCTATTACATTCCTACTTATACTTTAAATTAATTCACTTAGTAATGAGTAGTATTGTCATAATAACAATTTCACCTTTATGGTTTTACTTTTTTGGACATTCTTATTAACGAATTCGACAGGTAATTGCTTTTGTAAATTTAAATTTTATATAAAAAAAAATGTTTTTTTTGGTTATTCACTTCTCTTAATGATTTAAAATTTTATATGAATATTATTAAAAATTTCAATATTGTAGTCTAAGAAGACCGAAGTGTCGGTTGAAACGTTATTGAAGAATTATGAATTTATAAGATTAAAAATTATCCGCTCAAGATTGCCGTTTTTCTTTCTAACAATTAAACCTATTTCCGTTTCTCCTCCCTGCAAAATGAATAGAATTAAATAAGGTAAAAATTTTAAAATCTGCTGAGACGCTCCAATTACATTATCCAGATGATTCGACAAATTTTTCTATGCAGTTACTAATGATATCTGATATGCGGAGAGAAGAAATTGTTACAATTTATTATTATATTTATTGAAGAATTATGAATTTATAAGATTAAAAATTATCCGCTCAAGATTGCCGTTTTTCTTTCTAACAATTAAACCTATTTCCGTTTCTCCTCCCTGCAAAATGAATAGAATTAAATAAGGTAAAAATTTTAAAATCTGCTGAGACGCTCCAATTACATTATCCAGATGATTCGACAAATTTTTCTATGCAGTTACTAATGATATCTGATATGCGGAGAGAAGAAATTGTTACAATTTATTATTATATTTATTGAAGAATTATGAATTTATAAGATTAAAAATTATCCGCTCAAGATTGCGGTTTTTCTTTCTAACAATTAAACCTATTTCCGTTTCTCCTCCCTGCAAAATGAATAGAATTAAATAAGGTAAAAATTTTAAAATCTGCTGAGACGCTCCAATTACATTATCCAGATGTTTCGACAAATTTTGCTATGCAGTTACTAATGATATCTGATATGCGGAGAGAAGAAATTGTTACAATTTCAAATATAAGAGAATTTTCGGAGTTATTGATAGTTAAATGTGCTACAGTAACTTTACTTTACTTAAGTTCTTCAGATGTTGTTTCGCTTTGATTTGTTTTTAACTTCTTTCTTCACATTAAAAGTAATAAAAAATTATTTAAGAAATTCTTTTGGAAAAGAAGGACTACACAATTTATCTCTTTCAGCAGTAGAAGCAAAAATGACTAATGATATGAAGTATAAGGTAAAGTCAGGTAAGTGTGTAACCGGGGCAAGTGTGTAGTTTGGTTATATTTATTTTTAAAATTGAAATACGGACGTCCTCTTCTTATAATACTAATGTACTAAACTTCGTACTAGTTTTACAAATAAAAGTTCGCATCTCCTAACGTGTAATAACTTGAAAGTCTTGTGAATATATCATACCTTATTAAACAGGCATCAGTTTAGTATTACACTCTTGGCCAAACTAAAGGATAATGCTATTAATATATAAAATGCGGAACGATTACACAGTTGCCCCATTTTGCTGGGTAAGTGTGTAGTATTGACAGTGGTTAAAATTTCTTTTTTTTCTAGTAAACCGTTGATAATCATAAAAGGCGTATCTATTGAAGGCTTACAACTGGGCATACATTACGTACTTCTATGTGTAAAATTTATCAAAATGTCTGATTATGTGAGCAGTGTTACATTTTCTTCGCACTATGCTATTTTTACTACACACTTACTTGACTTTACCTTATATAAGTCTAATGCTTTAGTTAAAAAATAATTATAGTTTAACATATCTAGCTTAAATATGCATTTGCAGATTTCCTCCTGACGAAGTCATAAAATATATGACGAAATATTGAGGTGATTAAGTAGTTTTGTTAAATAGACCGTATTACCCATACAGCTTAGTTTATTTCTTAACGAAGTCCGGTCGGTACTCCTTTTCACTCTTTTTACTACATTTTGAAGAATAGTTGATTATCTTGTAAAAGAGTTGAGTTGGATATAAGAAACCTAACACCAACTTGTCTTTATTTAATCTGTACCATCAAAATATTTCATAATATACAGGCTGTTCCATTTAATTTTTCACAACTTTGGTGTGCAATTTTTCTTTGAGTCACCCTGTATACTTCAAAATAATTTTGAAATGTGGTCCTTTTGAACCTGTATAATCCTTAACCAAAAAAAATTGAAAATATGTTACCACTTCTTTTTATATAAACCGACGCGAATGTAGTGGCCCACCTGTATATTACTATTATTATTTCTCCTATTGTTGTTTTTCAAGACAGGCATTTGAGAATTCAGTAATTATAAATGTATATAGGAATATAAACAATGCTTCTATAGTAACCACTGTTATTTGTTAATCGCTTACTAAGAGAAAGGAAATCGGCCAGTTAAACTTGGGTGGATCTAAATGTCAGAAGAAAAATTTTATGAATTGTATCATGAATTGCACATAATTGAATTACCAGGGTTTACTAAGCATAAAAAAGAACATTCTGGATCTACACCATCATCATTGCAAAATTTATACCTATTTATAGCACATATTCCACCTTTACAATCTTACTGATTTTTTTATTGGTTTCAAGTAAATGAGTTTAAATAATTAGATTGTATTGTACATCAAAATATTAGCCAAAAGTTCTCTAAAATTTAGAAGATATTACGTATGTATGTACAATAAATAGAAATAAAATTGAGTTAATGATATACTTGTATTTACATCAAGGAGATAGTGTAAGCATAACTACAACTATGCGGTATCAATGTGAATTCTATTTCTCCATGAGAAAGAAACCGAGGTAATAGCACAGATCTATGTAAGAAGTACACACACCCAATCATTATACAATATAATGTGCGGAATTTTTAATTGTAGCATAATTATAAAGACATTTTTCTACAATAGCGCAGCTAATTTTATTCATATAAACATGCTGTTATTTTGCATTAAAATATAAGAGGCATAATCATAAAACGCTTTCTAAATAATATTTTACTAAAAAACTACAACATTTGCAATTCATGCAATTTATTTATAACCCTTGATAAATACTATTTGCAGTCATGTCAGCCTACAAAATGCTGAGCGAACCAAATATGATCGAAAATACAGGACCTCTGCGTATATTACAATTAGAGCTGCAGAAAAGAGGGCTTTTGTAGTAGCGTAGGGCTTGGGACTAGAAATTTATAATATGGTACATCACGTTGGGCATTTAACCGGTGCTGATTGCAATTAATGTCTTTTACTCGCATAAACACTGTACGGTAAACAATACATACATAATAATGCAAATGTTTCCTAATATCCGAAATCGGTTAAGAAATTTATTAACTCTCGTCCAACATAATGAAGTGCGCCATTCCCCATCATCAATCCAGCCTGGCATTCACATGTATATGTACTAAAATCGTTCTACCGTGTCTAAAGGTAAGACAGAGTGCACACCGGAGGAATGCAACACGCAATACGACAAGTCACACAACCAGAAACACGACAATTACTGCATTTTTCGGACTATAAGACGCACCTCAAATTTAGAGACGATTTATCGAAAAAAAAAATATATATATAATATTATAATGTTACCTATAGTCCGAAAAATACGGTACATTAAATTTACACGGTACGTGTCGTGCTGCTGGTTGTGTCGCTTGTCGTATTCGTGTCGTATCCCTCCGGTGTGCACTCTGCCTAAAGGCAGTATCTGTTTTTTTTTTCTGAAATCACTGTTTTTACAACCTTTTAGTCCAAAACATAATAAGAACTGTACACACGCTCAAACTAAATGTTTAGCAAACATCCAGAAAGCCATGGAACTTAATAGAAGAATAGTGAGGACCGTATCATCTAGAGTTATATGACAAAAACGGTATCTATATAGCAAAGTTGCAGGTACGGCCATTATCCTTAACACAACAGCGTGCATATGAATCTCGACTGCGGTTTTCGAAATACATATACCATTGTCGCCAATGATTGCGCACTCGTTTCTGCAGATTTAGTTATAGTAGACCTACACAAATAATTTTTAAAAGATATTACCTCTAAGTCTTCTCTATTTCAAGTTTAATTACTGATAATATTAGTAACACTCAAATAGAGTATTTACACTAAGACATTTTTTTCCGTTCAATCGTTTCTTTAAATTAAAGTATAAAATCTAAAAAGTATATTGTTGTTTTATTAATTATTATAGAACTAAATTGCAAAATTCAGTGAAACTGTTTGCCTTGGAGATTTTAACTTAGATCTCAGTAATGTTTCTGATTGTTTCAATCTAATACAAATTATAAATACACCAACAAGATGTACAAATACTACTTTCACTCTTGTAGATCTTATTATACTTACTAATTTTGATTTGATTACTGATGTAATTTAAAATCTGACAAACAATCGAAAGAAAAACAATACAAAACGGCCCGAATGCCAGCCAAGGACGAACTAAAGCACTAAAGCACACAGTGCGTCCTTGGCTGGCATACATACATTTTAATGTGTTGTTATTTTCACGTTCCATCCTTTTTAATTTAGTTTCTAATTAATTTTAACGGTTTTAAAGAATTTCTCTCATTGTACCCACAAAATTTTTTCGACGCATCATTCTTAAATAGGAAACGAAATTTGAGGTTTTATTGCCCGAAGATGGTTTAATAAACCGAAACATGTCGCAATAAGATTATATAATAAAAAGGATTGGAACACGAATTTGCCTTTGATTTAATTTCAATATCAACATATATTACACCAATCCCCTGGGACACTATAAACTAAATGAATGAGAGTTTAAGATGGAAACCTCATTATTAACGTGAAGATATTCGCTAAATTGTCGATCTGAAACTACAATATGTATCCATAAAGGATAACAATAATTGTAGGACGACTTTAAGCCACTATACTTGCGTTAATTACGCAGGTAGATATTAGCATACATATGTTTCACCTAGGTGAAACATAAGTGTTACACACGTTTTTAACGTCACCTAACTTCAAATATGTTATGACTTATGACTCTACGAGATCAGGTTCTCCCAAAATATAAACCTGCAAAATATGCACTTGACTTACTAAAAATCTTTAAGAATTTAGTTACAAAATTATGCAGAAAGGAAAAAAATATATATTTTACGGACTTCTTTTAAATAAAGGAGCAAGTGGCCAATTATGAAGAATTTGCGCAATTTGAATGTTCAGGAAAATAAATCCCAGGCGATTCATGCACATCTTTCTGATGTTGAAACAATTAATTTATATTTTTTCAAATCATCTAAAAATTCATTATCACCTGATATTGGTTTGATTAATTTTCATGGTTCTAATATTAAAAATATTTTGGAATCCGTAGTGTTTGATGAAGATACAACCTTTAAATTGTTGTCGTCAATTAAGACCAAGTCCATCGATAATAACCAATTAAAAGCACACACACTAAAAATTTGGGTAATTTTTTTTGATAATTTTCCGTGTTGAATGGGGGTTAATGTACAGATATTTAAGAACAATTTCGAAATGTTACAAATTTTCCCATAATACATGTATTTTACGTGAATATTAATACAAATATTTATTTTTTTTAGAAAAAATTCTGTAGCTCTCTACTGAAAAAATATTAATATCTCACAGGAAAAACTAAAAATTTCTTACAGTTTTAAAATTACAGTTAAAAATAAAATAATTTTTAAGTGGTAAAGAAAAAAGCGAATTTGAAAAGAAATATTTCACGTTTTTACGTGAACTATGTTTGAATTAGATATAGTAACTTAAGATTGACATTACTGTTTTCCTTGAAGCGATCAAACTATTTCTTTAAAATAATATCTTTTACTCAAATAGATTAACAGCAAAAAAAATTTTTGGGTACATCAAATACGGTTTTCTTAAAGAAACTATTTATTTTATACAAAGTCTGGACTGTTACAGACAAAGTAGTAGTAGATTTACGTCAAAATTGTTATTACTTAAATCATCACGTCATAATGTTCTAAACATATAATAGCAAAGTTTTCTGGCCTACACCCTAGCATATTCTACGAGTACAGAAATTGTCGTAAAGATGGCGGTTCTCTTACTTCACTACACTAATCTTTCATACTCGATATAAGTTTTCTACATGGCAGTCATAGCCATCAAATATTTATCTATTACTTATCAGATAAATATCTCTTAGGAACTGTTATTACAACAGTTTCCCCATTACATAGAGCGGCCCTTGATTTTTGCGAAAAAACCGTCAATATGGAGGGCAACGGAGCGTGCACTGATTTTGGAATAAGCATTACAAATTTTCATATATTGTTTGTCTTTTATGTATTAAATACCAATTAAATAAATTCCACCCGGGCATTTTCGGCGATATTTTCGTTTTTGTTAGGAAAAAAATCTGAAACACTGATTCTTTCTTTGTAATTTTACTTTTAAACAAGTGAAACTTCTATGGAAATTAGCACTGCCTTAGAAATTCTATTTGTGAGAATGCCAGACTACATGAAAAAACCTTGGAAAAGTTACCCACATTTCGAAATTTCATTATGGTTATTCCGAGATACACGAAGAAATTACCTATTATTAGAAGTATCACTTCTAAAAGTAAAAGGGGCATAAACTGCCCCAAATTCGTACAGGAATTTCACCTAAAAATTTTTAGTGTGTACATTATACATTTATGTTTGCCGCATTTGCTGCCAATATTAACACATGTAGTTAATTACTAAGTCAGTTTTTCCCAAATCATGGAAATACGCTCATGTATTTTCGTTAACTAAGATTGCGAATCCGCAAACTATTGGGCATCTTCTGCCAATAAATGTACTGCCTTTAGTTTCTAAAATATTTTAAAAAAAAGTATCGGATATCCAAATTAGCACATTTACATGCAAATGATAGTTACCGTTCTCTGCAGCCGTTTGAGACTGGTTTTAGACTGGTCAATAATAAAAGAAAAAACTAGCTGGCCCTAACAAACGTGAGTGATGATGTTTTTCTCGGCCTAGAAAAGTAACAAGCTGTAGCCTTGATATTACAGTCGCGAGCAAATGTTATAGGCACCTGTGACAAAATTAATGGATTTCACGTTTTTTGCATTTTTTTTGTGGCAGATATTTCAACGTTTATATAATCGTCTTTACGGTTACACTAGTCTTTATAGATACCTTTTGTAAATGTATTATTTTTTTTTATATATTTTCAAGTCTTCGAGATGTCACTTTTCCCCTCCCATCTAAAAAGTATTATAGTTGTACTAAAAACACTCTAATATGCAACAAATTAATAGGATTCCTTAAAATACTACATATTTATAATGTATTACCTACAAGTTTTTGTTTTCTCATTGTTTTACTGTGATATTCGCCCAAAATTTAGGGTTCCTATAACATTTGCTCGCGATCTTGATTTTACCAAGGCATTTAGTAAAAGTCGTTTTTCCTGCTGAGTGTGGGGTGCGGCAGAAGTCTATCTTAGATCCCCTGTTGTACATCATATATATGTCTGAAAGGAGTTTACACAACTTGAAATCCCACTTTTACGCAGATAATACACAGACATATAAAACTTCCGAAACTTTCGCAGCATCTGAACAAATAAACTAAGATATGAGGAGATTAATTGGGCACTCGCGTAAGTTACGTTTACGTATCGATCCTTCCAAATCTAGTATAATGACATTTAGCAAAATCATTTAACGTTTCCATTTGCTGGAATTTTGTTGGTTAAGAGAAATGGTGTTGCGTTACCCATTATTGAGGAGGCAAGGAACTTGGGGGTTTGGTTTCACATAGAGCTGCGGTTTGAAAAGTATAATCCTATTCGCCTTCAAGGAGTTCACGACGCATTGAAAATGATTTACCAGTAAAAGCCACATCTCCAGTAAAGACATTAAAAGCCTGTTAGTTAATTCGCTGGTACTGAGTCATGTAAATTACTTATAGGTTGACGTTGCATTAGAGTCTACTGATAAGTACCGTCTCCAAAAATTTTAGAATTCCATTTAATATTGGTTATCAGAAAATATTATCATATTAGTCACAAATTGAAAGGATGTAAATGGTTAAATATGTCAAATAGGCAAAGGTTTCATGTGTTATGCTTTTTCCATTCCATTGTCACTAGAATCATCTAAAACTTTACTATCTCTATAACAGGTTATGTTTTCATATCAATGTTCACCTTTTGAATTTACCCTACTAAAGTCTTCTAAACCTAAACCTTCTAAAACACCTAACTATACAACTCTGTTCAGGCGATCTTTTTCGTATAATATTGCAAATTGCCATACAAATCTACCAGACCGATTCAAGATTCTCAGTTAACATTGCGTTGGTAAATGTGCATACATATTTATTTTTTTTAAATCAGTGAGTTGTGCGTGTATTTTTGTATTTGTATTTTGTCATTAAACAGGTTATTTGACATTTAAAAGTATACTAATTAAATATATACTAATAATAATAATAATAATTAAGTTAAAAATGCAAAAGCATACACAAAAGACACACATTAACAAATAACTTTATAAATATCATTCACAACAAGGGAACGACTCAAAATTTATAATTAATAAATTCGTCAAATGAGTAAAATGCTCGAGCAATACAGCCTTCAATTTACGGCAAAATGCTTTTAAATTAGAAGAATCTACTATGAAGGAATAGGAAGCTTATTGAAGATCACAGAAATGAGAATAAAGAGACCATTAATATCATTATTTTATTGAATTGCGATGCACTTACGCTACGCAACCCCAATGGAATTCTATAAAACTTTAATCAACTGTGATTCAGTCTTCAGTGATATATTCGATCTTGAGCTGCAACCACATACAGGTCCAGTGTTGTCATTATTTATATCTCGAAAATTTATTCAAAAATATTGCTGTTTTAAAACTATATCAAAAACAACTCGACAACTTTTTCCAGTTGTGGTTCAAAGGTAATATTAATACTTTAATTACTTTCCCTACATATTAGCATGTGCATTATTAGCCATATTGTCTTATAAATATCATATATATGCGGGATATGCGCATTTCTAAATAAGCAACTGATGTAAAGAACACTTTCCACTCAATTATAACCGTACATCAAAATAATGCAGCCATAAACTTAGACTACAACAATTTGGCCTATTCGAAAACACCTAATTTGCGTACTACATATGTATGGTTATAAAGTGCCAGTACACACTCAACCTTGCCAGGATTTCTTCGTGGGGGATTTAAACCTATATAAGCTTCGTACAAATAGGCGAGGCCGTTTTCACTATAGTTTTCCCTGTAGTGCTTGTGTACCATGAAGTTCTACGTAAGTATTTTATTTATTTGTTTTTCGTAGATAACTACGAATGCTGATGATTGCTAAATTATCTGTAATCTTGTTTTATCACAAAGCTTTTGGAAAAAATGCTGTAATTCATATATTTTGATATGGACATTTTCTTAAACATCACTAATAATTTGAATAAAACAATAAACTTGATAAGAAAGCTTAAGTGACCTTAAATGTGTTTGGTTGAATGCGTATTTTTATGTTTTGCATGTATAATGTGCTTTTAATTTATTGTTTCGCTTTAAAGTAGCGGAATGAAAAACGGTATTGTATAAACTTCAGATACATATAACTATTTCCGCAAAACGATATAGACTGTGTCCTTCGTATATAGTTACATATTAATATGAGCATAATCAATAAAAGTATTTAAAAATAAAAGTCGATTGAATCTAATCAAATGTTATTGCAAATAAACCTGGTTTTATTGTATGAACATATATGTATGTTTCAACATTGATATTTTCCCAACTTCATATAAACCCAAAAGAAGTTTTACTGTAGTTTATGTAGGTACAAGGTTCTAGAACTAAACAGCATTATTTCCAAAGATTTTATTTATAGTCATCTAAATCTTCTCCTGTAAGTACAAGAATCGTATCGTCCTTGAAGAGAAACAGGAATCAATGAATCATTGAGAAAAGCAAGATTATGGTTGGTAATTTTAAATATACAATACAAATTAACTAATAATGGGTTTCAAAAATAAAATATTAAAGTTTTTTTTTTTTGTTATTCATCAGTATGCGTATCATATTATTACAACTTTTGCTAACTTTTAATGAAACACATAATGAAACAATAGTTATCTGTTTTTCTTCACTTAGTGATGTATAAAGAATAAATTTTATAAATGTCAATTCTATGAATTCTGTTGGTATTTTGGGTTATGTTCCATCTATATGAAAACTGTTAAAAAATATTGATTGTGTTATTATTTATTCCACAACAAAATACATAATAAAGCATACTTAAAGCATGTACAACATTGTACTTTTTTTACAAAAAGACTCAAATTTACCTGTAGCAATAAATTTACAAATATGTTCTGAAATTCTAAAATCTATTTTTCTATACTCACTGGCATGCGCGATTAATTTATATCGGACGACCAATGTAAACACAATGTTTTTTTTTTTTCGAAATCGATGAAGTCTAAGCAATTTATAGTTTGCCAAGCATCTTCGCAGAGCCACGCACTGGTTGAAATTCCCAAGAGCCGCTTTACACATACGAGAATTTTTACAAGTTATAGCAAAAATTATACCGAAAATTTTGGTGAAAAATTTCGTAAGAATGTTTGCCACGACACTTTCATGTGGATTTACACAGCACTAGATTAGATTAAGATTGGAATGATCTATGGACCTATTTCACCATCTATTGGACCCCCTTTTTTTCCTAGAGGGCGCTCTCTAATTTTTCCCTCTTAATTAGGCCTATCATCTTTGTGTGTAGCTACTAGCTGTGGGGTTCTCCACGCCCATTACTAGACACTTTGTCCTCGCCAGGCCTTCACATTGGCACAGCACATAAACTGGTGTTTCTTTCTCTTGGCAGATTCTGCAGGTTGCGTCATCTACCAGGCCTATGTTGTACATATGCCTATTTAGTCTACAGTAACCAGTTAGCAGACCTACTATAACTTTGATAGTCTTCCTGTCTTTATTCAGCGGATCTCTAATAAATTCAGGCCTCTATTCCTTTAGGAACTCTTTTGCCAGTCTCTGCCCCGGTGATTTTCGCCATCAGTATGGACTGATTATGTATCCATTCATTGATGGATTTTTTAATTTGCGATTTAGTAGTGCCGAAAGAAGGGCCAGGTCTATTGAATGACCTTGACAAACCTCGCCTGGCCAGCTCCTCCGCCGCCTTATTTGCTCTCACGTCCGAGGGGCTAGGGATCCAGGCCAAGGTTAATTTCCTTTAGGTGCCCACCTCACTTAGGACGCTTACACAGTTCCAAATCAGCTTAGAGACCATGCTTATGGAAGTAATCGCTTTAACTGTGGACTGACTGTCAGAGAAAATAGCAATACTTTTACCTGGTTCGCCACATCTTTCTATTTCTCTGACACAATGGTGAATTGCTGCAACCTCAGCTTGGAACACCGTTGTGTCTTTGCCGAAGCTTACCGAAAGAGCCTTTTTAGGCTTTTTAGCGTATATTCCAGCTCCAATGCCGTAGTCCGTTTTAGAGCCGTCTGTATACCAGTTTGAGTCCGCTCTTTCTGGAGTACACGATAGTTATGGTCATAAGCACGCGCATTTATTAAAATAAATTGTTATTTGAGTATGATTGTCATAGAAATTCTAGCATAAATAGCAGTTAACCGATAAACCAGCAAAATATGGATCGTAATTGTTTAAATTTAGGTTTACTTCCATTTGCACTTAAATTGTTCTAGGTACAATATATCGCGTATATAAAACAACACGAAGGAGGAGATCAAAAAGCTCATGTTTTGGAGGAGAAAATGGCTATTAAACCGGAAAGGACGAGACACACTTGCTCTACTGCATTGAATTGCACAGTGAACATCCCTGTGCCTACCTAAACTTTCTGAGAATACCGGATAAGCAATTAAATTATTATAAGATTTCATAGAAACAGACATCAACCACATCAACTGATGGCAGATGTCAGCCAAATGGGATAAAACAGGATGAAATATGTATTGTGGGCATATTCTCGCGCCTATTCTTGAAAATATAGAGAAATGTTTACATTTTTATTGGGAATATTTACGTAATACACTGCGAAGTAAAAATACTGTTTTACACAACAAAAATTCTTATGACAATTGTCACCAAAATTTTCGGGAAAAATTTTATGATAATTTGCGCAAGAATTCTCATATGTGTAAAATGGTTCTAAGACGCATAGCTTTAAATGGTTTTTTTAATAAATTCTTTGGATTCATCTTATATCTCGCTAAATTTCCACATGTCTTCCTAAACTAAAATGGATAAAACTAAAACTAAAATGCAGAATATTACATAATTATCATTCCTTTGATAACATGTTTAATGTGGTTTTATCAAATTTCTACAGAAACATTGTTCGATAAGCAGAGACACATCTTGTACTTTAAATTTTGAATTATTCTGCCTGATGTAATCCTTAATCTTCGCCAATACCGTGTCAATAGAATGTAGGATGTAATGATATGACAGCAATCTCAAGACAGTATACTCCATTTAAGCGGCACGTTCAGCAAATACATATTTATTGTTCTTATTTTTTTGTTGTAATTATATTTGTTAAATCGAGAAGTGAAGTAACAAGAACTCTCGTCTTGTCTCAGTTTGTTGCTTATCAAGACAAGTCGAGATTTGACTGTGAGTTTAATGCTTCATAATCTGTTTTCAATCTTTTCGTTTCATATTTAAATAAAACAGTAATAAATTAAACGTTTTGACTACAACAAAAAATAAATGCATTAAATACAAATAGACCCGAATAGGCAAATGCAGATATCGCTTAGGCCGAGAATACATGTGCAGATGGCTTGTCGGGACTTCACAAGACCCGAGCAAGAGTCGAGAGTCACAAGCGTACGTACCAACAAGACAAGAAATCTTGTCTCGACGTTGACTGAAGATTTCTCGTATCGCTCGATTTAACAGATCTAGTTGTAATAGTATTTCAAACAACATGTACCATCGGTACTTCGTAGAAAATTGGGTGAAGGAGGGAAATTCAGGAATTCCATATGATGCCATGGTTCAAAAATTTAACCTAGGTAAAAAATATCAAGTTATAATTCCAGATAAGAAGGACTGGGGACAGGTACTCCAGTAAGAGCCGACTCAAACTGGTATACAGACGGCTCAAAAACGAACTACTGCGTTGGAGTTGGAATATACGCTAAGAAGCCTAAAAAGGCTCTTTCGGTAAGCTTGTGTCCGAGAAATAGAAAGATGTACCGAGCCAGGTAAAAGCGTCGCTATTTTCTCTGACGGTCAGTCCACACTTAAGTGTGGACGCTTTAAAGCGATTAGTTCCATAAGCGTGGACTCTAAGCCGATTTGGGACTGCGTAAGCGCCTTAATACGGGGGGCACCCAAAGGAAATTAACCTTGGCCTGGGTCCCTAGCCAGTCGAACGTGAAAGGAAATGAGGGGACGGACGAGTTGGCCAGGCGAGGTTCGTCAAGGTCATACATTGGAGTTGACCCCTTTTCCGGCACTGTCAAATCGCAAATTAGAAAATCCATTAATGAGTGGATACATAATCAGTCCAGAGCGTGGTGGAAAAAATCAACGGGATAGAGACAGGCAAAAGAGTTCTTAAAGGAACAGAGGCTTGAATTTACTAGAGATCCATTGTATAAAGACACGAAGACTATCAAAATGATAGTAAGTCTGCTGACTGGTCACTATAGAACATAGGCCTGGCAGATGACGCAATCTGCAGATTCTGCGAAGAGGAAGAAACATTAGTTCATGTGCTGTGCCAATGTGAAGGCCTGGCGAGGACAAGGTTTCCAGTATTAGGTGTGGAGAACTCCACAGCTAGTAGTTAGACAAAGAAGCCGCTCTCAAAGATATTAGGCCTAATTAAGAGGGCAAAATCAGAGAGCTCCTCTAGGAAAAAGGGGATTACAATAGATCTGAAAAGGTCACGGTAAAACAGGTTTATAGGTCACCCCAATCCTAATCTAATCTAAACCTGAAGAGAATTTCCTTTAAAATTTCCTGAGAACAATCCTGGATAGAATACAATTCTAGGATTCGATCGTTACTGGAGCCCCTCGAACGTCTTAACATAACTCAGACAATTACCTGCGCACACCTGTCGTTTGAGCTGTCCATACTTGCTTCCAATGTATTTCATACCACACCTAAAATAGAAAATAATTAATAACGTTAGGTTCAATTCAATTTTAACTAGTAAATTATATTTTTGTAATTTATGTTCACAATACTTTAATTTTGGGGTTAAGTTTGTACAAACCGTCATTGTTTTAGGAATTTTTAATATTTAAAAATCGACAGTAAGATGGTATATTATTATAGGGATTTTTACATATATCGATAACATGGATAGTTGAATATTATAGTTTTATTACAAATTTAGTTTGGCAATTTACGCGTACATGATTGATTTAAATATATATATATATATATATATATATATAATATAATCGTAATCCCAAGATACCTCTCGGTGTAGGGATATATTTTTCTATGTTCTGCACACTATTTTCCACCTTCCTCTGTCCTTGGCGATATTTCTTGCCTCCTCCACACTCATCCCTCTTCTCCTTATAGCCTTTGCCACTGTGTTGTCCCAATTTTCTGGAGGTCGTCCTCTTCCTGTACTTGCAATCACTCTTGCTTCCCATACTCTCCTCGTTTGTCTCGTTTCTTCCATCCTTTGAACGTGTTCCCACCATCCTAGCTGTTTTTCTTCTAAGAAGTCTAATATTGATTTTGTTTCCAATTCTGTCCTCACGTCTTCGTTCCTGATCCTGTCTCGTCTTGTAATTCCTTTAACCCCTCGTAGGTACTTCATTTCGGTCGCCTGAAGTTTACTTTTCCATGTCGTATTTATTGTCCATGTCTCACTACCATACATCAGAGTTGGTCTATATACAATTTTAAAAATTGTCATTTTAGTTTTTCTAGTTATTTCTTTTTCCTTATAAATGTACGGTTAATTGAATGAATAAATCTTATTGTTTTTTCTATTCTTTCTTGTATGTTTTTATCTTGTTTTCCGTCGTTCTGTATAATTACTCCTAGGTATTTATATTCATTCACTTGTTCTATATTCTTTCCATTGATTTTAATGTTAATTTTCTCTTTATCTTGCATTATACCCATTACTTTCGTCTTTTCTGTGTTTATTATCATGCCATATCGTTCTAGTGTCTTATTCCATATGTTAATGTTTTGTTGTAGTCCTTCTTCAGTTCTTGCCATTATCACCACATCATCTGCAAATGCACATTCTGATATTTCTACTCTCTTCAAATTTCTGTATCCAACTGTTAGTTTTCTCATTTGGGGTTGACATTCCTTTATAACTTGATCCAGCAGTACATTGAATAGCAATGGACTTATAACACCTCCTTGCCTAAGACCATCCGTTGTAAGAAAGGTTTCTGACTTCATGTTTTGATATATTACATAAGTCTCATTATCTTTATACAGTGATTTAACTGCCTCAATTATTAGTCGACTAACCCCTCTTTGTTCTAATATTTTCCACATTCTCGTTCTAGGTACTCTGTCGAAGGCTTTTTGTAAATCGATGAATAGGAAGTACGCTTTCGTTTGATTTAAATATACCGAATAATTTTGACGTTCCTTTAACCTCATTTATTTAAAGTGCCAGGCAAATTTGGATACGCATTGGAGTTAAAAAATTTCAATAAAGAGTCTCAAAATTGATAAGACAGCATTTGTTATTTAAATAAAGAGTTATGCTTGTATTGTTTTAAAAGATTCTTTTATTACACGTTTAGTGTGTTTTTACAACGAGATATGATAATTATATTTTTTTTAATTTTAAACAAACAAAGAAGGGCCTTTGGAGGCGTGCTCTTTAGGTAAGAAATTGCCTATTCGTTAGCAAGCGCCTGCAAAGCTAATTTGACTTGTGCTCCCATAAGTGGCCCATGCCATCTAGCAGATATAATGTCACTGATCACAATATTCACTCATTTATCAAAGAGGTCGCTAGGAGAATAAAAACCACTAAATGGTTGTATTTATTTCTTATTGAAAAAAAAAGAAAAAAAAATGTTTATACAAATAAAGACATACGTATGTTAATTGAAATGTTGAACATTGAATCGAATTTATTGAAATTAGTTATAATATAGTATTTTACTGAAGTAGAGAAAAAAATGAAGATTTTAAATCCGGGCATTTTTCTGAAAAACAGAGCATAAAAATATATAGCTTTATTTGTGACAGATCAGTATGATATCAATTATATCTTATTTCGTTTTTAGTCCTATTGAAATTACACTAAACCTAAACTTTCCTTTCAGATAATTTTGTCTGTAATTGCTACAGCCTACGCAGCGCAGCAGTACACGACGCCAGTACCAATCTTAAAGCAAATCAACAGGCACAACGAAGACGGTTCGTACAGTTACGGTTACGAAGCGGCAGATGGAACATACAAAATCGAATCGAAGTACCCCAACGGAGAAGTATATGGTAAATACGGCTACCTAGATGACACAGGGACAGTGAGAGAGGTAGAATATGGAGCGACAAGGCGAGGATTTGAACCAGCTGGCAACGATATCAATGCGGCGCCACCTACCTTGAATAACAACTACGAAAAGCTGAAACCGCTCGGCCCAAATGAAGAAGATGACGGTCAATACAGAGAAGATCCTAGTATTTATTACAAGAATGACCCATACGCCAGAGTGAATAATCCTCCTGCCAATAACGATTATAGACCTAGTTATCAGCAGAATTCCTATCAACAACCAGCATATCAACCTGAACCGGAATACAGACCGTCGAGGCCTTCTTACAAACCGCCAAGTTTCGATTCCTTCGACGAACCTGCTTATCAGCAACCTTCTTATCAACAACCCTCTTACCAGCAGCAATCATACCAACAACCATCTTATCAGCAGTCTTCCTACCAACAACCTTCCTATCAACAACCTTCGTACCAACAACCAGCTTATAGACCAGTTACTAGATTTGGTTTCGATTCAGCGAATAATAATAACCAATATAGTGGTAGTAGACACCCAGCTACTAATGTTGACTACTTTTCCGGATCGTATTCTGTAAGTTACCGATAAGTAAAGATTTATCCGGATTTAGAAATTACGAGGAAAAAGTTAAGTGTGAATAATGGTGAAAAAAATTGTATTGAGAGCTGCACTGGAAATCTTAAAACAAAATTTGCCAAGCCTTTCCTCTTTGGGTTCGCGAGCCCATTTATAAAATAAATATAGACAAAGCTACACATTATAAATGGTTCTATTTAGGCGGATCTCCAACCGCCAAAAAAGAAATTATGTTACCATGTCTATTCTCTTAATATTTTTGATGACTAAATCAAAGAAACTAGTCTTAAAATCTGGTTGTAAGTTATTGTTAATAATGATAAGTTTGCAAAATATTTATAGTATTTAAAGATAAAAGTACCAATAAATATACTGAAGATGCGACCTTACCCATACGTCCACAATGCTATATATCAACTTCTTTTTTATTACATTATATTTTACATTCTCTAAAACAATATTGTATATAATATTCGTAAAATAAATGTGATATTTTATTTATTAAACCTGTTTTATTCCGTAAAAAAATATATATACAACGCCTTTGTGTATGTATAGAAACGAAACAAATGTTAAATATCATGGAAAGTATCAAAACGTTACGTAAATGTACCTATACACAGAAAGCAATCTCTCCGCCCATGCGTTCTCGAAACCTTCACGAAGTGTTTCTTGGTCATTCTGTACAGGGTGGAGTCGGAAATCCTTGAGCATTCCAGCCGCGTTACATACATTAGCTCAGGCATCGCCCATGCGTTGTGACCAGTGAATGACTTTCATTGTTGCAAGGAGCGGAAGTTCGAAACGCTGTTTTGCTTCCAGGAAACAAGTGGAATTGATTTGCCATGGAAGAAGTATCGCTTTGGCATAAAATTATCGAAGGTTCATTGGTATTTTTTTGTATTTTTGTAGCACCATTATTGTCGGCGTAATGTAATTTATATCACACCATATCCAACGTACAAAATTCAGTTCTACCTTTCAGGCAATTCTTTCTCAAGCTGTGCTAGGAGAGGATATGAAAATAATTAAAAAGTCCTTGAGGTCATTTATAATAAAATAAGTAAACTTAAAAGAATGTTCTATACAGACTAAATACTAAGTATGCCAACTATGATTGGTATTATTGTTAATTGTATAGTAACAATGTAATTTATAATAGAATAATTTATTATAAAAGTTACTATAAAAATCAGAATGTTTAAGTACTGAAAATGCGAAAAATTATAAATGTAGTTGATTGAATATTAATATGTTCTTATTTAATAATAAAATGAATTGACTTGAAAATATTTCTTTGGTTTTATTACTGCGAATAATAAAGTTGTTTCGTTAATGTAAATCTACCTTATAATTGTTTATAAGCCCTGTAAAATTTATATCCAGTTATAAACCCGATACATTCGCATTCATCTGTGCCTAGAGCGCTTTAGAAAGTAATATAGGGTAAATTCACGAATTGTTTACTTCAAAATCATTTTTTTTGTCATGCCAAGTTACATTTTGGAAAATTCCTCTTGATAATTTCGGCTATTATGGACGGGATTGTAAACCAAAATACCAATTTTTGGACAATACACTCATACGCCAATAAAGAAAAATATTTTTCAAGCCTACATCCTCTGGCTATATCTTAATATTCAGTCTGGCCTAGTTTAACCACTCACATATTTAAACAAGAAGTATTAAATAAAATAGAAGTATATTAGGATAGAAGGATTACTAGAGAAAACTTATTTAAAAAAATTTATAACTAAATCACACGCATTTCTATAATTTTCTAAAAAAAGTTGAACGACCATCAAAATACGTAAGTATACTATACATCCAACAACTGTCTGAGGAAATTACCAATAATATTAACACCGTCAGCATAAAAATTAGAATAATTTAAAATTATACAAACATAAAACACAGCATCTCAAAATCTTAACAAAGCCATGCAGTATACAAAATACAAGATTTCATATAGAGGTTGTAATTGTCTATATATTGGATAAATAACCCAACATTTGAACGACAAAATAAATGGCCATAAATACGAAAATAATATTACAGCTTTAAAAAACATACATTAAGCACGGTAATACATTTGACTTTAACAATGTAACGATACCTCATAAAGAGGTAAATTACAACGTGTATTAAAAATGATACAAATAAATCACGAAAATAGAAATTGACTTGAGGGAAAGACTATCAAAAATATATTTTCCTATTGTATATTTATAACATTATTAAAAATAATGTTATAAATATACACATATATGTAATTTTAATGTAATTTCTATTTGTTTTTAAAATTACTTTTGAAATGTTTGTAAACGTTATTCAAAATAATTATTGTAAAATAGACATGATTATATCTGGTATACATGTTAAAAAATAGAATTGAAATAAATTTATGTAATGATTAAGTAAATAGTCGCATATACGTACCATACAAGACAAAAGTCTTGTATCATATTTAGAGAGAGATATAAATAAAGAGAGAAAAGTATAGATAATCTATGAACTGTGCAAACGTAATATAATAAGCGCATGTGGTCGAGAAGAAGGAAATAGCAAATAAAATAACTAAGGAAATGCCCAGCCGGAAGTAAGAAATGGTTGAACAGGTATCAGAGTAAATATAACCTGAAAAAAAATAAGAAATAAAATAATAATAATTAATGGTAAAATAACATCGAAAGATACATGATGAAACCAGGCGTAATTCATTGCTCACAGAATTCTCACGCACTGAGAAATAAAAGCAAAAATAATCTGCCGATGTTCAGGCAGTCAATTAAGAAAGCACGAGTTACAGCAATACTTTTTGTTGTAACAGTATTGTTTATGCTTCATTCCGCGAAGCCAAATACTATTTGAAACAAAAGATCTTGCTATTTAAGGTGCCATTTAATAATGGACAACGGGGCTAGCTATGCAGCATCCATTACTATAGAAAATGAAAAAGTTAAGATTATATTTCTACAGACAAATACAACCGCATTACTTCAACCTATCGACATCATTAAATCAATTAAATAAAAACAGTCGTCTTGTATTTGAAAGAATTAGAATAGCCTGGACATAAAGTCGAATTTGAAAGTTATGGCTAGAAAATCTTTACTATAGCAAACCAAATTGTAGAATATGTCAAAACAAGCACCAGTCATGTAGCAACAATTTGTGAAATGAAGTTGTTAGCGACTTTGAAGATTTGCCTAACGTTGATGAGACAGAAGAACAAAATCATCTACACAGCATGGCAGATTTAGTGAAGAACTCGTCGATTTGCTGAAGGTGCATGAATATATAACATCGAAAGCAATCATCATATAAAGAATAGAAGAAATTTGTGAACATCCCACAGAGAAAGAGGAAGATAAATAAAGTAGACCTAATACGATTAAGTTGGGTGCTTCTTGGAAAGATTTGGTAAAATATTTAGGTTTACACTGGATTTGAAAGAAAAATTAAACATTACAACCACTTAGCGGAAACAGTATAAAAGTTACCAGAAAAATAACTAAAGCCCTGGCCCTTCTCAAAAATTATTTAATAAATTAAAGAAAAAAAACTTTCCGTAACAATATTTTCCAAAAACAGCGAGGTTAAAACAACCAAAATCGACAATCCCGTGCCATCGCTGTAGTTTGTTTCTACCTCACTTTAATTGGAGGTGCAAGAATCAGTAGATGCTGAAGATTTTTTCTGATAATTAAAAAACATTTTCAATGTTTTCTTTTAATTTAAATCTACGTACTTGTAATCAAATAAATGAATAGCAATAAATCCGTTTTATTATTGTTGCATATAATTAATAATATATGTATCTGTGTATTCTAACAAAAACTAGTAAATGCTCCCTATTATCCGCGGTAAGGCTTGGAATGTATATACCGCGGATGCGGGGGTCCTACTGTATTTACATTTTACTTTTACGTAAGTTGACTGAAACCGTCTTAATCTAGCTAAGCAATACATACGAATTTATAGTGATTAGATTCAAAATATGTTGTGTAAATATTTCGACAATACTAACACTAAAATAATTTAAAAATGCTTTCTAACCGCACGAAACAAAATTGCCTTTGTTATATTTGTAAATATATACCACTAAAAAATAAATTTATATTTAACACACTTTCCATTGTATATATTTAAGTGTTAACAGCTTGCTAATTATTTACGCGTATTTGAGCAAATAATACAAGATGCGTAGATTATAATAATCAAAAGCAGTGTTGTTCATACTACCGTACTGGCATAACGCAGACTCAACTTTTCATGTTTTTAGAGTTGTCAAATCGCTCACGTATGTATTAGCTTGTATTGTATTAGTAATGTGTAAAACTGTTATTTAGGGTTAAAAGCTACAATCGGCTAATGCTGCTTCTGATTAGCAGTTTCTCTTACATACAGAGATAATTACAACCACATAAAACCATTTCCACCATTCTATTGTTTTGTATTAGAAATAAAGTTTGAAATATTTTACCCGTACTGACAATGTTAATAATTGATTAATAAATCAAAGAATGTTGTTCCTTAAGCGAATAAGTGCGCATTGGATTTTTTTATTAATATTGAAATAACAAACGGCCAAACGTTGCACAGTCACTGACATTATCATTTAGCACTCGAACGAATGGCTCCACAAAAAATATTAATGTCGCTGACTGTACAATCGGGCTCTATTATTCAAGTATTTTTCTATATTGAAGTTTTTCAATTCACAACGTAAATTTTTATATAAAATTATTGAAAAATGTATTTAACATTACTTTAAACACACAATCTGCATAAGAAGTGCGTTTCTTTGACGACAGTAAGTATTATATCCACCAATATATTTGGGATTTCTCAAGATTTACATATTATTGTTATTGAAATCCACACACACAAAAAAAATCACACACTAAATTTTTCTTCCTAAAAATCATTTTTTTTGATGATTTTCCGCGTTGAATGAGGGTAAATGTACAAAAAAAAAATAAAAAATTTAGAAATATAGAAATTTTGCCCATAATAATACATGTTACGTGAATATTTAATTGAGAAAGTTTCTATTTCCACATTGTAAATATTACTAAGAAAAATATTAATATCTCTCTTAAAAATTCTTACAACTTGGAAAACTGTAAGTAGAAATAAAGTAATTTTCAAATGATAAGGAAGAAAGCGAATTTGAAAAAATATATCACGTAAAGAAACCTTCTTTGAATTAGATATATGTATGTACTTAAGATTAATATTATTGTTTTCTTTGAAGCGATCAAACTATTTCCTTGTGATGTCATAATGTTCTAAACATGTAATAGCGGCTTTTAAATTCGGCCCTATAGTAGTAAATAAGTTAAAGATACTTACCGCAAGTACAGAAATTTCCGTGAAGATGGCGGTTCTCCTATTTCACTACACTAACTTTCCATACTCGATATAAGTTTTATATATGGCAGACATAGCTATCAAATATTTATCTATTACTTACCAGATAAATATTTCTTGGGAACTGTTATCAAAACAGTTTTGGGATATTACATACGGGGACCCTTGATTTTTGCGAATGAACCGCCAATGTGGAGGATCAACAGGCAGCTGGCGTGCAGTAATTTTGGAGTTTGGCATTTGGAATTTTAATATTTTGCTATTTAATAAACTCTAACAAGGCACCTTCATTTCGACGATATTTACCCTTTTGTTAGGAAAAAAAAATAGAAATATTGAATTTGTAATTTTACTTTTAAGCAAATAAAACTTCTATAGAAATTATCTACTACCTTAGAAATTCTACTTATGAGTATTTCAGATTACATGAAAAAATCTTGGAAAAGTTACCCCGGAATGTGGGTACTTCACTATGAATATTCCAGGCTACACGAAACAATCTTGGAAAAATTACCTATAGTTAGAAGTATTACTTCTAAAAGTAAAGTATCTGTACGATTTTAGGGGCACAAAATTGCCCCAAAATTCGTACAGGGATTTTACCAAAAAATTTTTAGTGTACAGGAACAAACCCTAAACTTATAAGAATTACATTTTTTCCAGTGAATCGTCGCTCTGATGGTTCTTTGGGACATTCCGCTTACTACAAACCTACACATGTCTCTTCACATCACCATCCTGTCCAGAAGAACGATGCCATAAATTCCTTAGTGCCATATTCGACCCAATTCCTTACCCAGAGAGCTATCCCATGTTACCGATATCCTAATCAAGAATAACTATCCTAAACACCTTATTCAGAGTTTCATAAACCGGCACCTATGTATATCCTAAATCCAACACATCCGAAGTACAACCTACTCCACATACCGGCGATATCGAGAAATCCTGTCCAACCACAACATCAAATCTGTTTTTAAACCTAACTGCAAGCTTTCAGACTCCTTTCCTATCAAAGATCGTAATCCTTTCGAAGTTCCTAATGTTTACTGTATTCCTTGCTCGTGCTATAGTGTTTACATTGGTGAAACAAAGTATTCGGTGGGCAATCGTGTTGTAGAATATGAGCGTTGTACTAGGAGCGTGCTCCCAATCTCCAGAAAAAGATTATGCCTCGCAACACGATACAAGGTACAACAGTGTTCTGGATGATCAACGACTGTTTAGTTGTATAATACACTAGGTTTTTAATATTCATTAGCCGTTATACGAATTGCTAGCAGACTGCTTCGTAGTAACCACCATGTATTCACCAGAGTTGAGCATTATTCGGATAAAATCGTTTAAGATGATTATATAAATGACGAAAATATCGAGATAATTCATTCAAAAATAAAATTATCTGCAGATAAATATTTGAAAATTATTCATGAATATTTTAATAACTATAAATACTTTCAACTTAATAGTTTTAACTATAAACTATCAACTAAAGATAATTTTATTCCAAAAAATGCATATCCCTGTCTTATCGATAAGAAAGACAGGATACATGAGCATGCAGACCAGATGTTTATTTTTGGTTTTCTTTTTTCTTTTTTCGAAGGGCATCGCGTCGGTGATGTGTCGGTAGACGTTGTTTTCTTTGTATCGGAAATTTATAAATTATGCTTATCAAGTGCATTATGCGTTGGTATTGTACTTTTTTTTTATTTTCTTCATATTTAAATACCTATAAAAATATCTAACTTAATATGTAGACACAATAACGAAATCCTCCAACAGATTAATGGAGAATTAGCATTTACATTAATGACGTTTTTTTTTATAATACATAATTTCCTATATTTACTCTACTCGGGAGTAAACCGGTATTTACTGTCCGAAAAGAATAAAATTTATTGGTCACCCACAGATTTATTTATCGTTAACGGATAATGATGAAAGATACTTTTATTTATGTTCCACGAATAAAGGTAAAATATACTTTTACCTTTTGGCTATGGACAAAGATAATAGTGAAATTATATATATGCGTTAGTTTACCTAAATACATTTTTGCACAACCCTGGTACACACTAAAAAAAATGTTGGTAAAATTCCTGTACGATTGAGGGGCAATTTTGTGCCCCTAAAATCGTACAGGTGTTTTATTTCTAACTATGAGTAATTTTTCGAAGGTTTATGGAACATTCAAAGTAAATTTTCGAAGTATGGGTAACTTTTCCAAGATTTTTTCATGTAGTCTGGAATACTCACAAGTAAAATTTCTAAAACAGTGATAAAACCCATAGAAGTTTTACTTGTTTAAAAGTAAAATTACAAATAAAAGTTCAGTGTTTCTGATTGTTTCCTAACAAAAAGGAAAATATCGTTGAAATGAAAATGCCGTGGTAGAGTGTATTTAATTAGAATTTAATACATAAAAGACAAACAAAATATGATGGTTTCTAATACTTACCCAAAATCACTGCACGGCAGTTACCCGTTGCCTCTCCACATTGGGTTAATTCGCAAAAATCAAGGTCCACTGTATGCAACCGGGCAACTGTTGTGATAACAGTTGCTAAGAAATATTTATCTGGCAAGTAATAGATAAATTTTTGATAACTATGTCTGTCATGTAGAAAACTTGTATCGACTATGAAAAGTTAGTGTAGTGAAATAGAAGAACCGCCATCTTCGCGGCAATTTCTGTACTTATAAAATATATTTAACGTGTGTATTTGCTACTATAGGCCAGAAAACTGCTATTATATGATTGGAATCTCATGACGGGATGATTTACGGTTTTGTAATATAATTTTGACCTAAATCTACTACTAATTTATCTATAACTGTACCGGCTTTATATAAAATAAATAGTTTCTTTAAGAAAAACGTAAGTACTTGATATCATATATCCAAAAAATATTTTGTTGTTGTTAAGGTAATTTATTTGAATAAAAGATATTATTTTTAACTGTAATTTTAATATTTTTCTTAGTAATATTACTATGTTGAAATTTGTGACAAGTTCTGATTACAAATATGTTTACAAAGCCTTTACCAAACAGCAATTTTTAAAATTTAAGAAATTTTTAGGAATGACAATCAATCTGGCAGTGTTGAGAATTGAAGTTATTCCATACCATTTCATATATACGAGCTGATTCACTTTGACCCTCACCATTACGATTTAGTTTATTATTGAAGGTAAGCGTAAGTAGGTTTCATTTTGGCAAAGTTGCTAAATTTTGTAGTTGGAATACTGTTTAGTTACTGGGAAAGTTAGAAGATCACCGGTCCGAAGAATTTAAATTTACCAATTGTGGACTGTTGAATAAAAAGCACTATTGCTAGAATTCTATAAAAAAAAGAGTAAGGAGATCCTAACATCGTTTTGGCTTAAACGTTTGAGTAAAGTACTTGATATCATATATCTAAAAAATATTTTTTTGTTGTTAAGGTAATTTATTTGAAGAAAAGATATTATTTTTAACTGTAATTTTAATATTTTTGTTAGTAATATTATTATGTTAAAGATTTTTTCCCATTAATATTTACGTAAAACATTTTGTACATTTACCCCCATTGAATGCGAAAAATTATCCAAAAAAGTTATTTTTACCAAGAAAAATTACCTATTTTTTTTAGGATGTGAGTGAACTTTTAAGAGATAATGTTGAATTAATTCCAACGTGCATGCAAGTTGTTTCGGATATTCCATGTTCAAATTGTAGCAGAGTGCGTAACAAACTTTAAAGCATTAAAAGAACAACAACAAAAAATTCTAATATAAATTAATACCAATACCACCTACTAATACACATATACACTGTGTATCAGCCAAATGGAATAAATTCTATAATAAATGAATGGGTGCGTGTTCGAAGAAACGCTCGGACACGGCGATTGATATTTTTAGTTGTGCATTTTTTTTTCAACAAAAACCTGTGTCATGTAACAGTGGCCAACACCAACTTTTTTATTTTAAACACTACACGCCGTATATTATTCAATTTTTGGATTCTTCAGAAAATTCTAGACATATTCCATGTACAATTTCCTAATACCTATCTTCAACTGTTTAGGAAATATTAAGTGTTTTCAGATTTTTTTGCAAAAAATAACATTAAAGAAAGAAAATTGTTTGATTACAAAAATTCGCTACATCACACTCAGAAACTTTTTTATTTCCTGATATTGTAAAAAAAAAAAAAACCGATATGAAATAAACAAAAACTGTAAATACGTGTTAAATTGTTTGCTTTTGTTTAAAATGGCCTTAGCAAATTGTTGTCTGCCTGCATGACAGTTTAGTTGTCAGTGTTATAGTCGTTTGAATTTCGTTAACTGCATATCAGAAAAATGGTCCATTTAACAAAAATGCACAAAATAACAATTCTACAGATAATTGGTTATGGAGATAACACACGGACATAAATGGAAGTTGCTCTCTTATTTAATGAAAAATTTCCAAATTTACCGCTTATATCCCAATAGAAAAGCATTATTTCGCGAGCATGAACATGTAAAGCAGATAAAAAAAGCAGCTGCCAATGCAATAAGTAATGATAACAAATTGGATATTTTGCGTGAGTTTGAGGAAAACCAACATACTTCTAGTCGACAATAGTTCATTAAAAGAAAATAACATGCATCCGTATAAAATGATATCAACTCAGGAGCTCATGGAAAACGATTTTTGTAGGAGAACGTATTTTTGTGAACAAATGATGGCAATGTTAGATAACAATGTGATCCAATTAGAACATGTTTTGTTTTCTGATGAGTCCACCTTTACATTACACGGTCATGCTAATCGTCAAAATTGCCGCTATTAGTCGAAAGAAAACCCACACTGGATGAAACAACATACGCAATACCCTGTAAAGGTTAATGTTTGAGCAGGAACTGTTGGAGATCATATCATAGCTCCCCTTTTAATTAATGGCATTTTGAATGGCGATAATTATTTAGCACTACTCCAAAATAATGTCGTGCCAACTTTGACAAACGTATATCCTGATCCAGCAAACCCACAAGTTCCAGCGATATGATGATATGGTTTCAGCAAGATGGAACACCGCCCCAATGCCAAATCAATGTCCGGCAGTACCTCAACCGAATATTTTCAAATTAATGGATAGGGAGGTGAGAATCGATTGAATGGCCAGTACGATCCCCTGATCTTACGCCATTAGACTTCTTCTTATGGGGATATATCAAAAGCATTGTATACAAAACTAAACCTCTCGATTTAGCTGACTAAAGAAGACGAATAACGCTTGCGAGTAGATCGGTCACGCGTTAGATGTTGAGTAGCGTTAGAAGAAATTTCTATTCAAGATTAGGATGTTGCCAAGACGCACGCGGCGAGCATTTTCAACATCTTCTACATTGACATTAATTTTTTTTTATTTTTTTTACAATATGAAGAAATAAACAGATTACTTGTTAGTTTATGAGTGTGTCGTAGCGAATTTCTGTAATTAAATAATTTTCTTTCTTTAATGTTATTTTTGGCAAAAAAAAACTGAAAACACTTAATATTTCCTAAATAGTTGAAGATAGATATAGGAAACTGTATGTGAAATATGTCTAGAATTTTCTGAAGAACCCAAAAATTGAATAATATACAGTATATAGCATTTAAAATCAAAAGTTGGTATTGGCCACTATTACATGATACACCATGTATAAAAGGTTTCTGTTGAAAAAAATGGACTACTAAAAATATCAATCGACATGTCCTAGCGTTTCTTCGAACACGCATCCATCCATTTATTATCGAATTTATTCCATTTGGCTGATACACAGTGAGTTCTAAAATGACAAGAAAACAGAACCACTTGTAGCCAAACACTATTTCATTTCTGCCTACGTCTGACTTAAACCAAAGCATTCTTAGTAAACGTATGTGCGCCTTATTTATTTCCTAATTTTTCAAATTATAAGAAATTTTAATTTTTCCTGGTAATATTACAATGTTAGGGATTTTTTTCTAAGGTTCAGATATTTTCCTGTAATATTCACGTAACGTACTTGTATTATGGGATAACATTTCGACGTTTTCCGTAAGATTCTGTACATTTACCCCCATTCAGTGCGGAAAATTATCAAAAAAAGTGATTTTTACCAAGAAAAATTATCTATTTTTTTTTGTGTATATACACTAGCTCACTCGGTACAGGTGCCATGCTCTAACTATACAAAATCCATAAGGCTTTCTCGACAGCTAAAGGAGAATTTTGCCAGCACAGTATTTTCAGATTTTCAGACTGTTTTGTACATGCAGGTATGTTCTTATCGATATAACTACTTAAATAAAAATATTCAGATCTTCTAATATTTCGTCACGGAACCAGAGAAAAGAAATAATTAGAAAGTACACACTACTATCCTTTGAGGAATTCGTTCAGAATGATGTTGTGTCGACCATGTAAATGAACTAACTTATATGTAAATTAATACAGTCAGTGATGCGTTGTGCGGAATAGGAATTGACCGAAGAAAATGAAAGTATTTAATGTGCATAGCGGGACAGCGGGCGGACACAGTGTCTGGCGCTATTAGTATTTTTATTTTCAATGGGATACTACATATGTAACGGTTCCACTCCAATAAAGTGGTAATGGTAATAATAACGTGTGAATAGGTATACCTAATTTGTAAACAAAACGCAACCTTTTGCTTTCGTAGAAACCACTATATCGTATGTTTGACACAATTAGATTAGTAAACGCTTAAGAGTTCAAGAAAAGTTTGTTATCATACTTAAAGCTGAATGGAGTAAGTGATCGATAAAATATTCTTTGAATCGAAACTTTTAAACGATGCTTACCCATCGCATCGCTAGATCATACTTACGCCAAATATTTTCGCCATTTGTTATTATTGTCTGTAACATGCACTAATCCAGTTTCGCAGCTGTGTCCCACACGAAATCCCGGCTATGTGACAGGAAATGTATTGTACTAATTCAAGGATTACTCGATTTGAATATTGGTATTCCTTTATGAAAGTTTAGACAAGATAAATAAAGTACTAATAGGTCTTAAACCTGAATATTATCAGGATTATCACCTTTTTGTAGAAATATTAGTAAAGCATTCTTCCAGGCTGTAGGAAAATAATTTTATATTAGTGCGCAATTAATATACAAGATGATTACCAGAAAATGTTTTTGACTTGAATAGTACTTAGAAAATACTGAGTGGTGGGGAATTGTGGAGCGGAAAGTACGCAAATTTCAATTGTACCCGTGTTGGGAAACCTTATTTTTTTTAGGACAACGATGATAATGCAATTACGGTCAATGCACAATGATATCTGAAAACGTTGGCAAATTTTGAATTGCATCGTCGCCACATACGTAATGCATGGTTTCAGCAAAATGGTGCAATAGCTCATACTGCTCGCATTTCTATGGACATTCTTCGACGAACGTTTCCTGGAAGAGTAATCTCTCGTTTTAGAGATATCAATTGGCCCTCTTGCCCACCAGACCTTACAATTCCAGATTTTTCTATGGGGTCATTTAAAATCTAGAGCTTAAATTAACAAGCCGCGCATTTTACCGGAACTTAAAGAAGCAATTCGCTAAGAAATCAACGCCATTCCTAGAGAAATGTTAGAAAATTCAGTTGGAAGCTTCAAAGTATTCAAATTTGTGTTCAGGTGGAAAGGGCTATCTTGCAGATGTAATTTTAAAAAATTCAAATTGAAGTTTTCTGTGTCCAAATTGCATACCTCATGCAATATATCGGTAATAATAAATAAAAATTTCGTTCGTAATTGCCTGAGTACTTATTATTTAAAAAATATACGTTTCTCGGTAATCACCCTGTACGATTTAAATGTGGAATCGCATAATCACATCCAAATTGATATTGTTTAAGCCATGCAACTTAACATTAAGCCCCAGCGCACTCGGGTTGATTGCCACTCGACTGCCGAACTCGAAGCGGTATAAGGGTCATGTACGAACTGAGCGACTCAAGAGTTGTATCTCCGTACATGGAACGATTTTCTCATCAGTCAGCTTGCATTTTAGGACCAGAAAGGGTTAATTATACACCAATTTATATAAATATAAAAGGTTTTTAAATTAAAAAAAAATAAATAAATAAATAAAAATATAGAACAAAAACTAAAAAAATAGTTCTTCTGTACTACAGTTATACAGAGTCAAGCAAATGTGTAGCAACACCTGATTTTTGGCTAAATTATGGGTTCTGTTAAAAAATAACCTTAAGAAAAGTTTTTGCAGTATTTTTTCTACTTTGTGACATACTTCGATTTCATGATCACATGTTTTGAGATATGATGACGTCGTCGGTAGTTTTTTAAATGGATCACGCTGTATCTTTTCACATTTTCGAATACACACTTTTCAATTACAATGATATAGGGTTTGGTTGGTGTGTGGCTTGAGATATTAAAATAAAGCGTTGGTCATTTACAGCGCCACAAATCAGTTTTTGACACGAGCCAAACACGAGGTTATATTTGTACACTCGTTACTGATTTTAACATGAATATTGTTAACTATTAAGTATTAAGTCACATTAGAAATGTGTCTAACACTCAGTTGATATTAGCATACATATATTTCACTGCTACTGGTTAACCTATTATGCGGAAAATTGGTATATATACTGCGTAAGTAGAAGAATAATTAAGAGAATTTGAAAATTTAAGGTGGAAATCTCGATTATTAGATATTTGCTAAATTGTTGATCTGAAACTACAATATTTACCTATAAAGAATAACAATAATTGTAGGACGCTTTTAGGCCACTACACCTACACTAACTATCGCTAATTTATTACTTACCGATTAATTAATTATATTTAATTAGGTCTCATTAAAATGTGCGTAAGACTCGGTTCACATTAGCATACATATGTTGCACCTTACTAAGGACCATCAGTGCTACTGGTCAACCTAATGTATTGTACGAAAAACCCGTAAATACTTAATAAGTGGAAGAATAATTGAGTGAGAATTTAAGATGGAAATCTCATTATTATCGTGAAGATCTTCATATCTTCTTCCATACCTTCACCTATATTAATTATCGTCAAAATGATGAAGTGTTGGAAATCAATTAGTGTAGAATATGTTATTTTTTCCATGATAATGACTTCATTATAACCAATCTTAAATCAATTCAAGTATTTACTAATTCCAATCAAATTTTAAAGACAATAATAAATTTGTAAGAACTAAATGGCCAAAACGTACTAAATGAACGATCAAAAATTTAAACAATATTGCGCGATTAGAAATGAACTTACATTGGAAGATAATCTATTATTTTAGAATAACAGAATAGTTATACGGGAAAAGCTTAGAGATCGCATTTTAAATCAATTACATATGTCATATTTAGGGGTTGTTAAAATGAAAAGCATTACCAGAATGTATTTCTTTTGGCCGGAAATTAATAAGCAATTGAACATATGGCTTTGAGCTGTGAAAATTGCGCAATAAGTAAAATAAATCCTCCTAAGACGATTACATCGTAGGCAATGGCTTCAAAATGTATTTTCTTGTATTCATATTGATTATATGGGTCCATTTTTCAACAAATACTTTTTTAATATTAGACAGTCATTCTAAATGGATAGAATTATCTCCTACTTCTACAATAATAACTAATTTCACCTTAACAGCTTTAGATAATACGTTAGCTAGATTTGATTTATTATTGTATAAACCAAAAAGCTTTACCAGTGCTGAATTAAAAATTTTATAGAAAAATATAAAAATTAAACACGTAACTGGTGCACCATTCTTTACGCAATCAAATGGAGCAGCTGAAAACGCTGTCAAAACTATTAAAAATACTTTAAGCAGCGCATTGTGTCCTAACAAAAGTTTGAAAATGCCCATCATATAACTACTGGAGTATCACCTTCATATCAGATGTTTGGCGTAATTTTAAGAAGTCGTTTCCGTGGCTAATTTAAAATCCGATTTAAAGCAAAATATTAAAAACAGAATTTTATATAAACAGCAAGTAAAATCCAAAAATATTGGGGAAAAGAAACAAGTAGATTTACTATGAGAGAAAAGGTTAGTGTTAAAGATGGTAGGCAAATTAATAAACCAACTTAAACTAGCGGCATTATTGAAAAGTTAATAGGCAATTCTATGCCTAATTTATTTATTGCTATTTATCAGCATCATTAAAATGTGTATAATTAAAAGTAATTATTTGACATTTAAAATTTGTATGTACAAATGTATTATTTTATAATGTAGAAATTCATTAATAACCTAAATATAATGTATTTGGCCTATTTCAAATTATAAATGTTTCAATTCATCTCTATTTATTCTGAATGCAAACTTACTACAAAGGTTGTTCTGATTCATTCAGGATTGTTCATCATTGCCAGGAGACCAGAGGACGCAGTTTTTCCAAACAGTCTGGTTATGGGCTTCGAGAGACGCTTCACAGATCTCTTAAAATCAAATATTTTCCTTATTTTGAAACCAGTTTAACCTATATCTTGACCAATTTCCGGTTATTTATTTCACTACTTATACGAAGAGGATTCTCGTAATTCCATCCTTGACGAGCTAATTTCCAATCCTGAAGAGGGTTTGTTCCCGATTTCCCAGATTCATCCGTTATAGTAGACCCGAATCGCCGATTCAACCTGACAATTCGAGTTTAATAAGGCGTATAAAAAACTAAATAAGAACTACCCAGGCAACCAAATTTAAATTTCCCACAATTATTTTCAGTAACTTCAACATAAAAGTATTGAAATAGCTATTAATACAAAATTGTAGGTAATTTCATGATTCAACGTTGAAGTTACTAAAAATGATTGTGGGAAATTTAAATTTGGTTGCCTAAGTATATTGCATTTTCATTACCAAATACAAGTATTTATTCTTTACCTGTTTTCTCGCATTTGTGTATTTATTATTGTTTTTCGTATAATTTTTCCCATAAAATTCACCGTGCACTCAATATTAACCTTTATGAGTTTCTTAACATCCACGTAATTAAATTGTACGCACTTTGCGCGCGTATATTCGCATTTTAAATAAGCCAACCAAATTAATCATTTATTTAAAGTTAGAAATAAGTATAATTTGTTACCAATCTGGATTATTTACATTTTGTATTTAATTTAAGTATTGTAATAAATTCCTTACTTTATATGAATTAAATTTTTTAATTGACTCACCAACACAAATCCAAGACCTTAAGTTCGTACGCTCTCTCAAGCAGGAAACAATAATATATTGTCAAAACAGCCAAATTATACAAATCATAGAAATCAAATTCGAAAGACTAAAATTCAAAGCGGTTTAACTGATTGTATCTCTACTGAATGTAATGAATCTACCGATAGTGCTGAAACTCAAAGACTAATTTTATTGTAGACATCGATTTAGAACAAGCTAGTGTTAGCAGACCCAAAAGAATTGTAAAACCTTCTAATCGTTTGAATTATGAGATATAATATCATTGTGTACTAAATTAGTTTTTTTAGTATATAGTGTCCCAGGGGATCGGTGTATGTAAATAGAAATTAAATTAAATTAAAAGCGAAAATTCGTGTTCCAATCCTCTTTTATTTAATATCCTATTGCGACATGTTTCGGCAATAAAACGTCAATATTCGTTATTCTAAAATGATGCGTCGTAATTTACACACATTGAGAGAAAATGTTTTTGAAAAAACAGTTTAACTAATTAAAATAATGGTCGTAACACGGTAACACATTAAAATGTATGTATGTAAAAACTATCACAGCTATCGAAGACATCGAAGACATGGAAGACATAAAACTGACGGAAAAGAAGTTAGTTTTTTTTTTAATTGAAATGTATAGACAATTAAATGATAGATAGATAGATAGATTTTTTCATCCAAGCGACACAAAAAGTGTATAGGACATGTCATAAAATAAATATTTATATATAAAATACAATCATTACAGAACTATTTAAAAGGTGCGACAAACTCTTCCACGGAGTAGACGCAGCGCTGAAACAACAGGGAGCGCATCCCAGCTGACGTTGGGGATCTCCTTGTTACGTTGAGCCTATTTAAGGTATACACCCTAAAAAAAATGGGGTAAAATTACTCAAGAAAGATGGGATGGCAACTGGGCTACCGCCTATTTTTGGGGTAAATTTACACCTATAGGGGATTTTCCACATGCTTGTGGAATATTCCTTGAAAGTGTGGTAATTCTCGCTGGTAAATTTACACCTCTAAAGTAATATTCCCTAATGGAATGGAATAATTTCAGGTAGATTTACCACACCTTCAAGGAATATTCCACCAGTATGTGAAAAATTCCCTATAGGTGTAAATTTACCCCAAAAATAGACGGTAGCCCAGTTGCCATATATTTTTGGGGTAATTTTACCACATTTTTTTTTTAATGTATAGATTAGAGTAACAACAAAGAAATTAGAAATAATTGATTATTAGGTTGTTTTATCATCCAGAAATATTAAGTTTTAGTTATCTAATAACATGTTTATGTCATTTAGAACTTAATGCAGATTCTCCACTTAAATATTCAAAATATACCATTTATAATATTAGATTTAATTTTAATAATTTCTGAAAGATATATTAATTAGTTGAATTACAGAGAGTTTACAATAATTTCAATAAATTTTTAAATTCAATAAGCAATGTTTTAAAGAGTAAACATTTTGGGAAAAAGGTCGATAAGAAAAGCCAATAGTTACTAAGAATTGGTTGTATTCATAATACAAAGATCTAGTTGAATGTAACCATATACTAAATTGTAACTAACAAAATACATTAAAAAATCTTATCAATTTGAGTTTGAATTTGGAGTTTTTTATTGTTGTTGCCCTGTTCAGGGTATATTTTTCAAAAAATACCTCTGCAAAACTTCTAATGTGTTGAAGCATCTGCAAATGAAAATTAAAATATGCCGCCATCATTTGTTGTAATGCAGAACGAAATGAATCTGTTGGGTCTAATAACTGTCTTACCATTAAAGAATGCGACTTCACATTTCCTAGAAAAGAAAAATAAATGTAAAAAACATGAAATAAATATATTTTTAATAATACCTTCTTCCAAGCATATTATCAACGGTGTATTCACCTCAATTTCTTCAAGTTTAGATTTATCCTGAAAATTTTTAATAAATTTAGCATTTAAAAATATATTGTGTGTAGATAATAGTGCTGCGAATCGAAGCCTCTTTATGTGAAATCGGGGTTTGGATGCAGTGATTAATCGTCTTTAAAAATTGTAACCGGTAAAACCGGTTTTCAAAATCAAAACCGGTTTTTAAAAGCAGATTATTGCGCCTTAAATAGGTTTTTTCGAATTTAAAATACATAGCACTTTTAGAAAAGTAATACGTATTGTTTTTAGTTTGAAAATGGATTTTAAAAACTGAATTTTAAAAACCGATTTTTACTAAAAATCGATTAACCGGTTTTTGATATCTGGCGATTCCCGCAATACAAGTATATACATAAATAATGTTGTGATTAACTATTGAACTCAAATTTGCCGTCCTGCGGTGTTGCACATTTGCATGTATAAGTGCTTAATACCTACTTTGCTTTTGTCATTAAATCCTAGAGTAAAACCAAAATAGTCTCTTCCTTACTTTACCTGTATCATCACTTAACAACGAAAACATAGCCTCCAATAACGGCAAGACACTAGTCGTTTTATATTTCGAATGTTTAATGAAAGAGAAAAAAAAAGAATTGACTCCTTCAAAACCAAGACTTTCTGTTGTTTAAATTGAAAAGTTTGATACGGTAGTTTCCTGCGTGTCACTTGCACGTTGAAAACTTTAAATAAATGTATCATATCTTGTAGCAACAATACCGCCAAATGCTATTGAGGTTAAGTTCCCAGTATATCATATTAGATATCCATACGCAGGTGTATGTCTATTATTTATGTGTGCTGTCATAGCTAAGTACATGGTAATCATCTCAGTACATAATTAATGTAAAATGAACTTACCTCAATCTTTATTTGCAAGACAAAATGAAAAACACACCATTTACATTTATGTGTTGAGGCCATCAGTGTAGATGCCACACTTGTATTCAAACTGCGTACCTCAAACGCTTGCGCGCTGTATAGTCGACGGCTATGTAATGCATTCTCGTAACGGGTTTAATTTTTGATCAAGTGCAGATGCATATATATAATATATATAATCAGAATTTCATGTCCCTTGTATTGTCCATATTGTAGTTTTTAACAACATAAAGGGTAATATTCCACGAAATATATGATTTTTCCTTGCTCCTAAGCAAGTTTCCCCAAGTGGGGGAAAATTACTTCATTTATTGAAGTATTTTTCCATCAAAGTCGGTTTACCGGGCAAAATTACACCTAATTTGTGGTAAGCTGATGTTTACCCTCTTTTTGGTGTAATTTTACCTTATATTTCATATGTTTTTTCACATACCAGTGAGGTAAATTTACCATCATTTTTTAGAGTGTACTATATTTGCTTTTTTGTCTCGTATCATATGAACGCAGGTCGCCATTCCTGACAAAGGCCTCCCTATTGGTGAAAATGTGCATCAAAAGTTCTAGTATATACACACTAGGCAAAGGCAAGACATTATATTTGATCAAAGATGGCCGACAAGAGTCTGTACTTTTAACAATTGCCATGCATCGAATAACACCTTTCTGCGCCAGAAAGACTTCGTTTGATGAAACCGCCGCGCCCCAGAATACAATCCCGTACTGGATAACACTGTGTACCCGACCATAATAAAAGCTAAATAAGTAATTAAAGTCTATCGTATGTTTTAAATTTCTGATTTGGAAACATGCCGAATTGATTTTCTTAATTAAAGCGAGACAATGATTTTTCCAAATCAAATTTTCATCAATATTTAAACCCAAAAATTTTACAGTAGTTTTTCGATCGAAATCACAACCATTAACCTGTACACTATCATTAGAAACTGACTTATTTTTAGAGTTAGAACAACGGAAACGCATATAATTGGTTTTAGATAGATTCATGCATAGTTTATTAATGTTAAACCACCGACCCAGGTCATCCAGAAGTCTCTCTGCCTTTTTACATACATCCTTAGTATCTGCACCGGTTACCACAGCAGAGGTATCATCTGTGTAAATGATGAAAGTATAATGTACAAAGTTAACAATATCGTTGATAAACACGATGAAAAGAATTGGACCCCAGATTGAATCTTGGGGTAAGCCTAAATGTAAATACTTTAAGATTATAGAGTGTTAACTGTTATATTTCTTAGTATACGTCGTAGTATCGAATGCTATACTTTTTATACTGTGTATTTGTAGGTATTTTTGGTTTGTATTAGTACCTAAAACGGCAAAGTATGCGCAGGAATGTACATGCATATGTATGTAGTGTGGTTCTTTCAATATCCTTCAAATAATATAGGAAGTATAAAAGTTTGGAGTAATTGAGGTTGTTGATTATACAAATTATATTGCAGTTTTCAACTTTAACAGTCAGTGCTTCATTAAGTGACTTAGATTATACAAACATTGATGTTATAACTGATGCATTTCAGTATCAATTCGATTAATATTAGTATTAAACAATTACATCAAGCGTATGTAAAAATTCTTCTTATTATTACAATAACTGAGTTACTAACGAATGAATACATAACCACATAATTAATCTAGGACAATTTGGATAAGGTATAGATATGGGAAGTACGTACTGTAAAGAAAGTACATTCAATACAAAAGAAATCTATCAGTAAAACGCAAATAAAAATAAAACCTGTTCTTACCGAATATCATCTTACATAATTGAACGCGTTTCTAAACTCAATTACATGTGCCACATACGCGCAAGTCTTTACCTCACAATCGGTAGATATGTGCGGTTACATATTTATTGGAGCAATTTATAAGCATACACAAGCCTACTAATAACTTCTGCGACTATAACAAAGTTTACGCATTGTATAAATTATTCTATTAGAAAGAATAGCTGCAAAATTTTAATTGTAATAAAGTTTTCTACACAATAAAAAAACTTATTAGTAGCACTTAAAAAAAATAAATTTCCCCTATTCATGCTTGGCATATGTAGTTCGGTCTTATTCGCGAATGTGAAAGGCTCTCGTCCACCTAACGTGGTGTAAGGTGGCTCTATGGACACCAGGAACAGAGCATGGAGCAGCGCGTACACGTACTAAGGGACCTGGCCCCTACCCCAATGACATTTTGAGCTTATAAAAGCCCCATTGTGACCCCCCCGCAACTCCAGTTTTGTGCTTACGGGAATTCAGCATGTTACTTATCAGATTTGTAAGTACTTTTACTTAACCTATAACCTTATTTAATAAAAAAGAACTGTTATATATAATTGTTTGATTAACAAATTTGATTACATTTAATTGCTGTATTATCAGTGATAGATTTTATTAATTAATTCTAGGATAACTTCGTGCTAATATTTCCTTTTTTAGTTTTGAAACATCTGTAGTTTAAATAAATTTGATCCAAGAGGACAGTATAGGGTATACATCAGAAAAATCAAAGCTATACTATTTGGTATAGCAGAATATTGTCAAAATTTAAAATGTTAAAATGAATATGAATTGCTGTTTCCATTTAATTTACTTTCAACTGTTGCAGTTTGTTTCTTTTATTCATGATAATATTCTTTTCTTGCATTGAGTACCGTTAATATAAACTTAGCAAGGCTAACAACTCCTGTATAACTCAAGTAAATGTTGTTTTTCTGTGTGCGTAAGCATTTGAAATTATTTGTTGTGAAGCACAATAGCATTATCCGACATATTAATTATATATGTATATATCAATATAGCCTTCCAATACCGATTACACTCAATAAGAAATGGCTACATAATTTTGCTTTTCCTCTTTTGTTTTTGTAATAGTAATAATAATTCTATAATAGTCAATGATGTGATTGTTAAATTCTTATTACAAAAGATTTTTTTATGTTTTATCATTTTTTTCTAAAGAATCCAAAAAGAATTTGAGCGTACCGGTTCATGAATGATTTGAATCCCCTCACAGCTAATAGCCCTTAAATTCTTCAGCGATCCCAAAAGTACTAATTACCAATTAATTACTGAATTATAATACAATTCAAGGATAAAGCTGTTAATTGGCCAATTTTCACTTTTATAAGAAACCGCTTCTATTAAATTGCACTGGCTAGCTTCATTATCATTCTTGTATTCGATAAATATATATAGAATCCTGGTATTCAACAGTAATAGCCAAAAATTATAATATATCCTTAATACTTTCGTCCACTCAAAATTTAATTTTAACAATAACTTAACCATAGACCCCTTCTATATTGTTTGTTTAAATCAGAAAATACTTAGGCCACTAGGAACATCCAGCCCATCAATCAATTGTTAATATTTTAATCGTCAGATTTCCATGATCATAATCCAGTGATCGAAAAATAATCTGGCAAATAATAGATTGTAATACTAATGCAAAAACGTTTTGTTGAAAAAGGAATGAAAAGAACAATGTGTAATTTGATTTCGATTGTAAGTTGAATTTCCTTTTTTCTTTTTTTTTCGACACCCATTTCTAGGAAAGTTTCTTCTCAGTTTTTAAAAATAACTTTGAAGAAATGTTGTGTATAAAATATAAATACAGAATAGCCAAGTTTTCACGTAATTTTGAATGTGAAGGAAAAGCTCGTTTAAAGTAAATTAAATGAAGCCAAAGATAACCAGGTTACAACTGACTGAATAACAACTCTTGCCATTTTCAAAAAAGTTCAATAATTCATGTCAATTAAACGAAAATGTAATTAGATAACCGTTATTAGAATGATATTTTACGTACTCCCACTTTTGAAAATTATACCCACATATAATCAATTTTGTTTTCTAATTATCAAAATAGTGATTCAGGGCTTTTATAAAACTTTCCCATATATGCTTAGCGTACGTTAATAAGTTTTTGTTATAGCTGAATTATAATAGGATATAACGCTAATAAATAGTAAAAAATAACAGGATAAAACTTAGCAAAATAATAACAATAATCTAATATATTCTACAAGCGCAAAGCATCTCTATCATTCATTGTATTTCAAATTAAATAACCCCTTTTTCTGCTCTTACAGCCTTCACCTGACCACACATACGCATAAGTATCTCTGTATAGTAGTGATTTTTTGCCATAATACACTTATAACGGCTCCTCCCTGTTTCTAGGTAACTTCAATGCCATATGAACGCCAATTGAACCTTTATTAAAGCGGTAATAATTGTCATTCTGCATACCATGCATTCCTCGCATACAAAGTTGAGTAGATTTTTAATAAAAACGTTAATAAAAATAACAGGAACATGAAGAAGCTATAATCCTACACTATGATATAGTCACCACTCTATCAAAGCCATATAGTTTTCTAATTATCAAAATAGTGATTCAGGGCTTTTATAAAACTTCCCCATATATGCTTAGCGTACGTTAATAAGTTTTTGTTATAGCTGAATTATAATAGGATAATAACGTAATATAATAGTAAAAAATAACAGGATAAAACTTAGCAAAAGTAATAACAATAATCTAATATATTCTACAAGCGCAAAGCATCTCTATCATTCATTGTATTTCAAATTAAATAACCCCTTTTTCTACAATCTGCTTACGTAATTTTTTTAATACTACCAATCACGTCAAAGTGCTTACATGAACCAATCAGTTGAATGTTTTTTTTCGTAAACATATTTTATAAAAAGGGATTTAAGTTGACGATTGGCATTTGAAACAATCACTTTCGGTTTGTAAAGTATTTCCAAATTATTTATTAGTTTTACTTATTACAATTAATTTTCCCAACAAACAATGACAGAAAAATGTTAAATTTTTGGTTGTAATATGCAACACGTGGGTAAAGGGCCTTTGCACAAGTAATTATTGTTAATTATTATTAGGTATTGGTTAGCTAAGCCTAATAAAATGTTTATTTAAAACTAAACAATGATTCATACTAAAAATACAACAAGATAAAGTATAACGAATTAAATTACTAATAAATTCGTTCATTTTCCATTGCTCTTATCTTGACTTCAGTATATGATCAGCATAATAGAGTTATTATTCAGCGTAAAATTTAGGTTTTAGTCGTTTCGTAGACGTTGATAATGTTTTTTGGGGATTATTGCATAAATAGTATTCACCATTCACTTCAATAGCCAGTTATTAACTCTCACAAATTCTTACATATGTGACCAACGAGTTATTTCCTAAAAATCGCCTATAAAGCTTGTTTCCGTATTACTAAATTATTGATGCAATGATCTCGATCTCCACTTAATACTAGTTCTACTTGTTTATTTTTACTAGTCGCCTTCTTCTATACTTTATACCCTTTTTGTACTTGTGGATTGGTTAAAAGGAAAAGCTTTTTTACCTTTTAAAATCTTATGGGTGTGGGGCATGTTTAACGCTAGATTAAATTTCTGGAATAATTTCATTAAGATATATTTTTTTTTGGCTTTCCAGATTTAAATGTTTTTCATAAAAAGTATTTAAGAGATGCAACTCTCGTGAATATCTAAATACAGCTGTGGAAAATCTAACAAAGAGTAAAAAAATAATGAACCTTCCATAGGTTTAATATAAAAGGAAACTAAAAATTGAGAAATTTTTTTTATACACATTTATTTAAACATTGTAGGCAAGATTTATGCCTACTCTACACTGCCAACAGGAAAAAAATGACATAATTGATACTTTGATTGTAACAACGAATTCCTTTTTTTTGTTAGTTGCTATACGAGCGTCCGAGACTTTATACAGGAATCCCACAGAAATAAATATTGTTATAGTAAGTCTTTAATACTACGTTCTTGAAAACTAACGGAGTTAATAAAATTAACTGATTAATTCCATTAAAGCTGATGATGCGTTACAACGCGAAACCTGTCGTCTGAATAAAATATTGATAATTGTGGATTAGACCTTTTTTCGTCCTGTTTTTCCTGTGTTAATATGAATCCACCCTACGTCTATTCCCATGAAGTAATTAAAATATGTGTAAATAAATTTTTTTATGGTGATGTTTGCCTGTTAAATGATTATAAAACTGTTGTATTTTTTTTACTTAAACATATTTTAATTAGCTTGAAGAACACCAAGGTTAGTTAAAACGTTGTTATATGAATAGTGTCATATAAAGTACAATAATAATCTAGCTTAATCTTTAAATATTCAAGAACAAACTTTATCCAAAAAAATATCTTAATGAACCTTGGTCCGTAAACGACTCATTTTAAAGATAGAGGTTACTAATTCCATCTTGGGAAATATAGGAGATACAGAATCAGTGAAATCGAGAAAATGTGTGTAGTTTAAAGAGAAAACACACTAAGAAATTAACAAGTAACGTGTGTAAAACAACACTGGTCTTATCTAGGACTAATTATCGTGCAGAAAAATTTAAAACATAATAACTTATTACCCTCACCGTATTTGTTGTAGAAAATATTGCAAAAACATAAAATGATGTACAGGGCGTATTTAAAACAATAATTGATCAGTATTCTTAAGTGCCGAATCGTCATATTGCAAATCTGATTACAGCCAAATTATTTTATAATATAAAATCTTAATACCTTGTTTTTACATTTTTAAAACTCAATATCCTGTACTTAGATGACAAAACATTCATTTTTGATTTGTTTTTTGTCCGTGAACTATTCGGAATTTGTTATTTTTTATAATGCATTTCATTCGTCTCTAAAATACGCCACTTTTTCTCCATTTAACCGATTCAGTATTTCAACATCCCGAGATATCAATAGTGTCGTTATCAAATCTCATATTTCTAAAATGAGTAACATTTACCGGCCAAGATTCATTATATTTTGTTCAGAATTATGCTAGATACCCCTTCTAAGGTTAGGCTACTTGACTGCGGGATAACTGTACAACTAATGTATTAGTTGATTTATAACATAAAGCAGCTTACACTAAATATATCAAACCTTCAAATTATAAAATCCCGTGACATACATTCTTTGCTACAGTTTTTCATTTACTTTTTCTTTACCTTTACTTTCATTCCATACTACAACTCCTGCTTGCCTCAAACTATCATCAAATCCTCAATCCACTTTTTTTTGCTCGCCGTCTTTACTAAGTACTTAATAACTCCGCATTCTCCAAATAGAGACCTCACCTACCAAACTCTTTGATCTCGTTTTCTCTATTATTTTTGCTTAATTGCATGTATTGGTAATCTTTTTATTTGTTGGCCAATCAACTATCTTCCAAGCATAACTGTTCTGTAATTCCCGAATATATGATTTCACTCACATTACAGCTGGCAACGCTTCATGTAAATTGTATCATAATATCAAAGATCAAATATTATTTTGCATTCGAAGCTATTGAATATTGCGTTATATAAGCTTTGCCATTAACTTAAGCATTGATTCCAATTTTTTCTAATCTAAACGTAAAATTTACTTAATTTTGTCTACGTTAGAGCCTTATTCACCCAAAAGTATTTAATTTTGGATGAATAAGACTTAATTATTTTACTTAACAAACTTTTACTAAAAATAATTAGTTTCAACAAATCAAAATCCTCATTAAATGCATGGATCTTTCTACCTTCAAACTACGAGCGTATTCGTTTCATTTCTATTTCAACGGTATAACAATACCTGTTTTCACTATTAACATTCTTCGTAAGGTAATACGTATCCTGCAAACTATGCCACACCTAACATAAAATATACCGCAAATGCGAAATAGGTCACACAATCGCAATTTGACAAATATCAAATGTTAAACGCTTTTATTATTTATTTTCTCGCGTTGTAAAAAAAAAATAAGAATAATTTGATATATAAATCTCGTTAATGATTCGAAACCAAAAATTCCCAAAGCTGTTAGATTTGATATATCTATAAGCATCAGGAACTACCACAGCCTTCACCTGACCACACATACGCATAAGTATCTCTGTATAGTAGTGATTTTTTTGGCCATAATACACTTATAACGGCTCCTCCCAGTTTCTAGGTAACTTCGAATGCATATGACGCCAGTTTGAACCCTTTAATTTAAAGCGGTAATAATTGTCATTCTGCATACCATGCATTCCTCGCATACAAAGTTGAGTAGATTTTTATTAAAAACGTTAATAAAAATAACAGGAACATGAAGAAGCTATAATCCTAGACTATGATATAGTCCACACTCTATCAAAGCCATATAGTTGCATTTGTATGTACAAGTTTTGATAACCGTGACATTTTTTTCCATATGTACATTTGCAAGTGAAAGTATTTAAGTATTTTAATATATGCATATAGATCACGTACGCTTGATATTGGGTCTAATTTAGTATAATTGAGTATAGTAATACATTAATAACTGCCATGACCGACCAAAATCGGTGTAAAGGTCAGCCGGTTTGGTTTAATTTTTTTTAATATCAGAGATTAAGGTGTTATCCTATGTATGACACTGAATTTAACATATACTTAATGCTTAAATGATTAATATTATCAAAATTAATCACCTCTTTTGTGTGAATAATCAAAACGAAATGAATAAAAAATAAAAAAGAAAAAGTACCTTGCTCAGATTAAAACAGACAGTGGTTCACGCTGTAGAAAAGATATTATTCATTCATTCACGGAAGACAACCAATAACACCATAAATCTTTGGAAACGACCCTAAGTATCTACCAGAGTACAATGCATAATTACGCATATTAAAGTACGGTTTTGAAGCAACTTACATTCTGGAGAGCGAACTGTTTGTAGTAGACGCTGTCTCAGTATCTTTCATCACATATGATTTATGAAGTATTTTTGAAATAGAGATCATAAACTAACTCGTAAAGTTTCGCGGTCGTAGTCCATACCGTTCTCTGCTTAGTTTCCGGGCTAGAATCGCGTCCTGGATCTTCTTCTGGCCGACATTTCGTCCACAATCGCAAGGGGCATCTTTAGGGCTGCTTCTACTGGTGTTAACCTGAAACTGAAACTCATGACGAGAGATTGTTGACGATGGATGAATACTTTAGTTGTTTTTGGGTAATTTGCCGGTATTCTCCTTAAGCTATCCCTATCATTGGTAACCAGGCCAGGTGTTATGGTCATGTATGCTGCCTTTTCAGTTTCCTTTTTGTTAAGTTGTATTCTCTTACCAGGATTGTCGCTTAGTTCCATTCAATCTTGTGATCTTCTTGCCAAGCATGTTGAGCCAAGCGAGACTCGTCCATGGGGGACGAAGCGACAATCTTCACCAAAAGGAAACTGAAAAAAGCAGCATACATGGCCATAACACCAGAATGCCATAGTCAAAGATGTCTAGTTACCAATGATTAGGGGCAGCTTAAGCAGAAGACCGGCAACCACGATCCCGGAGACAGAATAATGATAACTACGCATGCAGACTTGCGCATACCAGTGTGCATCACGTTCTGCGCATACACTTGCAGCTTAAATAAAGATTTTAAGATAGCAATATCTATCCTCACGATTGGCAAAATGGTTAAGTGTTGGATTAGTAAATATTCGGAATTTCGAGACCGAGTTCGAATCTCGCACAAGACAGAGTAAAAAGAAAAAAATGTTCTCGGACATATTTGTCAAATTGACTGTAATAATGAGTTTGGTAAGAAACAGCCCTCTTCAGAGCTACCCTGATGATGGCAGTAGACGAACTGCCGAAACGTCGGATCATCAAAATCCTATAAACGATGGAAATAGCCCAAACAACAACTGAACTGAAACTGAAAGACTAACCCACGGGGATGGGTTTATATGGGGTAATGGTTATGGATTATGGATCGTAACGATTACGGTTCAGAGAAGAATGACGGTGTGATTAGGTGGTTGGAAAAGAGGAGGAACTTCCAGGTATTGTGTAGGAGATAACCGTCTCCACGGTTGAGTTATTAGGGTGTTTAAGGATTTCAATTGATTCTCGGATTTACGGCTGTAGTAGTGAGGATGACAGGTTAGTATTGGTGCAGTGTTGAATGGACTAAGGGGCCGTCCCACCTGCTATCAAAACAGACCCAGTTACGCGTAACGCCCTCGTACAACGGTCATGCTCTGCAGCAAAAGTACCCACCGAACGTTTTATTTTGCAATTGTAAACACTGCCGCACGAGCATTGAATTCGGGAGTTTCAAAAAGTGATTAGAGTCTATCTGGTTATCAGCCACCACCATCCTGCCCAGAAGAACGGTGTCATAAAATCCTTGGTCCAAAGAGCTTCTGGGCCTATCCGACCTAGATGCCGCTGTCGCACGTAGGGCTATCCCGTTCACCAACCCTAGCAAGACATAACTACCCTTGACAACCCAGACCACAAACAAAAAGCGACCCTGAGACCAACGTGTCCGGAGAGCATAACCGTTACTGCCAGATGCAATTTCATGTACCCATCTTTCCTACATCAAAGGTATTACTCTGAGCTGTGTAGGAGAAGATCTTACCAACACAACATGCAAAAAACGGTCTCAAACTAAAACTCCGAACTTTCAGAGCATGTTTCCTGTAGGAAAGATCGGTGGAAGTTTTCGAAGGCCGGGTGTTACCAATTCCATCCTCCTGCGACACAAACCTGGTGAAACAAAGCGTTGGATGGGCGCTGGTATTGCAGAGCATGAACGTGCACTTGGCGTGGCGCATTACTGAGTCTGCACTTGCCGAGCGTAAGTTGGAGATTCCATTTCCAATTCAAATCTATTCATTCCTATGTCGTAATCCTCGTTACTACAGCTGTAAAATGCGGGAATCCCTTTAAATACTTAAACTCCGTGAAGACGGTTATCTTCTTCTTCAAACAACCCAATCATAACCGTAATGCTGTTCTGAATCGTGATCGTCACGACTCATTAATCAGTAACCGTTACCTCTATAACCCGTCCTCGTCTGTTTGATCTCATAACAACAGCATTAGCAGCAGCCCTGAAGATGTTCCTTGCGATCTTGGAAGAAACGTCGACAATAAGACCCGAACGCGATTCCTGCCCGGAAACCAAGCAAGTATAACATAGAACTCATATTTACGGCTGCAATCCACATTACCGATCATATATGCAAAGTACTCGATGCAACCGTTAAACCAAATGTCAAAGGAAGGATGGAGAACTGATAGAAAAAAAGGACATTATTAGAAGGTTCGAGAAAGGAATGGGAGACAGTTCAAATCGTTATAAACTACGACACACTGAGATTTTATATAGTTCGGACAAACCATAGAGGGCATAGAAAAATAGAATATATTTGCGAGAATCCAGGCACTTTATTTATTTAAAGCTAAATAAAACAATTCATCCACCTAGTTCCAACTCTAGTCGCCACCACAAGTACACAACGAACTAGATATTCTCTCTCAAGTATGCATGTAGGCATAATTACACGGCCTTTCGGTCCCACAGCGTCTTCAGATAGCTTCTCGTTTCTTCGCAGAGCATAAATGTCTCCTTCGTCAGCGGAAGGATGGACCAATGTAATGAACAGAGAGCAAATAAAACAACAGCAGTATCTATTCTAAATGATTTGAACAAGGTAAGCTCGAAGCCGGCTAGTTACTCTATCATCTCATAGGTTTAATACTAATATAATCCATTAATTAATTGGCGGTCCAGAGCAAAAATACGTAATAATTTCCAAGGAATATTTACACACTTTTATGATTGCTGTTATAGTATGTTTATGCATATGGTAATATAACAAAAAATTACGTAGCTGATATATATAATTCAATCTGAAAGTAGAAATAGTATTGTAAATAACAGGGCTCAAATAAATGTCAAAAAAGAAATACCTATACACATATACTTTACAGTTCCCGCAAAATAAAAAATGGTATAGACATATTGCTATGATATTTTAAACTATATTAAAGCAGAACAATACCATAAAATTTTGTTTTATGCGCATACCTGTATTTGTAAATCCAGTATTCTATTCCTAATTTAATTTAATCGTTCCTTCAGACACAACAGCGTTTTTTTTTTATTTTACACTTGTTGCTAGCGGCCACCTCAATTTGGTTTCTATTGTTGATGTATTCATATACATTTATTAACTCTGTTAGATATTATAAATCTGATCAAAATTTGAAAATTTATATAAGCCTGACAAATGTATGATGACTTATTTCTACCTTTCTTTTATTATAGATAGCCTTTTGTGTTGTCCTAGCCGCTGTTGTTGCTCAACAATATGACTACGAACCTGCACCTGTAAGGCCAGCACCCGCGAGGTTATCTTCGTCTGGCTTCTCGTCATCAGCACCCAAACCCACTCCTGTGCCAATTCTTAAACAAATTAATAGGTAAGTTAAAACATCTTATCTTAGATTATTGAAACGATCTCCGACTTTTTTTGATCTCCAAATTTATTTGTTACATTGCGCTGCTTGGAATGGTCTTTCCATTATTACATTTTTGTGGTACTAAACTAGTTTTTCAACATTGCTCCTCTACGTACTCTAGAATCTTGTTTGTTTCTCCCAAACTATTTTTCGTTAACATCTGTAAACGTACTAACACCAGATAACCTGGCACCTTATATAATTTATGTAAAAATAATTTTGTGTTCATTTATTGTGTTACGACAAATCTCCTAAACTGCTTATACCTTTACTTCAATTATTTATTTAGTTTCTAAAATTGGAAACTATTAGTGTTTGTCCGTTACATTATACTATATCAAACAATTAAACCGGTTGATCTATTTCTGCCACTTTCGGTGTTTCATATCTTTATAATTCTTATTTCTATTTCTTCTCCATGTTTTTATTGTGAGGACCGTTTGACATGGGTTCTTCGGAAATACTGAAGCCGTTTGGCTTTTTGTATTTATTTTTAGTCTCCCATTTCCTTTACCTATTCAATTATATCCGCCATTCCAATATCCTAGTCTCTGAGCTAATCTGTACACACTGGTTGATCGAAAGATCATCTTGGTTTAACAAAACTTGCCTGTCTCTTTCCGTTTGGAGCCACGCATTCGCACAGAATGTGGTAAGCGATCTTTGTCATCCGATTGCTCATTCTGAGTGTATATCTCCGTTTTGATCCTTTTTGTTTGGATGTTTTTTTCGTTGTACATGTTTCCTGTTAGAAACTCCCTTACGGTGCGAAGAAGATTCCTACTGGATCTGATAGTGTTGTCATTCCTTCTATTCGAGAGTCCCTTTAATAAAGGTTTTCCTAAAATTTGCCTCTGATTGTATTATTCCTGTAGTTTTCTTGTGTTCTCTTAAACCAGATTCTTATTTGCTTAGTGCTGTGTTTTTAGACACTCTTAGAACAGGTTCTGACCCTGTATATATGAAGCCGATAATCCGCTTCTTGCTAACTCATTAGCTATTTCATTTCCTTCGATTGCTAAATGTCATGCCCCTACAACAAAGTGACCTTGTTGCGGTCTCTCAGGCTATTCAATTCTCCAGTACTTTCCCAAACTAATCTTGATTGCTATCTTAGGTTCACTTTTTGGCCTCAATACCACCTAGATGCTATTGCAATTATTGTTCGCTTATTTTCATAAGCTCTCTCATTGATTTGAGTTGCACATTGTAACATTGCGTGTGCCTCTGCTTGAAAGACCGCAGCATATTTTCCTAGTGGCAGGGTGAACATTGTATTTCTGACTCTGATTCCGTGTGATTTCAGTCTCATCCCATTACCAGTTTTATTCCGTCCTGTAACCGCAATCATTTTCCGAACCTGTCTCTGTAGTTGGATTAATTCCAGCTTATTCGATCAGTTTTTTCCACCTCCAAATTTCTGTTAAAAAAATATGTTGAAATGATGTGGTCTGATCTCATTCCTAAGAGGTTGCCGTCCACATGATGGACTATATTAGTATGTCCCAGTCCTACATATCTACCGTTTGATAGTTCCTGTAATCTGAGATGCCCCATTCCTGTCTAGCCTATTATTATCAAATGGAGAGGAAGAAGAAGGTCCAGGAAACATTCCATTGCTGCTATTATAGCAGTTTTTTTCTGCATCTTTGTCCAGCATAACAGAGGTGCGTGAGTGATCATAGGTCTAACCCATACCTATTATACATATGTCCAGCACATCATATCAGGTCTTAACCCTCATGTTTTCCCATGGGTTCTTATAGTCAACATGAGTGTTATCTCCGCCCTGTTTTTTTTTTTTTTTTTCTGAAGCTATCAATTCCAAACATTATTATTATACAGCTTATATTGTAGGATAACACCAAGATATTTCACTTCCTGCCAGCTTTATCTACTCCGGAGTTTTACAGGTCCAAGACCTTCTAAATGCTATTGTGGTCGTTTTGAGAGGACTAATATTTAGACCCTACTCTTAGGTTCATACTTGTATACCTCGTAGAGCGTTCTGCATCTTGTCCAGAACTACGCTGTCGAATTGACCGCGGGTCAGAATGACAAGGTCATCTGCATATCCAAAATTGTGTGTACTTCATTGTCCAGCTTTACTAGTAGTTTGTCCAGGATCAGGTTTCACAGTAGAGGAGATAAAATACCACCCTGCGGATATTCTCTTTCGACCTGCGCTACCAGTGTCTCTCCCATGATAATTGTGTAAATTAATCTCCGCTTAGGCTGGGTTTATGCACTGCGTTTGTGAACGTTTCTACTTCTATTAAATTAAATGTGTCGTTTTATGCACAAACGGACGTTCGCCAGGAACTTCATTTAGGATGGGTTTATGTACTGCGTTTGTGAACGTCCGTTCAGAAACGGATATTTGGGTAGACATGCGTCGGTCATAAGTTTCATTGCGTTCGCTAAAGGCCATCCTCACCTCTGGGTTCCCTCACTACGTCCTTGGCCTATTTGCCAACGCATACTACATACGCACGTTTGAATAAAACGACTCATTTGATTCAATGTATTTAAAGCAAACGGTTGTTTCAGGACGTACGTTTTAAATGGCGAACTTCCGTTTGTGCATAAAACGATACATTTAATGTAATAGAAGTAGAAACGTCCGTTTCACAAACGTAGTACATAAAACCATTCATTTCAAGACGTACGTTTTAACGTCTTGAAATGAACGTGCGTTTGCTTTAAATACATTGAATCCAATCAGTCGTTTTATGCAAACTTGCGTTTGTAGTATGCGTTGGGAAATAGGCCAGGAACGTAATGCGGAAATCCAGAGGTGAGGAAGGTCTTTAGCGAACCCAATAAAACGTACGACCGACGCAGATCTACACAAATATAATACATCACCCCCATGCATCTGTCTAGCAGTTTTTCAAAAGTCTTTAGCATTCTTCGATTTTTGTGTTACAATGTACTCTTTTCTATTTTAGAAATTAATTTAATTCATCATTTTCTAATCAATAACAATATTTTAGGCACAATGAAGATGGTTCCTACACTTACGGTTACGAAGGAGCAGACGGTTCTTTCAAAATTGAAACCAAACTTCCAACCGGAGAAGTGAAAGGCAAATATGGTTACGTAGACGATGTGGGAAAAGTTCGCGTCGTCGAATATGGCGCCACGAAGTATGGATTCGAACCGGCTGGTGAAGGAATCACCGTAGCTCCACCTACACTGGTCGACGAGACTACGAACAAAGATGGTTCGATTAAACCAGAATTTACAGCCGAATACTACGATCGCCAGCCGAACCAGCACCACGTCCCGCACCCAGACCGAAGCCACGACCATCCTACGAATCATATTCACCCCCACAACAATTCGCTCCAGCTCCTGAAAGGAGTCCCGTGCCTCAAAGAGCTTCTATTGCCGGTGCCTCCCAGTCTGATTTTGATTTTGCTCCCAGACCACGCCCCAGCGCCCCAAAAAGCTTGGCCCCGGCACCTCCGAGACCTGCACCCTCATCTTTCTCCTTCGATGACGATAACTTCGACGACCCACCAGCCAGACCAGCTCCTAAAATTTCCTATGCTCAACCGGCACCCGTAAGACCTGCCAATACTTTCTCCTTCGATAACGAACCGAAATTTTCTCGTCCAGCGCCATCTCGACCGAGCTTCTCGTTTGACGACGAACCTAGATTCGCCCCACAGAGCAGACCTGCGCCACAATACGCCCCAGCACCAGCTCCAAGACCAGCCCCGAGACCTGCGCCCGCTGTACGAAGCAGCGGTGGAGTATTAGACCAACTTGCCAAGGATTACGCTCTGCCAAGTGGATCAGCTGCCCCATTACACGACATAAGTTTCGGTTACTATTAAAAATATCGCAATTAGTTACTAAAAATATTAAGCTTCGGGTGTAACTAGTCCTGCTAAAATCAGGAACTTGTCAAAGAAAATAACAGAGTTGACATTCAACTGAAAGTAAATTCGATTGCCAGGATTCTTGAGTTACATGTGATGTTCATTTTTGTACCGTCTCTTACTTAATCACTTATATACATGATATGTATTTATATAAGTCAACAGACTGTCAAAATAAATATAAAAGTAACTAGTGTACGAATAATTTTATCGTTTTGGAATTATTCGCGACTCCGTGTAATATTTAATATAACTGTAAATAAACGTCGAAACTTTTCTTTATACTTCTTTCATTGCAACACCTCCATCACTAGCACCCAAAAAATATTCTTTGTAAGACTGCAATAACCTTCATAATCTTTATTAACACTCAGTAGCAAATGGTAGCAGCACAAATCCATTCTGTGGAATGCAATCTTTGTGGCAAACAACATGATGCCAACATCAGGGACCCTAACCCAAATAAAATAACGGTTCTGGTTACCAAACCATTTCTTTGGCCCCAATCTTTTATTATAATGTAATACTTTTTCCTTTTGAGTTTTCAACTATGATTTCTCCTTCAATTCTATTCCTCCAAATTGCTTTTGTTTAAAATCAAGGGGTTACATTAAATGCTTTTCTGGATTTACATACATTGAGTAGATAGCAGGTACGGGTGTACGTATTCACATTTTCTTTGGAATATTACAAACAAGCATATCATGAATATCTGCTATATACATACATTGAAACTATTCGGCTGGGAAGGGGATTGAATATATTTCTTATTAAAGCTATTGCAAGGATTATCTAAATTGTCACACTGGGTAAGAGTTCTCACACTCTTTATATGTTTGTTAAAAATTTTTATTCAGCACTAACATTCCCTAATTTTTCAAATTACTACCCACTAGAACATTAAATGTGTAAGAAACATTTATTTTACCGTAACTTGTAACTAATGTAACATCCCAAAAGAATTTGTTATTGACGTGTATAAAACATACAATTGAGATCGTCATTTTATGATGTTTCAGAAACATTTTTGATTATATATTATATGTGTTACTTGAGTTGTTCGTTGATAACTTTTCTGCAAGAGTTTATAGGGACAAATTATTTTACATGAAATAAAATTATATGGAAACTATTTTATAATGTTTTATTGATAGTAATACTTACTAGGAAATAAATTATTTTTATACATATACAATACCATCTAAGGCCGGCGCGTTTTTTGGTTTTCCTCTCAATAATTTATTGAGAATCTGGAGGATTTTAAGCACAAAATTGTTGGTATTTACTAACATCTTAGTAATGGCGTATAATTTATTTTTATAATCATTAACTTACAAATGAAATATAAATATTGCAATATGACAAGAAAAGTTGTTTCAAACTTCTGTTCCAGATCGCTTCCATAGCTTTTAACCAAATCTAATTGGAATGGTGTAAATAGGCTAGGTAAAGAAAAAAGAGCAACTCCTACTAAGACATTACATATTAATAACATCTCACAAATTGTTTCTTTCTTATCATTTCTTAAAACAACGTTGACACGCTTTCTCTGTGGCCAATGCATTTTTTCTTTAAAGGTTTTCCAGAATTGAAATAAGTTGCTGCTTTTCTCAGAACAAATTTTGTCGAAATCACTACTATACTATTGTAGCTATGAGGAAAAATAAATACTTTTTTAAAGATTTACTTTTTTATTGTGAGTGATTTTGATAATGGCACAATTTATTAGACTACGACATGGAATACATAGCAGCCATAAACAGAATACGACAACTTGCCTTCCAGATTTTCCATTTTATTTACAGCAAATGTCTGTATTGTTTGTTTTAATTAAAATGCTCTTTCCAAAGACTATGAGCAATGAATTATTTTACCAATACACATTAAAAAATATAATTATTTAACAACATTCTGTGGCGCCATCTTCGAACAAAAACTTACAGTTGGTCGTTTATTTTGTAAAATTCATTTTTCTCAATTTCTCACAAATGAGTGAATATTTTTCAATTTTTCTTACACATACATAATATACAAAACGTAACAATCATAATGACACTCTTCAACCGATTTTTCTTCTTCGGCATTATTCAATTACAGATCCTTTTGCTATTTCTTCATTATGATTAGTGTGAAATACAGATATTGCAAAAATCTCTACAAATTTAGAAAAAGCATAACCTGGACATACTTCCCCTTCATGTACAGGGGACAAGTTTCATTTCCTAGATATTCATTAAACAAAGTTAAAAAATTATGTAATATTTACGTCTATAGTAATAAATATTATCAGAGGCGTCAGTTTGTCAACTGAATATCTCATTGAACACAAAAATTCAAAATAAATAGTAAATAGTAACTACAACAAAACTAAAACCAACACCTAAATTAAAAAATGCTGCGAGTGCCATCTAGGAATTATTAGCTGAAATTCCGCTGTGTTGGTAACGTAGAATATCTATAGTTGCAAAAACAGCTGAGCTAACTGGGTGATGTATATCTGGTCACAGAATTAAAAACGAACATATTTTAAAACGAAATGATTTTCATTGCCACACTTTTACTGTCTATATTACAAATTTAATAATACTACTATTTACATCTTTTTAAAATATAAATTAAAAAATCTTTGTCTCTGGCTTATCAGTTAGTTTAATAGTTGATATATTCATGCTAAATTTTTATTTGTAGTGAAAGGAAAAATTTTAACTCTAAATAATTAATAAATAATTTAAAATGTATTTAGAATTTATTTTCCTGTCAATTGCTTTAACTTTTACCTACTATCATCCAACTCACCTAATCTTAATGACTATCTCCATATCCTTGGCCAAAAATCCGCGCAAATGATACTTGATGAAAGAAGTCACCTTGACGTTAGCAAACACAATTCCTTCAGTGCTAAAAATAGGTTTGAATATCCAGATTACACACGAGACTAGGAAACCGTAACATAAAAATTGTGATCAAAATAAAATTATAAATTAGAAAGGGGAAATATTAATTTAATTTTTGAATGTGTTTCTTCCTATAGGTTTTTGATCAGTCTGTTTAAATTTTATACTGTATTTTATTACGGGCACGTATGGATAATATCTGCTCCACTGCAAGCATGTACGGCATTTCTTGGAAACGTTTCAATCATAATATAAATATTTTGATTCACTTGTGGAAATAATCAAATCAGATATATCATTACTTATACGTAATGTATATTGCAAAACTAGATATAGAATAGAGTCAAATGAAATCCACAGATATTTAGAAGTGATTTATGTAGTTGTGTTTATATAGAGTTAATGCTTTAGCTTTATGCAAATCTCTTTTTTAATTGTTTTCTAAAAGTGTTCTGAATTTTCTATTTAGAAACATAACTTAACTCAACTACACACTTTAAAACATCTTACCACAAATTTCATCGTACTGGACACAACGTTTCAATAGCAAAATTTGTCATCATCAGCAATTTCACTGAACTAAATAACTTCACTAAAGCTATAATATGAGAATATTTTTAATGATGACTGAAGATATATAGGCTGACAGCCCAAGTAGGGCGAATATTCTGAGAATACTTTAACAAAGTGCAAATGGGATTACCAAAGAATATTCTGTAAGAATACGAGGACAATATTCTAGTAATGTAAGGTATATTCCAACAATGTTATAATCTTATTTTAAATATTTTTATTCATGAAGCTGCTAATGGTCGGCGTCGATACTTGTTTTTCAGATAACTTAAAATCAAATTTTATACTTACCTTAACTTACTCTTTCGATAAATAATTTGTGTTAGAATAAGGAGGTGAAAAAATGCAAATTAAAACTGAATATTAATAAGTCTTTCATTATTAATATTACTTTATTCATAATATCCAGAACACAATTCTTCTGATAACTGGTACAAAAATATTAAATAAATAATGGACAACTTTTTAACAATACATACAAATAAATAAAGCTGTCTCAATTGCTATAAAGGCACTGTTGTTTTATAATAATTATATATTTACAACTTAACCATAAAAACATGGTGTCAATTTTCATATCAATAATAATTATTATTAATTAATTAACAATAAAATCAAATTCTTAATGACTAGTTAGGGTTTTTCTTTCTTTTTAATAATTACATTATATTTCTTCCTATACCAATTCTATAGGCGTATATCCAAATTTACATACTGGAAGAATTACTAACTTGTACTCTAATAGTCAAAATGCAGTACTAGTAATTAATTATAAATTGTTTTCTAAACAATTGGAAATAATCAATGATTGAGTAAGTACGAAGTTAAATTTCTCTCTTGCTCAAATAAATTAAATAAATCCTCAAAAAATAAAAGTACACAAGTACCATGCGGAAATAAATTAGAGGCTTGTATATCTATCAAAAAAAAAAAATGAAGGTAAAAAAGACCTCGACTAATAACCTTTAAAAAATATTTTACAATTACGTATATGGTCCCCAGAATACAGATTTCACAAATCTTGAAGCACCATCTTTAAAAATTGTTGAATATAATTTTTTTCCACTTTTCTTTTTTGTTTTTTGCTTCACCATATTAATAATGTTTGAAAAGAAAAACATCACATCGATGTTATTCACACACAGTATCAGACGGGATGAGTAATTTCCAGTTTTTCGTTTTTTACAAAATTTTACATTTTTAGAAACTATAAATACATCAGTACCTCTACTTAACTCTCAAGTTTAATTTCACGTCTTTTTTCGATTCTCGTATAAATTTTAAACAAGATAGTTTTACGTTCGCTACGCGTTTATTTTCATTGCAGAATTATTATGTTGCATATGAGATATTATTGCTTCATTGTCAGTATACAGTCGTTATAGCTAAAAAAAAATCAGACCCCAGTATGAAAATATACATAAAATATAACCATATCGTACATCTATATATGCGTACATTTCTGCTATAATTTCATATTCTATTTGAGGTATGTTAATATTTGTCCAGCTTCAATCTTACTTTTGCAAATAATTAATTCGTTACACGAATAAGCTGCTTTGTATCCTTCTATATTAATATAAAATATAAAAGAATACACTTACACCAAATATGTAGATTTTATACACAAATTTGAAACGAAAAATTTGTGCTAAAAGCCTTAAAACCGAAAAGAGTTTGTTCGTGTGAAAAAGAATAAGTAAAGCAATACAGTAGAAATCACAAATGTTTCCAGTTATATTTGTTTATGCCGTATAAACATATATCTCAAGTAGCTAAGACATATGTTATATACTTATGTAAGTAATTCTACATCGCTTTTGTATACATGGGTCTCGAATTTTTATTTTCCTTGTCTGCATAATTAACATTTATAATTTCAATTGTATGTTTCTTACGATCTGTAATGAGTTATTCTACACGTTATACAATCTGAGATTTTCTTACAGCTACAACCCTTCACAGAGATTAAGTCACAAGAGCACTTATCAATATGGAAAACTTGTTACCTTTCTGGCGAGTTTGGTTGAAAAGTGCAAATCGATTTAAAATGCCTAACTTTTTTTTTTACAGACACCAATAATCTTGCGCCGATTATATTTCTTTATTAGCTTGTAAAGAACAAACAACAAAAGATAATCTTCAACAGCTTCTGAGAAAACGTAGCAAAAAATGCAATTATTAGGAGAGTAAAAGAACTGAAACACCAAAATTTGGGACATCATTTCGTTGAAAATGACGTTAGCTTTAGCCTTTCCACGAAGGCTACTTCAAGAAAATATAATCAATGTAATCTAGCCACGAAGAGTGTATGAGGAAAGAAATAAAAGCTAGGAGCATAATCGAACCTAACTCAACTTTTGCACACAGCATTACTTGTCAGCCAATGCATCAACATTAGGTTCATTTTACCACCCTAGTGCGATAAAACCATAGACAAGAATAATAGGTATTACTAGAAAACGTTTAGACTATGGCGCATTCGCAAAGTTTCAAGTTGTATAGGAGTCGCCATTTTGATGCATGCCGTGTCAAACAGACTAGCTGTTGCTGCAGTACTTTGCTTTTAAGCTCTTGGAGTTATACTATAACATTTTATATTCACAGTGTTATTTGGACTAATTTTTTTTTTTAGTAATAGGTAATACTTTATTAATGTTAAGTTATGTAAATTATTTAATAATAAGCTGTATATAGAAATACTTTGTTGGACTGCTTTTTAATATTTTTTGAAAGAGCTCAAGTGTGAAGAGTACATTTACTGAAGTTTGTGGTGTTATTATAGTGTATCTATAGATGTGAATTAGCGTTTATGTTGAAGAATGTCTTGTTGTGTACCTTGAAGTAAAAGCATTTGTAGATTGAAAAAAATTAAACGAATTTATATTGTTTAGGCACCAATATAGAAACATTATAGAACATAATGTGTCTTTACCACACCCCAAAAATATTATATGACCAAAAAACTTCAAATTTCAAGTATTTGCCTATTCACTCAGTAAACCAAATTCAAATTTTTCGCAATTTCATTTAGTAACTTCAACTTTAAAGTGTTGAAATAACTACTAATGTAATACAAAATCGTAGGTAACTTTATACTTTAATGTTGAAATTACTAAAAATAGTTGCGGGAAATTTTAATTCAATATCGATGTAATGTCTTTAAACCTGTAAAAAATACCATTTTCTTTATGTATTTAGTATGACAGCAGTATCAAAGCGAAGTACAAGCATTTTACCTATTTCTCATTTGAAAACATATGTCTTCTTTTGTGTTTAAATTGTTTTTTTACAGCTCTGTTATACATTAAAATGAAGGCCCTTATGCGATGAGCACGCTATGCGTCCCTAAGCTCTATCTACGTATTATCCTTGTCTATGGGTACAGCGCACGGTACTTTTTCTCATCTCACAGTTACTTCCAATATAAAATTTACATATATCCTTCAATTTAGTTAAAAAAGAAAACATTCTATCGGTATTTTTATCGTCGTTTTAAATGTTATTGACGAAAATTCATCATCAACATATTAAGCGGTGGTACCATAAGATTTTCTGAATATTTTTCTCGCCTAGAAAATCTAATACAATTCTCGTGCATTAAGTTATTTACAGCGCCCAAACACATCAGTCTCTTGTGAAATCTGGTTTTTCGGCTGTAAATGGTACTTACCGCACTCAAATGTAGATAACTATTAGATTCAGATTATTTCACGAAAATTAGCTATTTTCGATACATTTGAGTACAAGTGATTTCTGAAACATGACACAATATATCTTGATCAAAGTAATTTTGAAGCCAAATTTAGAATGTTGGTTCTACATTAGGGCAACAGGAATACGAAACGTATAGATAAAAATAAATAATATAGGAGCACTATACCCATCAGCGGCGGCTGAAATATACCGGACGATCGAGGTGCGTATGCTATTGTCCGAAACACCAAAATGTTACGAAGTTATACGAAGAAATTCGATCACTGTAAGAGCCCTCGTAAAACGTAAGCACCAGCCGCAGCTGGCTACACCATAAAAACAAATAGCTAAATTAGCAACATAAACATTGCCACAAGCAGAGAATAAGCCATATAAGATTGCTTAACCTAGTTTGTTACGAAATATTTGGACCAGGAATGTCATTTTGGAAGCTGTATTTTGATGTCATTATGACGCGCGCACAGACGAGGCTTTATTGAGTATCATTAGTGATTACTCTTATATCATATTTAACAGCTTCCATCGCGATTAGTAAATCTACAAAAAAAAAAAAACTACAAAAGCCAAACAAATAAGAATTCTAAAAGATTTCTTCATGACAAAATCTTTTGCTTTCCCCCGGTAAAAAGTTACAAACATAAAACTTCATCTCAACCATTTCTATTTGTTTATATAGATTTTGTGCAGAAAAAGTTTTAGTTCATGCATTTTTAGCAATTTTTTCAGTTGTGGCTCCTTTTAGCGTACAAAATGCGTTATATTTTGATGACACTGTGAAGACGCTATAAGAAAACCATAGTAAACGTGTAGTAACGTTGATTATTATGCAATTGAAACAATAGCGGGATCCGTTTCAAATAAATCTAGTTACAAATATAACATACGCCGAACAAAATATACATTACTAGTAATTTAAAATAATATTAATTCACAATGAAACAACATACACTACATATAGACATACTCTACATTACGAACACAACCTATGAATTACCTAACGAAAGCAGCATCCCATCAGCATTTTTACTTATTCGAGGTCATATAAATGCACTTTTTTATCATCATTATCATCGTCATCAAACGATATTTGTTAGAAATACGAAACAAATAATCTTAAATCTCAATAAATAGTTTCCAATTCGAAAATTAAGAGGTAATACACAAAATTGTTGATTAAATAACCCTATATAAAGAAAAAGATGGTGTTGGAACGAATCTTATATACAACTCTTTATAAGGCTTGCTCCAACAGTTCAATTATGATAGATTACTTCCGCAAAGGAAATGTTGATCTTCTTAGAATCGATAGAGATTTATGAAAGTATTTACTTTGAATAAATACAATGCAATCAGGTTTCCGCTAATTTATTTGTTTTTTGCTATATCAATATTATTGGTAATTATAACGTTTTCAAAATTAAGCGTTTTCAAATGCACTTTATAAAGGCTTATTTATCTACACGAGCTTTCGTGTGTTATTGAATTTTCGAATAAGAAACTTTATCAGTCGAAGTTACAAGCTTTGTAACGAACGTAAAGCTATATATAAACAATAAAGATGACGTTATTATTGATTTTAATAAAATAATATTACAAATTTTATATACACAAATATTTTATACATTTACATATATATATATATTATATAAAAGAAGGATTTCTTACAGTTCTCGCTCAAATTATATCTCTATACACTGTACATTTTTTTTTATATACCGAAGCGTTTTGTCTTTATATATTACCCTGTTCCCAGGCTTTATTGTTGTGGGTGACTGTTCTATTGGCGAGCGATAACACCTTGAAATTAACAATAAAATGTGACTAAAGTAAAAAGTATTTGAAAAAAAAATACATAAGTTTTAGCGTTTTTGATTGAATTGTTAATTTCTCCAATCCGATGGGTATATGTATGTATACATTTTACAATTTACGAATACTTATTAATTGCCAAGAGAATAATCAACAGTAAAACAATAACAGGACGGAAACTATTTGTGTTGGCTCAAAAACTCAGCTTTTGCGGTGTCGTCGGCAATATTGGTGGAGTTGCTGTGGCTATTAAGGCGGCCAAATTTGATAATTCACGCAACGTTCTTCACACGCATCCTCGTGTATCAGTTCCCAACGAATCCCGCTCCTAGTTAACTGTTTGACCACAACAATCGTCTCTATAGCTGTCGATCACCTGCACGGCGCCAACAGGATTTCTATCCAGCATGGACACGAGGTGATCTCCATCCTAGAGTAGCCGCGTCCCCAGCCCTTCCCGAAACTAATTCGCACTGAGTTTTTATCAATGGGTCCGTTGCAATTAGCGATATTCCACGTGAAATCTCTGTGAGCGCTCCTCAACGTGTCGAATACGCACAGACAGTGTTCCATAGGAACTCGTGTCGGCGAAGGGGAGTCTATGTTGTTTTCCAGGGTCAGTGAATTGACGAAGATTGGAATATCGGAGCGGTTGTATACCCAGATGCCGTTGTCCTCGCGGGATAACGTTATACCTAAAAATGAAAGGAGAAAAAATTATATATAATATTTTAACCTTAGTTATGAAAAAGAACTATTGGAACAAACCTTACGTTATCAATATTTCTAATATAAGGTTTATTCCTGCAGGCTACTTCTACTAATTTCTTAGGTAGATTTTTTTCCATAATCGAAATGTTGATTTGGTTAGAATACATATTGATTTATAAATGTATTTATTTATATAGAACTCATGTCGAAGAATATAATGGAAATTTTGTAGACTATTTCCAATATTTGTAGAATATCTTTTACGACCTCTTGCGGCGTAATGCCATCCTCAGGTGTAAAACGTCAGTAGAAATTATAATAAATAGAAATAAAAAAAATAATGCTATGTCAGATATATATATTTATTTGCAAAATTACTTCACTAATTATCTAGCGCCGGCGAGTCCATTCCAAAATGTGCAGTGTCTAGCAGCAAGCTGGAACCTGACAAACGTTTTGATGTTGCCATATGAGCTACCACACGTCGGTTGTGGCCTCACAAAGGGCAGCTCGCTGGCGCCCCTTGCTAACGTGTCAGCTATTTCATTGCCTCTGATCCCAGAGTGACCTGGTATCCATCTCAATGTAACATTTAGATGTTCCGCCAGCTGTTTAAATTAGTATCTTAGTTTACATCCATACCATGAACTGTAAACCTGTTAATCATGAGCGCAATGATTTTTACCATCTCCTATAATATTGCTAGGATCTCCAATGACATACTGAGAATTTCAACACATGTGATGTGTACTTGACATATTTTTTATACTTATTTCTCAATCACAGAAGAATAAAGATGCAGTGGAACCAAATTGGCTCAAACAGACTCAACTGGTTACAAACTCAGCAACACAAGAAAGTATTACAATCTTACGCAAAATATAACCATTTTTCAGACTTCAATCAACGCTACTGAGAATATGTTACAAAAATTTCGGAATAAAAGATCAGACATAAATAAATCTAAATTTACAACAAACAGTCTGTGTTGAAAGCACTAAAATACAACCACCGAAAACTGATTTAAACTTATGAAACTATATCATATAATATGCTTTCAAATACTTTCCTGATTAGAGTACGCCATGCTTTTTTCAAATCGTTGGTCACAGTGCATACACCCATTAATTACTTTGATAGTTTGTATGTCACTAAAATGTAAGCAAAAAATATTAACAAAAAAAATATTATACATTAAAAAGATAATAGTACTAAAGGTGATGCTCAAGATATTTTCTATTATTTTGATAACATTGATTAGTCGAACACTAAGTTCCATGTTGTCAAAACCACTTACGAGGAGTTGTGAGGTTATGTCGGCACAGGAATCTTTAATAGCATTGCAAAGCTCTTCGATTGTATGATGTCTGGTCTAAAATTGTCAAGTCCGGAGATTTTTCGAAAAAAATAATTTTTGCATCGAAAAATTGTTCCAAGAAAGCTATTGTTTGTCGAGATTTGTGCGCCGATGCATTATCTTACTGATAAAATCCTTCTGTAAGTTCGTCATCATGAAGTTTATTGATAAACGGCTGTAATAATTCGTTTTGATATATTTCAGCAGTTATTGTTTGCTTAAAAAGTTAGATCCAATAATTCGTCTCCTTCAAACTGATAGCCAAATATCTATTTCTTGCGGATATAATGAAGTTTCTACGAATTCGTGAGGATTTTCTGCCGATCACATTCTCATATTTTGCTTATTTAAATAACCAGAAAGATGGAATCAAGCCTTCTCAGAGAAATAGCATTTATTGAGAATGTAGTTATTAATTATGTTATATAAAAACTATTGACAGTGCTTTATAACTTTCGATAATAAATGTTTCGTGTTATAATTCTAACATGCTGTAACAAAATAATATAAGCAAATGCAACCATTTCTAATTTTGGTTTGTCACTGACAGCTGTGTAATCTTACCAGAATGAAAAAGTTTAAAAAACAACCTACTCTAATCAGGAAATTACTTGAAAGCGTGGTATATTGAAAACGAATAACAATTTATCTTTATCTATACCCTCACATTCAAACAAACTCCAATCAATTTATACAAAGTTTTCATTGACGTTTACGAAGTTTATGATAATTTGCTATAATGTTTAAGAACGTGGTGAAAATAATAGAAATAACACTTCACAACATTCAAAAAAGGAAATCTAAAATCTGCCTGATAATATATTTCATTATTCTATTCGATTGCCCTAAAAATGTGCTTTTTGCTTTTAAAATATAATTTTGTGGCTGGTAGCAATTAGGGTCACCGACAATAATTTTTTTTAACAACCATATAGTGCTTCATCCAGTCCCGGGTATTATTCAAAATTGAATAGAACGATTGGCAACAATTTCTAGTACGGTTTCATACAACAACCCTAGTAGAAATGTCTATAATTTCTTTCAAAAACTAATAAAATGTCAACTTTAGATGTTATTTATCCTGTCAACTGCATACTTTTCCGTCTAATGATTACTTTAAAAATATGAATTTTCCTTTTAAAGTTAAGACATCGCCAGTACCGCTTAATTACACCAATGTTCCGGCCAGTTAAAATCTAGTTTGACAAGTTTCAAGGACTATCAACTTTACTATATGTTGCACGTAGAACTGTGAACCCGTATATTTATAATATATCGATAATGGGCTTTTAAATACAATATTGAAATTTGCCAATACAAATAAACGGCTACTGCAGCCTACTAATTAAACAGCGGCGTTATTTGTTCTGCTTTAATATCCTATTTAACATGCAAGCCGCCGATAAAAATTCTACTCTCGTTATTATTAATGTTTGAAATATGCGCATATGAAAGTATTTGCGCGTAAACATTATTTTAACCCGGTAAAACATTGAATGCCTATTTACTTGTGCATAGTATGCGTTACATAAATTACATTATACATAAATTTTGATAAGATCATTTTGATATATGCAATGCAATGGTAGTATGCAAAGGAACAATTTATAACCGGATACTGGAAGGTATTATATGTAAAAAATAGGTTTAATATAAGAATTAACTTTATAAAAAAAATATATATATTCGATTAAAAACACCCTCTTAGTAGGCTACTTATTTATGCAATCAAGAGCAAACATAAAGGTAGCAGCACAAGATATCAAATAACTAGAGGTTTTCATATATTTTTGACATTGTTTTGCTGTATCGTTTTAAGAATAATATAATACTTGAAAAGAAAACAATAAATAATAAATCGCCATGCCCACATACTGAAGAAATAACCCTAATCTTTTGTTGATTTTTTTTTTAACCCATTAGCCTCAAGCAAAATATTTTTCATTGTCTGAAGCTTTAACATAATCATTAAATAAAACCAAAAAAGCTGAAAGGGAGATATGGCTGGGACTCTATGGATATCCGTAAGGCTTGCAAACTTTACTACCCTTTGTTTCAATAACAAATTCTAAGTTTAGTTTACAAAAGAAATATTCTCTTGGTTTGAAAAATATTTAGGTATTTTACTTTAATGAAACAATTAATTTAATATAAAACATGTTGATCTGAATGAAAGGGACTTTTCTATCAATGTATTTTTACTTGATATAGTTCAGAGTTTATTTATATCAAGTCCAAATCAATCTCAATCTCAAATGGATGTTACGGCAAAATTCGTACAAGTAGTAATCTTTAATAATTACATTCGAATTCTGAACAAAATAGATGAAATTTAGAAGAAACAAGCATAAAAAAAGACATGCTTGCCTGTTTTTAGTTATTCTATTTTATAAAATTGAAATATTTTATAAAATAGAATAACGAATAATGATGATAATGATTCTTTTTATAACGTAAATTTCCAAATAAATGCCAAGAGACTGTTGTTTTATTGTTTTTTTTTTTTTTGGAAACCGCATTTTTTACATGAAAACTAAAAATGAACTCTGTAGTAGAATTACCAACAATTTCTTATATATTTTCGCGCGACAAAAATTATATATATTTTTAGCATAAACATACGGCTATTCAACAGTAATAATTGATTAAAATTTTGCTTCTATACATCAAGTGAGCATAGCAAATCTGACACTTTATGCAAGTTTTTCTAACGCTACACCCAGTTGTATTTCTTACGACTTTTGACTTAATATTCACCGTTTTCTCTTACCATACGTTGAATTAACTTGTTCTTCAAGATTTCAATAATGCCTAGAGTACGGCAAGTGGAAATTACTGCCAGTTGAACGAATTCAAAAGATGTTGAATTTTGGTTTTTCTCTCAAGTAAATTGTCTTAATCGGAACTTAGGGTAAATATATGTTGGAATAGTTCTTATTCTCGTCACGCACCTAGCCATGCGCATAGCATAAAAGAGCAACCCAATAGAAACCTTCCTGCGAAAACACATTTAAGTTGTTCACATTGCCAAATCTCTGGCCATGCATCTTATCTAGCCAGTTTGATTTTTCGAGATGTAGGTGCCTGAAACTATCGTTGTGATTGGTTATTTGAGAATCATCTACACCTTTTGTCAGATGCGTTCATCTAAACTAATATTTCAATATGGATGGACAAGGATCAGCTAATTAGTGCAGTTTGGAAATACCAAAACATGGGATCAAACGCACAATGCTTTGAAACATATACACTTTTCCATATGGCTTGAAGGTTATGCACTTATTACTCTCTGCTGCCTCCCCTCTCATTTCCATATACTATGTTTTCTTTTCATTTATTCGCAATCCGTATAAATTGACTTTTTCCCTTAACCTTTGGAATTTTTTTCCAGCTCTTTTTTTCAATCTTGTTATCAATACTATGTCATCAGCATAGTCACTAAGAACTAGGTTAGATAAGTTGCTCTGAAAAACATCCTTCTATTAAGACTTTATTATTAGTCACCACAACATATATTATTAATAAAAATTACATCAAATTATGTTAATCTTCTCGTTAAAAGTTTAATCAATTATTACCTTTGAAGAGCTAAACGTTTCTATAGGTTTGGTTAAAAAGGTTGCACTACTTCTTAGTGTTGCAATTTCCATGTCATGCAACGTATTTATAAAACTGCATTAATTACATAAATCAGCAACAATCTCTTTATCTAAATTTATGAAATTGTATTCTAAAAGTATCAGTCATAAACCGTAGAGAGTTACTAAAAATAGACAAGCAACAGTTCTTTTTTTTCGTGGTTTGCAAAGAGAAAAGAAAGTTGGTGATTTGCCATTCGTGAATGTAAAAATAGATTTAACCTAATCCAATCTTTTTCCTCGCCTTATCCACATCCTCCGGACTAAACGAATTATTATTATCCGATAGTTGCTTCACCGATAGTCCATCGCCGTACGGGATATCCCAAAAGATATTTATGAACGGCTTCTCGACCGGGAACTGCCGTCCAACCCTTCTGGTCTTCTCCCAATAGGCGAGTTTGCACCACCCTTTCGACGCCGCTGAGTCTGCAACAGAACAGAAAAGGTGTCGTTTAGTTTTCCCGACACTGATGTGCACATAAATATAGGTATACTGGAATATTGGCGCGTATACTCCGTCTCATCGGTTCATATTAGTATTCCGAATGTGGGCCTCTCGCGTCGGCTACGCCACATAAATAAAACATCGTTACGCAATTCTGGAAAAAGAAGTTCCGCCCAGAGGAAAAGCGAAGAAAATAGAAAAGAGGCGACCCAAACGAACGCTTTCCGATTTAATTCAGGAGGCGAATCGGTATAGCTCTCGTCGATTTGAAATTCATTGGACGCTATTAAGGAAAAGAGGCAGGTAAGACATGAATGGATTTCCGCTTCTTTGCTGTCGGAATGCGTGGACTGACATTTTAATTCTAAATTAAAAATAGGAGTAATTTATACGGTGATCATATTCGCATTCCGCAGAAGAACAAAACGAAAGGAATGAATAAGTCGACACTTATTTGCTATAATAATTGATTTTGTCGATATTAATACATTTCCACATACAAGTAGTTTCTTGGCGATGAATATTCTGAGGTTTCTTACACCGCGCATTTTTTTTTTGTCGAAGCTGTAACGTTATGACTAATTCTTGTTCAGATTTAGAACCGGCCTCGGAGTAGTTTAAAATATATATTTGAAAAGTGGGTACTTATTATTATTATGAATATGTATTATTGTGTAAATGTGAAATTATTGTTGTTAAACATATTCACAACTAGAAAATAAGAATCATATAATGGATGAGACAAATAATTGTACTGAACTTAATGTAGAAGTTATGTTGAACGTCAAATCTATTTAGTGTCTTGCGTTTCTATAAACGAACGCGACTTCTTTATTGGTTCAATAACAACTTCTAAGATGCACCAATGTTAATTATTCTTGCATTACTACTAAGAACCCAAAAACTACTAAAAAACTGTTTCTGGAAGCCTTTTCGAAGTAGTTTGTTTGTGTTGTCTTTTACTTGAGTTTTACATAACATTTTATAACGTTTTATAACTGCGAAAACATTATAACATCGGTAAGTTATAGCATTGGTTATAGTCCTTCTCAGAACTACTCTGATGAACGGCTACCGATTCACACAATTTAATAGAAACAGCTCGAGCATCAACCCATGTTAGATGTTAAAATGTAATATCTATTTATAGACTAGAGAAATCACTGTTCAAACCTCCATGTAGTGTTAAATTACTTACTGTTAATAAAATAAAATTTTAAACACAAAGAAATATTTTTAAACTAAAAAGTGGTAGTTTTCACTTTGCGCCTTAAAATTTTCGATTCCTGTAAGTTTACACATAAAGAGGAGTAAATTTAGCGTCTACTTTTAGTGTGAACTTTTCCAAGAAATATTTTCAGCGCCAAAATACGTTACAAATATGTATAATAAATGCTTTGCTAAAGTTTTGCTTTGATGTTATGCAAGGACAACATTTTTGAGTAGCATCTGCAAAAATTATACATTTTTGTTTGTTAATTGAGCTATTAAGAATGGAAGAGTAGGCAAATTTTGAGCGACTTTTCCAAATAACTTTTTTAGAGGTCACACCTAACTTTTTCTCAATTCGTAACATATTTTTTGAATGTAGTGGCAAAATAGCGGTTAGGGAGGCAACGTTTTGGTACTTTAATGTTATCTATCATTGATAGTATGGAATATGATGTTGCTAAAGATAATAGAAATAAGTACATTTGAGTAAAATATGGATAAGTAATTTTTAAAATTTATTAAATTAAAATTGACTATTTTAGTTTGATTTAAACAATTATAAAACCAAAATATATAGCTAAAATTCAAGAAAAACAAAGAATCCACGAATCTTTTGACCCTTTGAATTGTGTTCCTTACACAATATAAACTGCATCAGGTTCAAATCAGTACGCACCTGACGACACTGCTTATGCAGCAAATGCAAGCAGCAAGTTCCAGTGCTAATATAGTGGCTGGTTCGTTTATTTCATCGAGATTAACACAGTATATTTATCATGACAACTTTAATAGTGGAAGAATTTCTTGACATATCTGCATCAAATGATGGTGTGATTTTAATTCTATTAAAGAAACAAATCACGAATGGAATTATTATCTACTGCGACGGTTACAATATTATTATTTATTAAAATGTGCAGTTCAACTTCGTCCATTTTCGGTTCTATGGCAGTCAAACACCAGCTTAAAATTATACATTATTTCTAGGTTATACTACTGAACCCAAATCTTGAATTACTTTTAGCTTCCCTGTAATTTAAACTTAGGTGCAATCAAAGCAACTGATTTATGTATGACGTCACAGAGTATACTCAGTGCGCCCTCACAACGAATAAGCTGAAAACGTCATTAGATTTTTTTTAGAAAATCTTAAATAAATACCCCAATGTAATATTATAATAGTTGGTAGATGTGGATTAGCACTGCGCGTTTTGACCATTCAACTCAGGCTTAAGTCAAAACCATTTCTTTAATGATGACTTTTCGGTAATAACAATTAAAATAGCTATAAAAATACCGGTAAATATGATTTATTTAACTAAATTAAGGTTTGTTTAAAAAAAATAAACTAAATTAAAGTATAAAGCATATTTTATTTTAGTAGTAATTGTGAGATGAGAAAAAATGCAGTGTGTCTTACTGGACTAGGGGAAAAAAAAAGAATATATTGTTGCCATTAGCGCGTGTCTCGCGTTTTCAATCTTTTATTATACTCTCCACATATTTCCATCTGGTTATGGACTCAGGAGAAAAAAAAGTGGAGTAAAAGCAATTGCTTTTATTATTTATTTCTACTGAAAAACGCACAGTTAAGTTTTCATGACATCATGGCGACGTCGTGGTTTTTACCTTCAGTAGAAAAATCAAAAGGATATATAAACTACAATGACTAAATTTAAATTTGGCGCCTAAGCTGGACACAATATGACGACCAATTGCGGTACTTTATATATCTAGTGACTTTAAAAAGTAAGAAACGTTAGCATCGTTATCGACATTAAGAAGGTGTCGACAGAAAATATCGATACCAAAAGTACTTGGTATCGCCACTAAGGCATCGATACTGTACACTAGTATCCTAGTATCGTTCATCACGGGATTTTTAGCAAAATAATCTGTTGAATACCTTCTTTTTTAACAAATCGCATTGGACTGTGTGTTTGCTTCTAACGTAACAACTTCATAATGTTCATTTAACATTTGACCTAAGTAATTTTAATTGCATTATGGGGTGCCTCAGTTGAGCTATTTGACAGGAATAAAAAATAATGTTGATTCAAGTAAATTCGGATCACGAATTGGCATTATTCAAATCCAACCTTGTTATATGTCCTCCAAAAGTGGTTTTTACAAAAAAGTAAAAAAGAAATTCAGCGGATGCCGGCAATTGTTCCCGCACAATACAAGAAACGCCGCACAAGGATGCGTGCAAAAAGCACAGGTGCCAAAAGGTGTAAGTAACATCGGAGTGCGGGCCGTGACGTCACCGACGTGGCGCCAGGCATCCCTCTACCGGCGCCACCTCTAGGTGCACGTTTATCGATCGGAACACCTGTCTCTCCTGTCCCCACTTTGCCGCTTTGTCGGGCCACTTTCCCTCCCACGACACACCACGCACACCGGAAACGAGAATAAAAGAATAACCCGAACTAGAAGCGTAGAAATTGAGAGTTGCCTTTATTTAGCGTGTGGCACCGCTTGTGTGAACAGCCGTATTTTCTTGTAATAAATAAATTATTTATTGTTGTAATAGCAGTTTATTGACCTCTATAGACGTTTCGAAGTATAAACGGCTATACGTTGGGGGATTGACGATTAACAAAACAATCTTAATGAATGGAAAAAAAATACAATTAAATGCTGTAAGTATTCCAATTTAGATAAAATAATCATACAACAATAAAATATTACTTTACAACCCAGAAAATATTTAAATAATAAATAACACTAAACGAAATACATAACACAAAAGCAACTATTCTTCAACATCCAATTGCATTTCATCCTTTGAGTGACCAAGCTCCTTTCTTCCTTAAAATAATGTTAGGATATAAAATATTAGGATTCTTCTCCACCACGCCAAGCTAATTCATATGAAGCAATAGAATACAACTTATTTTGTATATCTGATACTATATTCTTGTGGGTGCACTTTAACATTTCCACGATTTCTACTTTACTTAAAATTTTATATTTTTGGGATCTCTAGAGGATTTAAATTCGACATCTTTAAAAAGATCGAATTCTCTGTTAAATTTGTCGTAGTATACAGGAGCGGCTCCTCTTAATATTTATTAATTATAGTAATAAAGTGTAGTATTATTTTAAGATAACATCGCAAAGTAATAACTATAGTATTTCAAATCAAAATGAACTACCGTTCATATCTTTCTTAGGGTAAAAATTATGAAAATGAAATAATAAATATAATAAGAGAGTCATTCCTGAAAAATACATCATATAGTGTTTTAAGTAAAAAAAAAAAAGCCATCTGCTTAGGTAAACAAACAAAGAAACTAGAAATTGTGTTTCCCATTCTTACGTCCGCTTATGCTTAGAATATCCATTATATTTTACTCGACGACGAGGTCCCTCTAAAGAATCAACAGTAGAATTCTTTCTTCGGTAAACATTTGAAAGAAAATAAACACAGTTTTAACATTGATTATAATTTTGCAATATTACATACTGCCAGAAGAGGGACCTACCTTAACAACCTAGAGGCATTGGAGATACTGAGGCAGCAGCTTACTGATAGGGACTTTTCTTTAAATTCGCAATTACTTTTCGAGTCCAGGCCTCTTTTTCAAGTTCTACTCGAGAGAATGACACCCTTACATATATGGTTTTCAATTATTCTACCATATCTTCAGTAGTTTATTATTTTAAGTTTAGTTTTTCAATAATAGATTGCACTAGTGTATTGCAATTTCTAGAAAAATTTCCCTAACTCAATTCAAATTCATTCCAGAATCATTTTATATTCTGAGCGCGAAGTGTCAACATCTTTTTTTAAATAATTTTAAAGTGTTCTTTGTTTTAATTTAGTGTTTTATTGTCTATTTAATGTATGTTATTTACATATTTTAGTTATTCCTACTTTTTACATTGCACTCTCCAATTTTACTTATGTTTTTTTAAATCTTGACTAATTTTAAACTGATTTTGAACTGTAAGTATATTTTTAAATAATTTTTAATTTTTAATTAATTATTTTTTTACTTTACTTATCTCTCTTATTTATATACAAAATATGTAAACTCTATACAACACAATTGTTATTAATTTACCCTCATTAATTCATGCTTCTGTAGCTGATCTGATGATGTCCGGCTAGAGCGAAACCGGTCGTGCGATAGATTAACGAATTTTGTGAGGATCAAGACCTTGTTTTCTTGCTTTTTGCCTTTAAAAAAAATAAACTCGTCTTTACCATATTTAATCCTTAAATCGCGATTGTAATAATGGCCCTTAGCAATAAATGAGGTAATAAATTACTGCAAGCTGAGCTAAACTGGTTTAAAACTTTGTAAAATTAATAAAATGGAGGGGAGTTGGCCCGTGATTGGCTCCACCACCCAATATTGTCACGAGCCGCCACTGGTAGTATATATCTTGCATTAACACCACTTCGTGCTAAATACATGATCTTGTTGAATATTGATACGAACTGATTATATTTCGCACAGACGTGTCTTCAACAATTTGTTGTTGAGTATCAAGATGTGGAAATTACCGCAGACATCGAGAACAGTTTTCGTACAAGGTATTGGATAATTCGCCTTCGATAATTCTGGACACATTTTCGTTTTATATTCACGCTTCTTTGCCCTTGATTACATTTCTATACTTCTGTATTATTTAAACATAGCAGTTTTTTTTTTAGTAAAGTTATTGATCTTATCCGCTTTTCATTCATTTTGCTTCCTATATAAAATCAATAATACTTCCAATACCGTCAACTATCTTTGATATCGCGCGCCTCAGTATAATGCTATTCACATTTAATTCATAACTAAATTTAATTTTTGATTAACTAATCAGGATGTTAATCACAGACAGTGCAAACGGCTATAAGTCAAAAAACTAATGAATTGTGAAATATCTGAATAATGGCAACGTCAAATTAATCGTTAGAATGAAATAATAACTGGTATAATTGGTTGCCTATTCGCTATTGCATTAATAATTTTTATTGTAAGGTTACAACAAAAGAAAAATGTATGTGTAATAAAAAAAGAAACCCAGTATATGCTTTATCAAATTTGTGTGCATATTACAAGCTTAATATTATTATTATTTTATTATTATACCCAATATGATACAATATTGAAGGTTGTTTAGACATATCCACTAATCAATTTCCAATATGATCCGTCAGTAATTCAAATTCTTTTCTTTAGCATTCATTATAATTACATTATTTGCCCCACATTTTCTAAGATTTGCTTCGCACGCTATAATAATGCGTACACTTTTACGACACACGCCGAATTAGGTGCAATTAGGGATACTTCTAGCTCTACGAAACTATGCAAACTATGCGGTAGCGTTTTCTCACACCGTACGTCCAAATACGCGTATAATTGTCCATTAGAAACTCTCGCCGTGTGAATTTAGCCGCTCGGCAAGGAAATCAGAAGGGGCGCCCGCCAATCGATGCCAATTAGGAAATAACTCGCTATATACGTGTACACTAAACCATATATACTGGTGCCATTCGTTTTCATTACATGCGCGTCATATAAATAAGAACCGCTTAACTGGAATTTCGCAATTAATTTTTGCGCGAACGTTAATTTGCGGTAAATCAAAAAGCTCCGACCGGCGTCGTACTCAGAGCGCACAACACGATCTCAACACCAATAAGTTCGCGGCCTCACCTCCGATGCGTATACGAAATACATACTAGAACATCATCATCGACCGGTCAAGTTAGTTAGAATGCAAACTTAAATCTTCCTCCCGAGATGTAATTAACGCAAAGGAAATGATTTAGCGATTTCCTGTTAATATAAGTAGATAGTTTTTTCTGTCGGTCTCTAGTAGAAAAGCGCGGATAAATTATATCGAATTCCTTTGTGATATTTTTAATGGAGCGGTCGCAATTTTAGAATAACCGGACAGGATGCGTCTCTCTCTCATATATACATATATTAAATGAGACTACTCTATGCGGTTTCTGCGTGCCGACCCATTAATAATTCCTAAGGTTGATTTTGTAAGAATCCCCTTTTAGTTTGCGTCCATTCATTCGTGTGCCGTTAAACGATTTTTATAGTCGGATCGCATTAATAAAGGACGACTCTTTCGCGATGGCGCTATTTTTGAATCGTCGCCAGAGTAACTTAAAGAATATATATTCGCATGGGAGTTGGTTATTTCTTTAAAAAAATCTAAACATCTAAAATTAGGTTCGTGTATGTAAATAACATGGTTAATAGCTGATGAATCATAACTTGCGGTCCTTTTGATGTTTTAAACGTTATATTTCGGGATTAAATCGCGTCGTAATCCAACTGCAATAAGTCCTACAGTCAGTAGAGCACAAAAGCCCAGATAAAATATATTCTTCCTTAAGAATGCGTGGCAAAGCAATATGGCGAACATGTACATCAAAGAATGCATTTAGAAACGTTAATATTATTAGAAATAAATGGGTAACTATATAAAGATATTGCTATGGCGTTTCAATGCCGTCAAGGTTTAGAAACTGAAATTATAAGTGGCCTTTTTTGCATGTGTTGATATGTAGAATTAATTTTGACAATTTGATGTTCGTAATCTACTAACAAGGGAACCTCGCGAACTGTAAATCGCAGATTTTGATGAAACTTTGTCAGTTTGTAGACTCCACGGAGTGTTTCTCAAGGACGCTTTTCATTCCTGCGGAACTTCAACTTTAGGGGTGCAATTCACCCTTGAAATTTTGACCAAATTTGGTTTTTTTTTCTGAATAACTTTTAAACGGTAAGAAATAGAAAAAAAGTTTCAATGGCGGACTTGTACCGTTTATCAGCCCTTTGATTGGTATATTTATATATAGGTGTCCAATAAACGTTGGATGGACGTAGGTGTTGTGCTTATTTTATCGAATTTCAGAAATTCCGTTATAAATGACCTTTTTATGATCAAATAGTCTATAGAAAGGTAATTTAAAAGTTATACAGGGTGTCGCAAAATATAAATTTTAGCACTATATTCTTTTTAACGAGATACATCTGTTATCTTGGTATGTGGCTGCATTGTATGCAGAAAATCAGTGTAACTTAATATCCAGGCGGCTAAATGGTTATATGTGATAGTTTTCGAAGTTTATACGCGTTGAATGTATGTAAGATTATATATACCTATTCCTAAAGTTAAGTTCCGCACAATGCGAAAGCGTCCTTGAGTAACAACTCCATGAAATCTACGAACTGACAAAAGTTTCATTAAAATCTGCGATTTACAGTTCGCGAGGTTCCCTTGTAAGTGATAAGATATTTTGTTGATTCTTTTGTTTTGATAATTATTATGTTGATTTGTCAATAGAAGATGTCAAGATTTAAAAGAATTGCGAATTTATCACGACCTGCTTGATGACCTGGTTTATACGGCCTGTCGAATTATGCATGTAGTTACGTGTTCACCGCTGGCGCCACTTACCGGACTTTTTTGGGAAATATGCTTACCTTCGGTTGGCAGAATTGTGACAACAAAATGTAAATCGAATTTAAATGAATGTCATATTAACAACTACCAAAGTTAATGTTCGGCACAATTATTCTAAATAACCTGTTTCCTTCGTTAAAAGCCGTTCGTTAAAATTATTTAAATCGAAGAAGAAAGTATCTGGTATCAGGTCTGACTACTATAGCAATCTTATTGATGATGCATTGTAACCCCGGAATTGCATTCCTCGTATCGTTATTTTTTAAGTTATATAATTTCGATCGTTAGTTCCAGTAGTGTCATCTATTGGGTTTTTGTCGAACTATCCGCTTGGCGGACTGTGGAATTTTTCTTTTATTTCGCTTTTATTTTGAGATTTTGATGTAATCGTCTTCTATGAGAATTCATTTAGAGTCGTTTTATGTTTTATCTTCTTTCATTAAGTTATTTTTGAGGTCCTTCGTCTCATCCAATCAGGAGCGTGCCCGCGCTTTTTCCACTCTTTCCACTGGGATAGCCTATCAATAAGGAAAACCAGGATAAGCCACAATCATAACAGCACATACACTGTTGAAAATATTACGGTGTTGGCGTTAATTTTGCGCTAGTCAAATATTTAGTGTTGATTTTTACAAACTTTGCCAGACGAATTGACTACATGTGTTTTAGTAGAAACAGAAATTACTAGAATTTTGGTGTGAATCTTTGTTCAGATATGAGGTTTACTTTTTCTCTAACATTCAGAAGCATCAACCAATCAGCATTTTTCCCTCGGATAGAATATAGAAACCCCACCTAATTAATACCGTATTGCCATTATACGCCCACCTGCCTTGCACGTGTATCTGTTTTCGGGTTTTGTTTCTTTCGTATTAACATATCCAAACAAACCACCAAATGTGGACTGACTTACAAAGTGTAACCTTGTGTTATTAAACGTTAATTCCAGTGGGCATAAAAAATTTCAACATCTTAAAGATGTATTGGGACAACTATTTACGTAATTAGTTCAGATTTGAATCAAATAGCATAAACATTCACTTAATTTTATTAATGGGTCTCAAAAAATCATTTAAAATTAGTACGTTTAGTTGAACCAAACTTTTAATGAGTGGTTCTGTATATTATAATTGAGAAACGTCTTAAGAGAGAATATTATAGCACTAAGAATAGGAGTTGCATTATTAAAAAACGTTGTGTTTAGAAAACGGTGTTAAATCATCCAATAGATCGCATTCATTTAGTTAAACAGCTAGTATATTTGTCTAGTCTAGACAAATAAATGTGACTAGAAGCATATCATAATTCCACGTGTTAGTTGGACAAATAACCCCTTAGCAAATAGACATACTTGACTATCTTTGTTTGTCAAATTTAAACTTCTATAGTTCTCGACAAAATAACACGAAAACAGTGTGGACCTCTCCTTACTATTAAATTAGTCAAAAAAGTGTTAAAATTTTCAACAGTGTATATCTCCATTCTTCTTTTAGTAGATTTAATACGAAATAATTATTTTTTTTACCGAAAACACTTATTATCCTACAACAATTTTGAAGGTTCAATAAAATTACTTTGATTGTTGAAACAATGTTAGAAATATTCCGGAATCTACACAATTATTTTAAAATTTACATTTTGTTACTTTAACAAACTTTTTTTTAACGATTTTACTGCTTTCCAAATCTTACTCCTCCTGAGACAGATCAGGCGTCTTCAATCAACAACAGCGAGTCGGAGTGTGAAGAAAATATTGCAGAACCAGATGACGATTTCATGATGATAAGAGAGAGCCATAGTACCTCAACCAAAAAGATATCAATGACTTAGTTAGAGATCTTGAACTCTCCAAGTGCAATGCCGAGCTTTTGACCTCTAGGCTGAAGCAGTGGAACTTATTGGGTGAAAGTGTCCGAAGCGTAGGCCAGAGAAAACATCACCAACCCTTTTCTAGCTTCTTCATCTATATCAAGATGGGCTCTGATTTTGCCACGATGAGACTGGTCTATTTGGAGCAATTAGAATCGCCTGTACCGAATGAGTGGCGCCTCTTCATTGACAGCTCTTCAAAGCACCTCAAAGCGTGCATAATGGTAATAAGTATTTTTTTTTGTTGGATCCCTATTTTTTTTTTGTTAATTTAACACTTCTCCTTCTCTCAGGGTACTTTTCGAGAACTCCCATCACAAGTTTTGACATTTTTTTTAAATTTTATAACAAAATATCATCCATCTTAACTCTCCACGATGTACCGAATCCAGTTATGACTAGAATGTTCTCTAATTTACACTTTCTTCTTAATACTTTTACTTGGTATTACTAAATATAATTTTCCAAAGATTTCATGATGGTATGTTTTTGATTGCAAACAATGTAAATAGAATATCTACAACCAGATTATATTTCTAGCATCAATATTTTCAGCCTAGAAAGGTGCCATAAGTTTAGAATCATCCACAAAGTGCTTCAACCCTAGTTTGGAACGACAACAAGTGCGCTTTACCGCAAACCTTTTTTGCCCAGTACATCTCTAGCACCATCCATCCTGAATGAATAGAACACTTAAAGCAAGCACAAAAACCTAAACGCTTTAGAAAGGTGGATTCCTTACGGCCAATTATCTAACAAAGTTTTTAAACAAACACATTTTTACGCACTAACGTCGACGAGGAGTCAGTGTCGGGTCCATTAAGGAAAGTACCGACGATTTCGTCACAAAAACTTGCTCTTCATCGTGTCTCTTTTATTTAGTATTTAATTAACATTTAATGTGGGATACATAGCCGCAGTATATACGTATGTATGTGTAAAAGCACGGCAGACCACACACGAACCGAGAGACGGATAGGTTTGCGGGTTTTAAATCGTTCGAACGGTCAATTTACTACAAACACGTCTGTGGCCTTCAATAAAGAAGAGATTTTAATTATCTAGAAAGAAGAAGAAAATATAGAAGGCGAAATGGAAAATATAATGATCAAAATTTATCACTTGTGCAATATAATGTAATCTTCATGAAAATCCCACTATAGTAACGGCCAGCACAATTATAAATTTACGAACGAAATTAAAGATTATAACTAATTTTACTTATAACACAAAAATACAACAGCTTCAGTAACTATAACGGCTTGCTAGTAAAGATTTGCCTAATAGTAAGTGGCTTTAAACGAGTAACATAACTATATTTCAACAAGCACCGCTTACAAATTATAGATTAACCTCAAGAACTAATATTCAAAATTCTAAGTCTGGAAGTATAAAACGTTACGTCTAGTACGTTAGTAATCCTCTGGTTTATATCGTAAAATACTTAATGTTATTGTGAGAAAGTCACTCAAATTGTCTGTTGATATTGATGAAATATCCTGTAATATTTCAAAATATTTAAATTTAAATTTACGTCTATGAATTGATGTATATGTTAAGTAGCACAAAAACTGCTGTTCCAGATATCAATCCTTTAATTGTTTTATTTTAACATACTACATGATTCGGTCTAGGCCATCCTCAGGTATATTTTGTAATCTATTGAAAAAGATAATGAAAAATTGTCCGATTTTTACATTTAGAAAAACTATTTCAATGAATTGAATTTATTAATTTTAGAAAAATGTTTTTAATAATCAAATTTCGACACTGTTATTGCTTTGGAAGTTGAGAGAATACTAAAAACAATAAATTATTATCCCAAATGCATTACATTAACACACAATTTTCGTAGAGATATCAATTATTTGTGTAGTATATTGTGATCTAAAGCCCGGTATAAAAAAATATTTTTTTAAATGCAATACTCTATTCAAATTATTAAAATGCAATATTAAACATTCCAGTGTCATCTATTTTATTAATCTTAAATCATGAGTATATCTCTCTAATGCCAGATAGCATGTGGGGGGAGAATTTTTTACTGCCACACCTAGATGACGCTCCGGCATTAAAAAAATACGAATAGGCAGTTACCCCCAGTTTTATCTTTAGTATAATCGAAGATACTATGGGGTGCTGTTGTCCAACGTCCTTTGCTCGAATATTCAATGTTGAAGTAGTTAATTCAAATGAATATATGTGCATGAGACTCTTATAACTCAAGCATCAATGTTTTCGATCGACTTTGTAAGATAAAAAAAACATTTAAGTGAAACCAATTGAGATTTTATTTTAAAAAAATGGTTCGAAATAGTTAGCAGTGTAAAACAATGTAAATAAGAACGTATTATCTCTCAACATGAATTCGTGTATTAAATAACAATTACGTTTTTAAATAATAATTCCACATTTTGCAATATATTTTAATCATGATACTAATGACACTATATAAAATCTCAGAATCATTGATTAGTTTTGATTTTGATAGCCATTTATATTGAACGTATTTGGTGTTTTTTCGGTACAATGGAAAAAGACCCATATCAATTGGTAACTTGTTTTTCATTTTTGGATGGAAAAAAGTGCAAAGAAATAGAAGCGAGGTTAAATTCTCTTTATAGAGACTCTTCGCCATTTATGATAACTGTGAGATATTGCTCTAACGAATTTAAACGTGGGCGTACATCTGTCTTTAGCAAGTCCAGCTCGCTCAGCAGACTTTGTTACTGAGGAAATCGTTGAAAAAGTCAATGAGGTGATTACGGCTAGATCGCCGAAACGCGATGTAGTAGATGCTGTAAGTGTGCCATACAGAACGGCAATATTTGACATGATAAATTAGAAATGAGAAAGATGTCGGCCCAATGGTGGCCACGACTGCTCTCTTAGGATAACAAGCGGATACGGCAATCAACTTTGAAGCAGTGTTTGGACCTTTTTAAACGAAATTCGCAGATTTTTTTTTGCACCGAGTAGTCACCGTTGATAAAATTGAATCCATTACTGTACGCCAGAGACCAAAGGACAATCAAAACAATGTGTTTTTTCCAGTAAATCTGTTCCAAAGAAGGCCAAAACTGATTACGTCGCCCGGAAAGGTCATGGCTATGATTTTTTGGGATGCAAATGGCATAATCCTCATAGACTTTTCACAAAAAGGGAGAATAATAATCACGGGACAGTACTACAGTGAATTATTGGACCGATTCACCGAGAAACTGAAATTGGCAAAGAGAAAAGCCCTGTTTCATCGTGATTATGCGCTAGCTCACTCATTCGGAGTTGTCCCGTTTAAATTGCAAAAATTGCGTTACCAATTGCTGCCTCATCCATCAAATTTGGCTCTCTGCAACTTTTATCTGTTCTCTAACATGAAAATGTGGCTCTGGCGAAAAATCGGCTGAAATGAGGAGGTCATCGTCGAGATAAAAGCCTATTTGGAATGGTTCGATAAGGCGCATTGTTTAGAAGGTTTAAAAAAGTGGCAAGAACGTTGGGAAAAGCGTGTCCTTCTAAAAGATTATCTTGAAAAATAAAAAAAAATCTAAAAAGCTTGCATTTTTATTCCTAACTCGGGTATTTATTGATCCACCCTCGTATATTTGTCATTTGTGCCATGCATTTTTTTTTTGGTAAAGCCTATGTCTTTTTGACAATATTTGATGTATTGGCTACAATACAATATGACGTACATGGTCTAAAAGTGACGTTTCTCTGTCGGCTGAAATGGTTATGAATCGGTGTTTTTAGTTTGGTTCGTTAATACCCCAGATTTCTACATATGATTTTCTTTATTAATGCTGTAGCAGAAAAAAAAAATATACGATTTTTGCGTCACCATAATATCACAATTACTCCTTATACACATATAAAGAGCGATGCTTATAAATGCCTAGTTTTCCTAGGTTATATAGATGCCAGCTAGCCAACAAGTACGTGTGCGCGCCACGAAGGCCTGCCTATATGGTCAGAGGTCGATGGCTTGTTTCCTTTCTCGCACATACATACGCTCTCTTGTAACGACGTCTTCCATTCCATAGAAACTTGAAATAGAATCAATTAGATTCACGTATTTAGAAGGAGCTCGATCGCCGCTCCGCTGCGGCTTTAATGGCGTTCTCATAAAATTTCAATAGCAAGTGAGCGAGCGTGTAAATATAAACACTTCTTGCTGATACGAGGAAGGTTACTGATAATGCGTAAACAGCGGCGCGGGGCGTTACATAACCTTTTTAAAAACGAAAACATTTTCATCGCCGCATCTCCGACAATATATTATTATTATTGTTATTATTAAATTGTTATTTATTACGTTTGCCGATCGCAACAAGTTAGATCAGTAATCGTGTACGCAATGCGATGCAACATTCTTGAGATAATCCATGTGTGTTAGTGTCGTACGCGACTGGAAAAGAAACGAGGAATTTAACATAACCTCCTTTTTTATACTGAAAGGTTATGTACGATTTGTTTTGCAAGTATAAGAGCGGCATGAATATAACATAATATGTATGCTATCTGGAAAAATCTATATCTCAATAGGATTAGAAGCACTTGTTGGATGCTTTTTTGACGTGTGTATTTTTTTTTTCGTCAGATTCCATTAGAAATTTATTTTATGATGGGCAAGTCCATCGATTCTGATAGTCAAATACAGTTTTTGTTGAAAACGCAATGAATGTACCGTAGTTCTCTCAAAGTAAATAACTTGATGAATTACTCATTTCACTATTTGAAAATTAAAAGGCTTCAAATTTGTCACTAACAGGAAAAAAAAATATTTAATCGTGGGGTTTCATGGAATGGAAGAATGGAAGCGTGCAATATCATGCGATATCATAAATAGAATATACATCTATAAATATAACATCATGACAGGCAAGATATTATGTACTTTAAAAAAAATTGCAGTCAATGTCCAGTCACCGTTTTAATGATCACAATTCCTATTAGATGTTTATCTGGCAAATACAACAGATCAATACTTTCCCCAACTTCTCTTTGTTATGTGACCAAGATCTTTGGTAAAAAAATCTTTGAAAAGGCACTTTCGTAAAACTCTTACAAGTTCTTTATCAAATATCTTTTACACCAGACCATTGTCAAAGAACTTTTATGGTACAATATCAACCTAACGTTAACGACGGTATATGCATTATTATTAGTGTGAAATAGAGGAAGCGCCATATTTATTCACTACTATAATGATATTTAGATCACAACACGTGTTTAGAAAAGTAGAAGCTAGATAAGATAATTTCAATATCACAGTTGCATTGAATTAACTACAATTTTGATTAGCCTAATTCTTATTTCTTCTTAACAGTCACTTTGTTATAATAATTTGTAATTGAATGGAAGAAACAAAATAATGATTACCTCCAGTAAGCTATTTTGTTGATTAACTATAATTTTAGTTAGTCCAACTTTCTTAATTTAACCTTTGCAATTTTTTCAATATACTTAATGTTTGCTGTAAGTCGTATTTTATTTAACATAATTGAAGCGTTCGCACATAAGTCAACATTAAATATTGTCAATCGAAATAAAACTGTTAACGCAACATGTTTGTTTTAATCAAACATAGTTTTGGGCTAACATTAAAACAGTAGCACCATATTTTCTGTTGCATTAAACCAACCATTTTTCTCAGTGTACTGAAAATGTGTACTTATAGTATTTAAACTTTCAAATCCTGAGTAATAACAAAATCATTCTAAAATTGGGATTTCGTTAAGTACTTTATTAATTAATATAAATCACACAACATATATATTTTTTCAATAGATACCTAACTATATGCCTTTGAACCAGGAAAATGATTAGTAAAGCCACGTTAGTAGCACGGAAGAAATGCAACTTTAAATCCCTATAATAAATCTAGAATATACATAATGATCAAATAAATGCTAAATTATGAGGTGGAAGGTAGTAAATTCAAACCAACTTTACAAAAATGAGGCTCTGTTGAGTAATTTAATTACAGGCATTATGAAATCTGGCTTGGGAGAAACCACAACTAACAATATGTAATCCTGCAATTATCAAAGCATTAGAAAGTAATATTCTATTCTGAAAACATAATGGTACCTTGTTAATCTTTTAACATTTTCAACTGCTGCTAGAAAGAAGCATTCTCAAGTGCTACACTTCTTATTTGAAGACACCATCAGGCAGGCTTATACGAGGAATATATAAGGTCAAAATAATATATCTTAATGTAGGGACACAACACATACAAAGAAAAAAATATTGTATTATTTGGGGGAAAAATTAATTGCCTGTCACCCGAAGCTTTTCTTTTTCTATAGTGGTATCTTAACCAGCTACGAGTTAGAATGATTTATTTTTCGTTAAATTCATATTTCGGCCTTACGAAATCAAAATACAAAATTTTAAAATGAACAATTTAAAAATTACCCTTGATATGTCACAACTGCATAACAAGGCCTTACGCCGAGTTGCCGTTATAATAATTAAGTAAATGCATGCAAGCGCAACGATATAGAAACAAAGGCAGACTGTCAACAAATTAATCTCCTTTTAAAAATCTTCGTGGTAGTACTCGTCGCCATAAAAAATTCCCACGGATACTAAATATGATTTGGTGCCGCAGCACGTTAATTAATTCCCGTACTGTCTGTTTTTATCGCCGAGACATCAAGTCGAATGAATAATGGCTCGAATAATTTGGCATTCTTACAAAGAGACTCGAAACGGTGGGTGGGCATTTTATTATGTGATTATTAACATTATTAATACCAAAACATCGTTAAATATAGAAAGGCAGTTATACCATGTATGAATGCCTTGGAATTTTCGAATTCAAAAATACTGTACTGATCAAAAGTTACAAAAGCGTTGGATAGATTCGAATCATCGACCTTATCGATATTTTATCATTTACCGTGTAAAAAATAATCTTTAAATCTAGCCGAAAAGGTGGCACAAAATATTTTGCAATGCGAGACATTTCTTTTAACATTATATTTAAAATATCGACATTGTCTGTTTCCGGTTAGACAGTTGCTATCGTGCCAAAATAGTTCAGTGGCCGTTTCCTCCAAGGAACGTGTCGAAATACTTAGAATTTTATTTAAAATTGTAGGCAGGTTATGAAAGATCACGTACTCTTATCCAATCTAAAATAGGAATACAATCAATGAAAGTAGAACTGCAGGAATGAATGAACTCTTACACAATAACATATAATTATAAGATAAAGTAAATTATTTGTAACTACAATGCACTATAAAAATTGTTAGAAAATTAGAAATATACCCGCTATGCAATACAGTAGGTATATTAAAAGAAAAGCAAGTTTCATAAAAACATGATGAAGAGGATCTTTATTTGTTTAGTAGAACATAACAATTATATTGCTGGAACAAAGAAAGGAAAATTGAAGCTAATATACTCAAAAAAATCTGTTCACAATTTGCGAGAGGTGTATATGTGTGTGTGCTGCAATAGATTACGTTCCAAAAGGTAGGTATTCAATTTTCACTGTGCGAATAATGTGCAAGGATACTTTCGTCTGTATAGGAGGTCAAGGTTATAATATAGGTTTTTTTGTAATTATAAATGCAAAACGGAATAGTGCAAATATCGCAATAATGGAAAGTTATGTGACTTAAAATGTCACAACAATTTTAACAAAAACAATTACAAATATGTATATAGTTCCTTGTACACAATATGGGTATATTATTGTTATTTATTAGTTATAAATACAAAATACCTATAACAACAAGCTGAAAATTCTAAGTTTATTATTGCGCATATTTAGCTTGTCTTGGTCAATATGGGGAATCACAGAGCAATACGCTTAATTATAACATAAACAATATATTCACAATCACCGCATTGTTTACACTGCTCGAATACCACCCACAATTATTGCTTCTTCATTTCTTTTCGTAACATAATTAAGCTGAAACACTGACTGTTCCATTCAATACTAGTTACAAAAAAAAACACATAGATAAAAAAATATTTGCAATCCATCTGTCTAAAACAAAATGGCCAATACAATATAATAGTGATTTACCAAGGCAATAACACAAAGCTGTAATAACTACAACAGAAGATAGTAGTCGACAAAACTTAACTTTAGTGTAGAGATTTATATTATGCATCAAATGGCCTTTCAATACATAGCGATGCCAATTTTGAAACGATACTGGGCGTAAGGCATGTGGTGGGAGATACGGCTATATGTCCGTTACTCTGTTCCTATTTGACAGCGGCGCTCTCTTTCCTATCCTATGCTTTCATATACCTTAGTTAAATTTTGACGACTACAGTATGTAGTTATAGCTATATAAACGGGATATCTAATGTAAAATATTCCAGTACCTACTACACTATATAGGTACACTCACAAAGCGTTGCTTAATATATAAGATTATTTTTATATTGCTACCGATGTACAAATTCTCGAATACTGTAAAAGCAACCTTCAATGAGATGTCTTAGGGTATCTTTAAATTTTCAAAGTAGTTACATCTACGTATCATCGTAACCCGGCGATATCTCAAGAAGTTGATGGTAGTGAACAGATATATTTAAAGATCTGCCATTCTGCGTATTACAAGTTCTACTACAGTCAGTATTTGTGGGGATTTAATAAATATTACTCATGCAGGTACAGTGCCGAGAAAGTAAGTAAATTATATTTGGTAAAATGGAATTTAAAGAGTTGTTATATTTCAAATAAAATATCCTACGTATGATTCTTTTTGCAAAATAAATAATCTTTAATATGGAGAGCGATGACATAATACCGTACCTCATACAATATTGACTCTATACAAGCTCTATAGAGCATTAGCAAAGCAGTAATATCAACATTCTGTTCTAAAACTCTTACAACATACATAAGTCAAATAATTTATTTTTTGCATAATTCGTTAATATACTGATCCCAGAATAAGTATCAATCCACTGTTATTGCCAAAAACTTTTTGATACACAGATCAAACATAAGGCACCCTATTTTAAACTTGTTCTTCAGTAAATTATAGATATTCCGTAAAATACTAAATAAGGTATTACTAATGAACCTGCTCTTCAGATCTTGGAACTGACAGTCACACACTGGGGCCAATGCATGAATAATGCAAAGATATATCGTTTTTCTACATTAAATATGTTTACTGACTTAAATATTTACCTATTTTTAACATGGCATGATTACGGACATTAATCATTTTAACATCATAATAATTATAATCTAATCTTACTGAATAACAATGTCTCAAAAATTTACCTAAATTTTATAGTAAAATGTCATATGTAGAGTTGTAGTTGATATAGATTATCATGTTTGTCATTTTCCGTTTATAGAGTTATTTATCAAATGAACTTACTTATTTAAATAAAGAAAAGCTTGCGTAAATTTGCGCCATTTTATATTACAACGTTTTAAACTATACCGAGTAAGTTTTTCACCTTACAACACGATATCATTTGATTTTTTATTGAATTGTATTCTACTTATTACAACAAGGTTCCAGCATATTAACTAATTGTCAGATGAACGTGAGAAGTATGTGTATCGCATAGTTGTAGTTAATATTTTTATAACCGAAATCTTCGGACCTAAACTTTGTATGTGACACAGTAATGCCATGGAAATTCTAGATTCTATACTAGGTGTTCTCTACTTTAATAAAGCAGCACCAAGAAATTGCTATTGCTATAACATTTAATATAAATAAAGCCATTATTAAAATGAAAGAATACAAGAATAGAGCAGAAGAACTTATGAGTACCATACACAAAACGGAAAATGGACATTTGAAATATGCATAATATGACATGGCGCTCAGAAACTGGAACAGCAACCGTAAACTTTCATCGCTCTCAGCGCCAACTATTGAATTTGAAGAAACTAATTTCATGGTTTGACGTTGGCAATTTAAGTGACTCCCGTATGTTTGATAGTTTAGTTACTTTACTTCTCAAATATCACAAGGAATATCAATGCATTTACATATATCTGGTCCTGGAGAAGTACCAAATTTACTTTTTGAGTGCATGAAATTGCCTATTATTCAATATGAGTACAAAAATATAGAGGATGTTATTCGCGTAAGACATCTCGCTCTAAAACGAACGAAGATATTTTAAATTTACTTTTAATATCATCAGACCCTCTCCTCACAAGTATGAGAATTACACCTAAAAGGAAGGACGCAAAATTATAAAAAAAAATGTCTCAAACCTCTTAACTCGTTAAGCAAACTTAAAGGACTTGTAAAAAAATCCGCGATTCCAATTAGTTCAAAATTAGTTCAAAAAGATGAAAAATCAGATAGCAAGAATTACTGTCTCATTGCTCGATATATTAAACCCTGAAAATTGTTGACTCTTGTGAGTCTGGTGGATGTGACATCACAGCGACAAAAAATAATCAAGTTAAGTATATCTATTTCTTGAGAAACGTGTGTAACACTCGGTTGAGTGTTTCAACCGAGTGTTACACACGTTTTTAATGTGCCCTAATTATTAATTAACGTTAGTTAATTAACGCAAGTATAGTGGCTTAAAGTCGTCCTACAATTATTATTATTCTTTATAGATACATATTGTAGTTTCAGATCGACAATTTAGCAAATATCTTCACGTTAATAATGAGATTTCCATCTTAAATTCTCATTCAATTATTCTTCCACATCTATTTCTGCTGACCGTACCTAATTCATACTAATAATACTTTCATGTTACTTTTACTGCCAACAGATTATTATTCTCTTCGTTCACGATTTCTTAGAAATAACTGTTAATTTAGCCGGAAAATATCTTTCACACTGTTTACTCCAAATGATAAAATTATGCCAATTGAAACGGAAATTATTATAGCATCGTCGACTACAACAAAAACCGCAAAATCTCAACACAACTTCATATATCGTAAATGATATAAAATGGATGATAATGTTTTTATGAAAGCAGATAAACTATAAAACATTTAAAATTTACGATCTATAAAAAAAACCTTGCCCATAAATTATCTATTAATCAACTTTTACAAACAAATTGTGTAAAAATAGATATTAATTTTGTGTACGATTGAGAATAATTAATTTCTGCGAGAGTAGATGTTGTAAAATTACAACCTCTGTTCGTACAAAGTCGTTCTAGAACTATAAAAATATCAGGGACAACGAAAATTTATCTTCTTAAAACGTAGATTTGTAAATTCGCTATGTTTATAATACTTAAAACAACTCCAAGGAAAATAAACTCATACGATTTATTACACCGACATCCATTCATTTTCCCGATCTCGAAGTGAGTATTGGCCAGTCTAAATTGCAAAATTATTGGCGCCGTTCAAAAAAAGAATTCAATTTCTCTTTCGTAAAACTTAATTTATAAGCCTTCTATTTTTTTAAACTTAAGCCAATATCAACTAACATTACCATGAAGATAGATCGTTATAGTTCGTACAAAATAAAATTCTGTATTGCAAATCAAGTGTATTTTTTTTTGATATATCAAAACGAATACCATTGTTGAAAAAATTATTTATTATTCGGAGTTATCTTGCTCCTTAGTCGCTGTTGTATTATGAATGAATTCAGTTTTGTAACACCGTTGATGATTTTTTCCGGCAAATTTTCTAGCTGTAATTGTTGATAAACGGAGCGCCATCTGGAATAGTTTTGTTTTTCACTTTATTCAATACGTTCAATTGCAAAATAAAATACGTCTATAGTACATGTACTTTGTCGATTTTGATTCCCTTTTCTTCATATCCCTTTTTGCTATAATTTAGACTCCAAATACTGTCCTTTTTCCCACTTATTTCATTTAGTAAATACCTTTAAATTGCCATCCATTTTCCTTACATTTCATTCATAATCACTTAATACTTCTAAACTTAGCCTTTGACTTCACAAGTCATTTTTATAAAATCGTTTCAAAATTATTTTTATAATTAAATTTATATCATATGTTGTGTTACTTAACATACTTTAAAATGCTTATTTTTTACTGTAAGTACAATTTTATTATACAGGGAGTCTTGCAGTCAAGTGGCCAAACTTAACGTAGAGATACTCGGCATAATTCTGTATAAAATATCTTAACAAATCTTAATCCGCAAATGACTCGTTTGGAATATACAGGCTGACTTGGATAAGAGTACTATTGCTATCTCGGAAAGTATAGGAGATACAGAGTCGGTTAAATAAGTAAAAAATTGTGTATTTTAGAGACTGATAAAATGTATTTCAAAAAATAAGTTTCCAAACAGTTCCAAAGGTACACAAAAATAATTGAAAAACTGATATTTTTGTGTTTTTGAGATAGGGCATTGGATGTATTAAGGTTTTTATTATAAAATAACTTGATTACTTTCTCTAATCAGATTTATAATACAACAGTTCGGCTCTGAAGCGCCATGATTAACCTTCCTTTTTTTAGATCCGATCCTGTATATTTTTTACCTTTTTTTTAAGCTAGATTTTTCTTCACTAAATAAGATGGCGGTAATACTTTTTATCTTTTACGCTCTTGCACCCCAATTGCAATACGATCCTGGATAAAAGAAATGATGACATTTATTCATTTTTAGTGTATTTTCTCTCTAAAGTACGATTTTTTTTCTCTAGTAGAGTTATTAAACACCGTAATAAACATGTTTCCAAAAGGAGGAAAATAGAATTAATATTTTAGAGCATTTTGAAACACTTCCAAGCAGTTCAATGCGTCTAACTTCTGAAGATATCGGAACTTCGAAAGCATCTGTTATTTTCAAATACAACAATATTTATTTTAAGAAATTCTGATGCAATTTTCTGAATATTGACATGTACAAAACAATAATATTTACCGATAACAATCAAGGCAACTTTTTTCGGCCATTAAAGGAGTTAATAAATAAAACTAGTAACTTCAAAGAAAACTATTGAAAGTGGGTATAGGGAATGTTACCGCAAATCAGTGTAGAATTTAATTCTACACCCAACAATTTAAAAATATAGGTTACCTACAACAACCCGAATTTCTTCCTAGAACAGCAATTCGGGTTTGCAGTTTTCAAAATTCTTTGATGTGCCACTAATTTTTAGAAAAGCTGTTTGATACGACTGGAACTTTTTACTACATTTTGGTGAAATAGTGTTAGTATTTGGTAATTTTAAAATGGCAGACGTTTGGCACTTCAAGCAAGTCAAAATTAATCAATTACATACAACAGCAAAAATGTCAAAACTTTCATAAAAATCGTATCTTATGAAAGATAAAGATAGGTATAGGAAGTATGTTGTAATCGCGTTCGAATTGTGTGCTGAATTTAGGAATGTAATAACATACAGAGTGTTCCATTTAAAATAAGTTCATGGCGATTTCGATTAACCGAAACTGTAAAAAACTTATATTTTAGAAAGAGTAACTAGTCAATTATTATAAACCTTAATTTTAAAGCTGAAAAGTCTCGTTAAGCCGGAAAACTTCTAATTCGCCAGTTCCGTGGAAAAAACTGTACTTATATCTTCAAAATACACATATCTCAAATGAACAAATATTCTCAAGCAAGGAGCATAGCTACAATATTATATCCGCAAATGCATTTGTTCCCCAAAGTATAAACAAGAGGGCAATTTTAGAATACCATTTAATCATAAATGGTATTCTAAAATTGCCCTCTCCCCTTGTCTTGTGATTATTCTATAACAACTTTATCTACACACATTAATATCTGAGTTGAACATCTAGACTAATGAGCTGTGCGTAAAGTTTCAGCAGCATTGTTCTCATTACTTTATGTATACAAAAACCAGAGCTCAACCTCCCAGTTTATATATAGCGAACACCTATTTTCTTGCACACTGATGTGCGGCTTTATATATGTACCCAGACCTTTATAATTTGCGTAAATAATCCCAACAAACGCAGCTGTACGCAGTTAGTGCGTCTTCCTCATTTTAGTTTTAGTTACCTACCATTTTAATATAAGAGAACTTCGGCGGCCGTAATGCCGCAGACATCTGACAGTTTTCAACAACCCGCGATGATCAGTTTTTGGCACGGTTACTTCCACAAATAGACCCACCAGCACAGCGGATCACACAGCGAATCTCAACTCCGGTTTCGTATTTATATCCATATAAATTTATTTACATTGTATATATTATTCCCCTCTAAAAATACACAGAAAGTTGAATTATGGGCCGATCTAGAAGGCCAAACGTTTAATAAACAATATCGCAGCGGCACCCGCCTCGTAAATTGTTTGGGGATCACTGATTACTTTACGAGTAGTAGAACTAAAAAAAGATCCTGGCGCCAGGAAGGTAAGTCAAACGAACACTTCGGGCAAATATTTAATGATTTTTTATTTAAAACCGGGTAATTTTAGTGCCGGGAGTATCTGGCTAGAGCAAATAAACTGACGCGCCTCCTATATAGAGCCCATTTGCAATTAAGACGAGAGAAATAAATAATGCATAGGTATTCGAAACGGCGTGCTCTCGATTTTATTTCGCGTTTCTTATAAACGCTAATATCAGATCTGTGCTGACTGAGTTTCGTGTTACTACAAATATTTACACAGAGAAAAAATGGCACGGTTTGAATATCTCCGAAGGAATTTTGTAATTACAACATGCCGAGCACTAAAAATTTAAACCTGTGCACCTAAACATATGTGGGCAAAAATCACCGAGATTTTCATCAGAATATAATTATATCAAGAACATAAATAATTACATATTTTACACCAAAACATATAAAACGCTTAAACGCTAAAAATATCTTTTTCATATGATTTCTTGTCACATTTCTTATAATCAAACAAATTTAACCCTAATCATACGTTTTATACGTGACTTTATTTAGAATTGCGTATACATTAACGAAAACTGTTATTCTATTATAATATAATCTTCACTACATATATGTAAATATCTATAAACTATATCTTATCAGGCGAAACATAAATAAGCCTGTTTGTGACTTCGCAGTCTTATAGCTAATATTGATTCTTCTTTAGAATATTATTTTTAAACCGAGAGATTATTGTAATAGGAAAATTTTCTATTAATTCTATATTTTGTAATATTACGGATAATGAGCGCTCTATGCTTATCTAGTAGAAATTTCATAAATTTGAGCAATACGGTAGTCTATATTTTCTTTAATTACATTCCGCTACGTTTCGGCAGCTATTTAATAACCACTGCCTTCTTCAGGTTACAAGTTTGAGTTTTGTAGTGTTTTTGCTGGCGAAATGGAGAAATACACTTATTTGTTTGTGTTTTTAAGCTCTTTGCGTATTTATTTTATGAGAAATTTTTTGTGAGGAGGGCAACGGTTTTCCTGGAATCGTGTGTCTGTATAGAAGGGCTTTTATTCGGTTCTCCCTTGTTATAGATTGCATACGTCGAGAATGCTCGTATCCATCGAGCTAAATTGTTTTCTAATTAAGAGTATGTTTTTTCAAAGTGACACACATTTCATTATTTTTAACGATTCAATATTATAAATTGCAGAAGATATTTGTAATTAAACTGTAACTTTCTTATAATTTTTATAATGCTAATTATAATTTTCTAGCCTGAAAAAGGCAGTGGTTGTTGAGTAGCTGCCGAAACATAGCGGAATGTAATTAAGGAAAATATAGAGTAGAGTACTGCTCAAATTGGCCGTTTTTATTAAATTTCCACTGTTTTGTAATATGTTTGATCCTTCTTTAGTTAGAATTTAAGGTCCTAAATATATATATTTTGTTCAAATCATTTGTTTTTGTTTTTTTAATTTTACTTGCAACGTTCCGTTGTTCTTTAACAAGATCTTCAATGGCATATAATAAATCTATCTATAATATTGACAGACGATTAACTGGACCAAGCGGATGCTATCTCCGATAGTAACCCAATTAACTAACTAATATCATATATTATACCAGTATACATATGGCTAAAGAAATGTTCCACTGGCGTACTTTAGATGGCACCACAAGTATTCTCTTATGGAAATATATTACCACTATAAATGCACGACAATGGAAAATGCTGGTGGTGACATCTATAGTGCGCCAGTGGAACATTTCTTTGACCATATGTATACTGGTATAATATTTGCTAATATTAAAGAAACATTAGAGAAACACACACAAAAAAAAATTTTACTCAACCCTGAATTGCGAAGAAGGATATGAATAACAAGGGTGCAAGATTGGAAATCTGAGGCACACCGTATATTGAAGTGAATGATGTTGAATAGAATTTATTATTATTACATGCTTGTTAGTAGTTATGTTTAATTAAAAATTCTTCAAAAGACAATAAATTAAGTTTTTCCGATAAAATACAGTCTTGAAAACTGAAAATAAATCTGGTTAAATCCTATTAAGTAGATTTGACTCATTTATCTTAAAGATTCTGTTTTATGTTTCAAATAAACAAGAAAATATAATTCCCTATTTGTGTTTTAAATAAGTGTCTATATTTAAATCAGGGACAGTATTGATATACTATATCGGCACTTAGAACCTATACCGAGATCAATACCGATATATGTAAGTCCCTGATTTAAATGCATTCATTTTACGGACAAAACATGATTTCATTTCCACATTTCTTCTTTTGAAACGAATGATGTCGCTTCTAATTTATTCGTTGCTGTCTTTTCACCTTCCCTCTTTCCCCCACTGCCGTCCTCTTCTCTAAGAAAAAAAAAACGCCAACGATTATCGACAGCTATCTAACAAACGCACAATACGAACTTCTATATGTAACAACCGTTAAAAGTGAAGTGAGATATCTGTAAAAGGCGAATATACGCAAATTGACCCACATACGAGGTAAACTTAAATTTCCATCGCCAAATACCGACTGGCTGGCGCCGCCGACATTGTTGCTAGTCATTTTCGGACGCTGCCGGTAGAATCGCGATACGTCGCGCGTCGCGCCAGCGAAGGCACGGCATTCGTTCTTTGGACGGCGATTGCATGTCGGAAAGAATGTTTCCACGACCGGTGGACCACCTGGGTCGCTCTGCCTGGCCGACCTGTGCACCGCGCGCGGCATCCAATTCAACTTTGACTTTTCTTGTTTTATCGGAGGCAATTTTAAACTTTGAACGTTCCGTTCAAACTTTCGATGTTCCAACGTGAACTAGTTAGATTATATAAACTCGAGGACAAAGTACTTCGTTTTTGTACGGTTCTAACATTAGAAGTTGTTTGGTGTGTGCATCAGAATAGTCACTACAGCCGGAAAAAGGGGAATTATTTTACATTTTCCTTCAGAGAGTAACTATATTGACGAAAATGCCAATAGACAAAAATGAGATTATTATATTTTTGTCTTTATTTGCAATTGCAACTTATCTGTGTGCTACTTCAAAATAGACATTGTCTGCAATTGAAAATACACCGCCATGAAATTTTTGGAAAATAGTTATTAGTACCACAGGCAGGAAGAAGAGAACCAGGTAGATCGATGAAAAGATAGAAGGAAAGCTGGATCTCTACATCGGACGGAACACCAGAAGTAGAGCTTGGAAACTATGCACCAAAGAAGTTACAAAAAATACATGCAAATATGCAAGAAAAAAGTATTAAAGCACGCCGTTAAAGATGCGTTTATGCTTTAAAGGATGCAGTTATTGTATATTTGTTATATTAATAATAACTTCTAATGTATTAAGACTAAGTATGTATTAATGTTCAACTTAGATAGAGTGCACTTAAGAAAATAAGAAATTATAAAACATCTGTTTTATTTATGAAATTATTTATTTTAGGTACTATAATAACAATAAAAATTATATACAGAAAATATATTTTATTTGCAATGTGTATCTTTAGATTTTAAAATAATTAATATAATAATGTTTACTAGTTTTTTTCAATCATAATTAATTAGTACTTGAATAATAGCAATAAGTAATAAAAATGTTTTTCCAGATTGTCCATTGCAAAACTCTCTCGCTATTGACTTAAAATTATAACTGGAAAATGACCGTTCAACTTCTAAATCCGGACATTAAATTTTTAAATTTTCTTGCAAAATATCATTAATTTGCATGACGTTTTTAAATCCTAGATTTTTATCTAACACTGAGTTATTTTTTTCACAAATATCATGTTTACCTACATAAGTTTTTTATAGAAGCTACCAGAGAAATACTTTCGTTCAATGAAAATCCTCTGCCTTCTAGTTTTGTGATTGCGGTAGTAATACACAAAAAACACAATTGACTTGCAATTAAAGGGTTTTCAAATAAACAAATTTTTTACCGGCTCCCGACCAATCTGAATCAAAATCGCAAATAACATTCTTCACTTTTTCATAATTTTCGGCAAGAAAATCTATGACATTTAACCAGGATCCCCACCAAGTAAGAATTGGTTCTGGGGGGAGTGGCAACTCTATATATCTGACTTTTTGTAAAAGCTCGACTTTTACAAAACCTTTCTTAATGTTACTTACTACACTATTAATTAAAGGAAATTCCGATTTAACGATTTTGGCTACTCTATTTAATACACTCAGAACTCCGAATAATAAATCTTTATACAAACGGGTGTTTACGAATTAAGGGAATTCGCAAGCCTGATTATGATAAGAGCGTAGGAATAGAAAAGGATGACTTAGAACATTGTTGGAAACAAAAAAGTCTTTCAGTAAATTCGTCACTCAGTAAGCAATGTTTACGCATTCACGTCAAATACATCTACAGTGTAGAAATAACAGGATTTAGTCACAGTTTCTGAGAAACAGATCACACAGAGATTAGAAATACTTACGAGCTAAGGAAAGCTTCTTTTACTATCCTTTCTTATAAACAAACGGTAATTTAGCATCTGTGAAGACAACGGAAACTTTTTCATTCTTTCAAACAAAAATATAGTGTTCTAACAAATCTTCCTGAAAATATCCATATATTCAATTGTATATTTGACTAAATAAATAAATACCGTCGTGTCCAAAGGTCAAACTAAGCAAATAAACGACTAATATCTTCATTTTATTCTTAGAACACATTTTAATCATTAAATCATAATTGTTTGTACCTAATAAACATTCACGTATTGAAATTATTATCTTTTGATAGCCCCTCAAATTACATACACCACTTGTAATAAAATAAAAAATAAGCTGAAGTAATTCTTGTAAATAATGTTGTATCTCTCTTGTATTCGCATTGTAACAGACGTAAAAAAATAAAATGTGTCGCTGCCAGTGACTGGTATTTATTGTTTTTTGAAAGGCTATTTAAAAATCCAATTTGTTTCTAAGAATTGTCTTAATTTGCTGTTCTCAGAACTACCTGTGTTTCTTGCCAAATTACGCATCTCAAACATGCCCGAATTTTATTAACGTCGCCGCTGACAGACACAAAACCTAGCGTATACGCTCATGTTCTACAGGTTTCCCATGCGAATTCATTAAATTATTTTAACTTTTATCTCTAATAATGTCCCTAAATTCATAATCTACACTGTTAAACGTATGGAAAAATAATCGATAAACATCACTTAAATTGCACATGCCTACGAATTGATTTAAATTTAAAACGGTTTACCACAATAACGCAAAGTAAACGAATAAGCAAATGAATAATAATGACTAACTGAATTAGCAACGTAAATAAGTTCAGTCGGTGTATGCCAGCCTGCGCGGCGAATGGGTGCGAACGTTAGCGGCCATTTATTTTGGACAGTTACCAACCTTTCCGAAAGAAAAGGCGAAGAGGGAACGGAAAAGTTATGGATATGAATGAGTGCGATAATTGACGCGATCAGTTATCACGTGAAAATGTTAAAACCAGGATTAGTAGATTTTAGCACATTAACGCTTAATAAATTTCCGATTTCCAATGTCTGATCTGCTGTATATACAAAGTCAAAGGTTTTAAACTAAATTTACAAAATTATCTAACATTCATCTGTAATTAAATTAAATTGATAGAAAGAATATATATTTATTTTTCAGTCGTTTTTCAAAAGATAATATAAATATACTCATCTATTTTAAGCTGATAGGCTTTTAACCTATTCGCGAAGTGACTTCATAAACTAAGCGAGTAATTGCACCCGGATATACATATGTAACCCGCCAGTATAGTCTTGTAATGCACGTAGTACCATAAACAATCTAAGTACGTGCCTAAACACAGTCAACGAAGATAGCACCTATGGTAACGGCTATTTATTTATGTATCTGTCAAACACCTAAATTATTAAAGCAAGAATGGGAGAAGTCATAAATCAAAGTTATAATGACGTGCATAATAAATAAATAACTTATTGGAAGTACGCTGCTAAGCATATAATAAAACTATCATTTATAAATGCAGTTGATTATTATTTACATCAGAAGAATGTAATAGAAAAATCAGGCAAACATACTAAATTGAGGCGATTTTGTATGTTTATATTTGATTAGATAGCAAAATATGTGAGCATCATTGTTATATATGGATTTTTATATAATTAATAAAATATTACAAATTACATCTACGTATAGATTCCACATTGTTGTCATATCTTATATACTGAGAAAAATGGTTGGTTTAATCCAACATAAAATTTTGTGTTACCATTTTTACGTTATCCCAAAACAAAATAATGTTAAAGATTCGCTATTGTGTTTGACTAAAACGTATATGTTGCGTTAATATTTTTGTTTTGGATTAACGATATTTAGTGTTAATTTATGGGTGACCACTTTATTTATGTTCTTTTAAAATAAAGTGCAACGTTAACTCAAACTTATAAATTTACGTTGTTTTAATACATAGAAAGTGTTGAAACAATATTAATTCATTTTAAAGTAACCATAAACCACAGTTAAATGAAAAATTTTAGTGGTAAATTTTGATATGCTCTGCGCAGGTTTTTCAACAATGACATCGTACGTCCGAAACCAATTTGGATTCACCGTGTCAACCCTGGACGAAAATATGAAATAATGTTCCAGTTTCAACTTATTCTAATTAAAAATGAAAATGGTTCCTTTAATATTACTAAAAAGTTAACATGTTGTCTTTTCCATTCAACTCAAAATGCGGCTAGATAAACGAATCTGAAGTACTAAATAAAATTTTGAGTTGTGGAAATTAAAGAATATCAGTACGACAGTAGCATCACATATATTTTGCAGTAGTTTATCTCTCTATATAGTACAGCAAATACGTTAAACACTTATACATATATATACAGAAACTCACATAGATGGCGCTTCTCCTATTTCATTCCAGTAACCGAACATATTTAGCATAAATAGCAAAGTAAATGAGATTATTAAACATTAATCTGGTACATTTAATACGAGCTGTGTTCGTGGAAAGCAATATTTTTTGGATCAATTAAATAAAATTATGATTATTCAAAACTATAATTTTTGTACAGCACAAAAATAATCTTATTTAAAGTTACTTTTATTGTTTACCCAACATACATTGTTGTATTAACATAAACCAAAATAATGTCCGCTGAATCATTACAATAAGAGGTTTTGAAACTTTTTGTCTGTTGAGCCAAATGCAAATAACGTTATTTCAAACAAATTATATACTACGGCCAACACAATGTTGGGTTGTTTGAAATATAAACTTGCAGTAAAAGCATATTTTGCGGTGACAATACTCAACTTTTTGTGTTCACTTAATTTAGTGTCCAACCAACATTTTATACTAACACTGTTTTATGGGTTGAATAAATCCAATGGTTGTATTCTTTATATACAACCCAATAAGTGTGTTAAATTAACGTATTTTGCGTTCAGGAAATTTAGATTTACAACAAATGTCACCTTAAAAAGTGCAGAAGTGATCCATAAACATAACCTCACTTAAGGACTGGATTTATTATATAAAGTTCTTACGAAATACGAAAAGTGAAATATGTCAATATACAAGATTTCAATCATATTTGGTACCGGTTGCATGAAATAATTCTGACCCTAAGTTCAACGGAACTTCGTGCAGTCTACCAACTGGCTTCATTCGTTATTATGTTGGTACTGTTAATATTTAGTTAATTTTCAATTTTTGGCACTTAACGGATGTTCGGAGGAGATTTGTTTGTGTGTACCATCACATATTCGAAAGGTTTTATTTTATTATATATTTTTAGGCGTAACACTGTTATAAAGTGTACACTCATAATAGATCAGCGATCTGATATAGGCACGCCTTGTAACGATTCATGACGGTTAATTCATAAAATTAACTAATTATACAATACAATACAGTAGTTTGATATAGAAAGCATTACTAATAACACAATTTTTACGAAATTGACAACGTTGTAGAAGTTAGAAATTGCTCCTTATTTACAAAAGTTTGTTATGTGTTATTTGCTCGATCCTGAACGCAATAAACAACATTTTCTTTAAGTAATATTTCGCAATGTGACCCAAATAGATCACTAATGCATTAGTGAAATTGTAACGCATTATTACATAAGATACAAATTGGAAAAAATCTCGGAACGCTATATGCTGTATCTATATGACTACATCTAACAACTACATACACGCTTATTATATTCTATCTCGAAAATAATGGCGTTAAAACTGCCTACGATTAATTTAAATAAGGAAGGTTGTACTAAGGACTGACTATAATAAGCAGGTGCTTAGGATATATGTTATAGTTGTCATAAATAAAATGTAAAAAGAGAAACGTTATAAGAAAACATAAAAATTATATAGTTTCGTATTAGGAAATATAAAAATAATTATGTAATATCGTAAAATTTGATTAATCCTATACCTTTGTGTTAAACAAGATATTTCAAATGTCTATCTCTTGCTCAGTTAGTGGAATAATACTACGAAAGATATTGTTTTAAGGAATTTAAAAAAGTATTTTGCAGATAATTTGTTACCCGTTTGGCTACGTATTCTTAAATAATCTTTTATAACTTAAAATATGTTAATAGAAGGGGGCAGAAAGTAAAAAGAAAGTAAAAAATAGTTATGCATATGTGACATATTTACTTAGTAGATATGTTACGGTCAGAGTGATTAATCAGTGATTATATATAATAGCCAGTCAATATGTATAATTACCACATCAGCTAGTCAAAGTGATTACTTAATTAATGACTTTATTCAGTCATTATTCATAATAGCCAGTCCGATTTGGCTAAAATAATAAGTATCTTTGCGCCGTACATCATCTACGAAACACTTCAAGGTACTATAAAGAAATATATAAAAAAGAATAAGAACTAGTTGGTATATTAAGACCATATTTATAAAATTTATTCGGCTGAGGCTTTTTAAAACTGAAAGAACGTAAAAAGTAGTATATCACTGCTCGATATTCTTACCATTTTCGGAGCGCCTAGCATTTTATCAAAATGTAAATGGGAGAGAGTTTGCAAATAAAGTTGTCGAAGAGGCGTTTACGTTGTGGCCAGAATTAAAAATCACAAGACTACATTTAAAAAACTAAACAAGAAAGATATCGAAAAGATGCTTTGTACTTGGCCAGAGTCTAACAATACGACAAAATGGCCGAAGAATTACGCTTCATACAGTTCATGAAAAACAAAGCATATCATTCAGGAATAAGTCGCAGCCCTTATGAAGCATATATGTTTGGTTGCGAAGCTAAAATCAGATTAAATACTTATCTACCTCTAGACTCCTTCACTGGTCATCGTACGGAAGAAAAGCTTGAATCAACATTAAAGGAAAACAACAAACAAGTTGATATTGTTAACCAAGTCGATGACCAGTTGATAACGACAACGAAGTTGATTTCAACAATCAAATTGAAAACAACTAATTTGAGAAAGAATGTGAAACAAGCATTTCCAATATTTAAACCCAAAACAATACGAATTTTAATACCTTGCTTCCATTAAACAGTTACCAAAACGAACGAGAAGTTTTTTTTTTACTCAATAAGATATTCAAGATGCCAGGACTTCAGCCAAACAATCTTTGGAGAAACAAGCAGAAAAAATGTTAGATCTGTCATTAGTGAAATATCCTGCTGGTAATATAGATAACAACGTAGTAGTGAAAATACCAGACGTAAACCGTCAAAAACGATGCTAGAAACGTAATAGCAGTTGTAACATCATTCGAAAAAGAAGGAATCTATAAGCTAGATACTAAACATGGAATCTCAAACTAACTCCATGCAAGAAATCAACTCACTAGTTGCAAAGAAATATTTATTTTGATCAATGAAGTTCCAGATGAATATGTTACCATTAGGTAATGGGCAAGAAAAGAATACCATTTATGTCGCAGGATTTAAGCACTGTAACTGCACGGAAGATTGCACCTCCAGCCGACGTAACTGTAAGAAAACTCATGTCTTGCGCAACTCCAAATGTCACAAGAGCCTCACTTGTAAAACTAAATATGTGCACATGTTCACTATAATTTCTACCCTAATTATTGACTAAAACTATAAAATAATGTAAACTCGTTGCATTTTATTACTTCTTTCCAGATCGATAGACGTTATGTAAGTATAATAGCTAGCGAAAGTGACCAATAAAATAAAACTATCACTTTGACTAACTGGTCGGATGTTATATATAATGGCTAAAGAAAGTGATTAACTCAGCTTCATTAATCACTGACTAAATTCAGTAGGCACTGTATATAATGGCTAGATATTATTCATAACAGCTGGATCAATTACTTTGATTGTAACAGATATATTATGTAATCCAGACTGTACACTGTATGTAGGTTGCCCGAAGTAGAAGAATTGGGCAAAATGGTGTTATAAATAAAACAACACTGTGAAAAAAAAAACATTTTATAACAATATTTAAACATAGTAAACTTTGCTTAAAACAATCCAACCCTATCAATGATTTTCGCCATTACATTCATATATTTCCGTACGATTCCCGTCCACACTACACTGAATCCTTCCTTTGGTGGCGCTGAAAACTGACGGCTTGCGAGCACGACTATATTTTTTGCTGTAACAGTTAACACACGTTCACACCGATTACATTTAACTTACCTAACATGTTACATTCGTGCTCGTCCTCTGGTGTGAGCAAGCCTTTATATGAGGTACCGCAATGAAGGACGCAAAGAAAAGAAAAAGCTCCGCTTTTTCAACGCATTCAATTTAAAACAAACAAATCAAAAGTACTTTATGTATATTCTTGGACATACAATGCAGAGAGCCTTAAGGCTTTTCACACTATACGGTTTTTCACGCACGACAAAAAATGACGACAACATTCTCTTGTGTGATGCGAAAGAGGTCATCATTTTCTTCGCTGCACTAAAGGACGTCGCATTATTGGCAACTACGTATTCATACAAGTAAAAACTATCAAAAAAATGATAACTATAAATAATAAGTTCTCACCATATCTTCATTAATTTTATGCCTGTTTTGCGACGAAGTAGCGGACGCCACCGGTCATAGACAAGGGTTTTATAATTAGCCGTTCAGAATAATTGCGCGCTCAACGGAGTTGTTTAAAAATAAACGTACATACGTTTGTATGTGCATAAAACGTATTGTCTTTTATAAAAACAATCGACTGGCGCCAGGCCGTGCGAAATATCGCCACATAAACACATACACATGCCGCCACTCGGCGCTCTCACATGGACATTGTTAAATTACAATATACATATGTGTGATCTCTAACGCTAAAGTATACTGCAAGGCACGTACTCAAAACGCAGGCGGGCATATAAATGCGAATAAAATTCGAAACGAATTGACTGATGCGTATTCGAATTCTTCTTCGTCAAGTGAATGAGGAATCGAAAAATTCCACGTATGTAAAAACTATTCACATATTTATCCTCTTAACTAGCGTGTTTAGTAGTCTATACTAATAAGGTGTGGTTTAATGTTCCTGTAACTTTTTAATAAGCAAGTATTTTATTGGATATACAATCGTGAACATTATAAAAGGAATACGTAAATAAGAAGGAAAAAAAAAGTTTTTATGTATATGTATCAATGCGCTTTTTTTTTTAATTATCTAATTATAGTAGTATATTATTATACAATCACAAAGAAGGAAATCCCGTCTTAAAGAAACGAATCTACTTTGTTTACATGTCTACTTAAAGGAGAGCATTCCTTTTTTTAAATTTTTATTTTACAAATCTATTGTTTTGCTCAATTCTCGAGTCCTAAAAATATTTTATTTATCGTGTTTCTTTTGTTATGAATAAGAAAACGATGCTTCAACATAAAATTGTGGTCGTGCCAAAATAATCGTTTGGTTCCCATAAATAATGTAATCTATTTTCAATGTTTTCTATTGCTATTATTCGGCTGTTGGTAGTATTATTTCATTTTTAATGTTAACTTACGTGATCAAACTTAGTATTTACTGAGAACACCGAAAAAAATAGGTTATATTGTTTTATATAGTATACCATGCTATCAAATACTTTCCTGATTAGAGTAGGCTGCTTTTTAAACAAATTGTTTAATTGAAAAGATTGGCCAGCACTGCGCTACTTTTAAATTGTACTTCAAATTGTGATAGTTGTCAGTGACAAACATTTGATGTATTATTTCATTACTACACAACACAAAACATTTATTATAGAAAGTTGCTTTAGAACTGATCGAAAATTAATAATGGAGAATGGAATGATTCCACTAATCAGTGCATGCAGGATTTCCGGAAGCAGTTTCCTAATCTGACCTTTACTTACGCACAGGTTTTAAGTCACGTTCATGCAATTGTATTGACGAATTTCGTGCAACTGGAGCAGTAATTCGTAAACCTAAGGTGGGTACGTAAAAAAAAAAAACACGTAAACGAAAGAAAAAAACGCAATGAACGTCGAATGAATAACTCACCTAAAAATCAATGTCAAAGCTTTTTCAAGAAGCTCAGTTGTCAGTGGGAGCATGCCATACAGCTTTAAAAAATGAAAAAGTTATTTCCGTATAAAATTCAAGTAGTGAACTCACGCAGATAGATTTCGATACAACACAGTACTGTCAATGATTTTTAAAGAACATAATTAATGACAACATTTTCGATGTTTCTTTTTTTCTGGTTCCATCTTTCTGGTTGTTGATAACTATGTCTGCCATGTAGAAAACTTATATCAAGTATGGAAACTTAATGTAGTGAAATAGAAGAACCACCATCTGCACGCAATTTCTGTACTTGTAGAATATGTTTAACGTATTTGCTACTGTAAGCCTGAAAACTTTGCTATCATATGTTTAGAACAGTATGACGTAATGATTTACAGTTTTTGTAATACAATTTTGATGTAAATCTACTACTACTTTATCTGTAACGGTACCGACTTTATAAAAATAAGTAGTTTCTTTTAAGAAAATCGTAAGTATTTGATATCATATATCCAAAAAAAAACTGTTGTGTTAAGGTATTTGAATAAAACGTATTATTTTTAACTGTAACTTTCCAAATTGTAAAAAATGTTATAATAAAAAGTTTTTCCTGAGAGATATTAATATTTTTCTTAATAATATTACAATGTTAAAGATTTTTTTCTAAGAAACAGACATTTTCCATTAATATTCACGAAAACATTTTGCACATTTATCCCCATTGAATGCGAAAAATTATTCAAAAAAATTTATTTTACAAAGAAAAATTACCTAATTTTTTTAGTGTGTAGGTGAGTTTTTAACAGATAATCCTGAATTAATTCCAATGCACATGCAAGTTGTTTCGAATATTCCATGTTTAAATTGTAGCAGAGTGCGTAACAGAGTTTAAAGCATTAAAGAGCAACAAACAGATTTTCCAATATGAATTAATGCCACCTACTAATAACCAGTATAATAGTTCTAAAATAACAAGAAAATAAAACCACATGTGAGCACTATGTTATTTCTGCTCTACAGCTGACTTGAATCAGAACATTCTAAGTTAACGCATACGCGCTTCGCTTATTTATTTATCACTTGAAAATTACTGTATTTATGACTGTACTTTTCCAAAATGTAAAAAAATTTAAATGTTTCCTAAGAGATATTAATATTTTTCTTGGTAATATTACAATGTTAGAGATTTCTTTCTAAGAAACAGAAATTTTCTCATAATATTCACGTAAAATATTTGTATTATTGGAAAATTCCTCACATTTCGACGTTTTCCTTAAGATTCTGTACATTTATCTCCATTCAGTGGGGAAAATTACCAAAAATAGCGGATTTTTACCTAGAAAAATCACTTAAATTTTTAGCGTGTATATATCTTAAGCTTAGCTTAGAAAATAAGTTAAACAAGATAGCATTTAATAGCTACTTCACGTGCGTAACATTACTTTATTTTCGTTTCTTCTATGAAAAATATAAAAATTTAATGAGAAATTAAAAACTGTGTCTAACGTAAAAGTATAATCCGCTTTTTTATGATCTGTTTTTATAATAATAATATAATGATATAATATTATTGTTGTGACACGTTACAAAAAATATTAACAACATGTTCACGGTGTAATACCAAAAAAAATAGTAATAAAAATATAAAATTGAAAAGGATAAATAAACGGGACGAAACAACACATTAAAAAGAAATTGTATTAAAAAATACTCGTCACAAATACAAAACTCAAATAAAATCAAGTTTTTATTTATCACTTTAATTAATTATTCTATTTATTAATTTATCTATTTTTATAAACGATTATAGTTACATGTTCATTAACAACACGCGCTGAAAATTGCACCCCCATATTTAACCATAATTTGTTTGGTATTTCTCGAAGTTCTGGACATTAAAGTTATAACATGAACAAAAAAAACCAATGTCCTTTTTTACATTTAATGACAATTTGTAAAAATTAAACGATGGTTTATAGTGGGAAATACATACATATATTAAAACTAATGAGTAAAGGGGAAACCATGCTCAAGGTGAGCTTGATTAGTTTAAGAAAAAAAAAAATCATAAACTGTCCACGTGACAATATTTATTCATGTAATTTAGTATAATTATAGACGGCGGCGCCACTAAGGCATCCGACTTTAAATAGTATGCCATTTATCGCCTCCGCTAAAGTTCAATTCGGTTTCATGCAATTTCAGTCGAGTCCAGACGACGACGCGCTCGCACTCCGAATTCCGTTCCCATGTTATTAAATTTGAATATTAATATTATTGTAAAATATTATAAATACGTATTAGTTGCCTTAGAAGATCGAGTCGAAAATTTATTTTTATACGAAGATCTAATCGGGCTGAATGTTAAAGGTCACTTGCTCCCGAGAAACAAGACTACAGGGGTCATGACGCCGCTGAATGTTTGGTTTTTCTAAATTTAATTTTATTCTATTAAAATTCACGATTATACTTTGTCCGTATGTGCCTCCTATTTTTGACTTAATTTAAGCAGTGATGTCACACGAATTTGAGATAATGGGTGTGTTTGTATGTCCAAGAAAACACATCCTCTCCTGTGCTTGTTTAAAAACAGAAATAATAAAATATAAACACCGATAACAGAGACGCATAACAAAAATGATATAATACGATCTGTTACTTTCGTACATACGTAAGTTACGTGTTGGAAGTCGATGTTCTCACATTTCCTTAAACTTTCCGATGAATATATGCTTATTGTACAATACAATTACCTCTACAAATAATCGATGAGTTCCCTCTTTCGTCCGTAATCATTTCCTCTAGATTTATAATTTTCGACGTTTATACCGTCCTGGCGCTGTTAGGTTTAATGCCCCCGTTGTCTGGGGACAGGCGCCAGTCAGACACAATCGTCCAGCTGTCGAACACCTGCGAACATGCATGTGTATATCCACGGACAATTACAATGTCCGGTATCTCAATTACCTGCGCATAGTGTATTCGTTCGAGCAGAGAGGAAGCAAGCGAGCATGGAGCATTTATATGGAATAATTAAGTGTGGAAGAACGTTGACAAACTCCATGCGTTTGCGCCAATAAAATACAATGGCCATTATCTCGCATACCACGTTGACGGTTTCGTTTCGGTATATAGGAAAGAAATATGTATAGAGAAGAAAGGTATAAATTTTTATAGCTAAAATTAATGAAACCGATTCAAATTATGTTTTATCTGCAATATCTTCCAAAATAACTACCTACATATAAATGCTTTATTTCAAATGTAGACAAAACAAATAAAGTGAGGTGGGAATATTTTAGAAAAAAATTACAATTTACAACCGCATTTCAAAATGCCACTATAAAGAGTTCCAAAAGCTGATATCTGTTGAATATGATAGATATGACGATTGTCTTATAATTATTACCGTTTTCCTTTTACATTTTAACTTAACTTCAAAAATATTTTTTCCACCACTTAAAATGTTTCAATGTTTTACAATAATAACTTTACTTAATATAACTTTAGAAGCGGTGCAACTTACAGTTTGACTGTAAGTCAAATCTATTTCTTTCCACTATATTTATTTATATGCATATTAATGTAGATTCTGGCTGAAGATGGCATTTTGCCGAAACTAGTTCCAGTGTAAATTAAATTGTGTAAGGGTTAAGAGAATCTTATTCTTTTTACCTATTTCCAATATAACCTTACAATATGGGCCAACTTCAAAAGTTTTCCTTCGAGTTATAGATAATAATGATACACACACATGGCCTTTTCAGGTGCGCGTAAAAACGACAGAAAAAAAATGTGTTTCTAATTTTTAACATAGAAAATGTCAAAGTTATTTTCGCTCTTTTGCTTGGAAAAAAAAACATATGTTGCCATTAACATAAACACTTTGTTTCTAGCAAATAGCCTAATTTTTTTCTTTAGTACGACAATGTCAAACTTTATGAATTTTGGGTCACAATTAAACGAAATTTCAAGTATTCGATTTCTGTTAATGAAAATATACAGCCTTCTATTTTTAGTTTTGTTCATTGATGTACCGTGTTTCTTCGTTTTAGGACAAAATATATCGAAAACTACGCCAGAACCAGAATAATTTCAGATTCACAGATAGTGCCCTACATAGTTATATTACGAGAGCAAAAAAAAAACTCTGTACTTAAAAACAAAATTTAAATACATATCACCGATGTGTAGTTATTACAATAGAATTAATTAGTCTTGACCGGCTTCGCTTATAAGATATACACAATACAGCTAAATTCAATTTCCGTAAATTGGTTACCAATGCCGGATAACCTGAAATCAATTAAACATTTTCTTGATTTCGCTCATTAGATCAGACTGTTCTTACTTGATAGTGGTACCAAATGTTAAATAAACAAACTGCTTTGTACTGTACCTTTGTCCTCCACGTTGTACAGCCGTACTTCCTCCGCATTACTTGATAATTCTTTATATTCCATATAGATGAATACTTGGGTAAATGAATAACTAGCTCAAAGAACTGCAACTGTTTTCCTCTCTTCTGTTATTGTTTTTTATTTGCTTTCTGGTTTGTCTTTGCTGGTTAGGTTCAGCATCACTTTACTTCTGTTTTATTCAAATGTAAGATTCATATGAATGTACTTCGTATAATCACATAAATCTTGAATGAAGAAAGATATTACTTTATTTTATTTAATTAATTAACACATTCAATGCGCGTATTTGAGTAATAAGTATTATTCAATTAACAAAGTGATCGTCATTAAGAAATAAAGATTAGGTTAACCAGTTCATTGAATGCAATTATGACGTTGAAATTGCCTTTTCTCAAATATTCTCTGAACAAGTCCTGTGATTTAAGCATTATTAAAGCAGTTTTCTCTACATATTACAATAAACCATGAAATACTTATATGCATTACAGATGTAGTCGCATAGATGGCGCTTCTCCTATTTCATTCCAATAACAGAACATATTTAGTGTAAATAGTACGATAAACACGATTATAAAATATTGATCTGATGATCTCGTATATTATCAAAATAAAACATCTAAGGGATCATGTGATCATTGAAAAGAAGAGTCCTTTCATCGCACACAACGGCGGTGTAGGATGATCCCTGCAATCAACCTCCAATACGGTGGACAAATACTTGAAATTTATAATATCAAGGATTTTTTTGATGAAACGACCATTTTTAATTTTAATCAAAAATAATCACGGCATTTTGTTAAATAAAGTGGGTTTGTTGGTTTAAAACAAATACTTCTAGCCATTCGCTCCAGCAGATACCTTGTTAAAACAAAAAAAAAAAATATATTATATATATTCAATCAAATATTTATTTAAATGGAATAAGTATTAGAAATTTCGGATAAATTGAAGCATAATATATATTTGATTTAACTGAAATCATTTAGTTAATTTTAATAAAATGTTGGTTATTATAACTAAATTATTTCTATAAAATAATTTTGTTCTGAAATAAAAATTTGTTTATTGTGTAAACAAATAATTTTGTTGACGATGTCATATTTAGTTGAAGTAACTAAATTATTTTTTTCCGCGTATGTTAATAAAAAAAAATATTTCTCATGTGATACGCTTCAAACAGTTCGACTGATCCCTTGCTAGCATTACTACAACAATATAAATTTATTGTACCTACTAACAGCAAATACCTAACAACTTTTTTTTCGTTGCTGCAACAAAAAATTTTGGTCCGCCATATACAACTAAACGGTATTGTTAAATTAATTAAATTTTGATTGTAAGTCCATGATTGGTATAGGCATTGATTACGAATTAAAAGTTCTTTCCAATCTCCAAAATATACATCATTTATTACTACATGTTTCGGTATTTTACCTGAAGATGGTCTAAAAGACCGAAATATGTAATACTGAGTCACATGTGTTACAGATTTATAGATAACCTTGCAGGCGTTAAGATATGCATAAAATCCCAACATAACTTTATATTTCGTAACCTCACCTGATTCATTCCGTTCAAAGAATCGAACGACAAAAATGGAGCAAGATTTATGGCATTATTGTTTATACACTCAGATTTATCAATCCGAAGCGTTGCTTAAATTATTTATTCCACTAAATTTCACGGTGAACGGTGAACCTACATTCAACTAGGGTGTGAACCTAGGATTCAGCTTTCAGCCCTGATAGAAGCGGCACGATCAAGCCGCTGGGGGTGGGTGTTTGGAAGTAACTTGTGATAAGTTACTCTGCAGGGGAGATTGGTAATCGCCAATTGAGCTAACACAAAAACTAATATATATTGAAGTTTTACCTCACTTAGAAGGTGTTGAAGGCACGTTTTGAACGTTAGATGTTAGACGTCTGACTCTAGTGACACTAAACTTCATCAATAAATAATTAATGTTATATTAACCAAACTTTATTTCAAGGCATATGGACACAACTGATTTCGCATCGGAATCTACATATGATAAACAATCTCATTTTATTTCCGAATCTCAATCTTGAAATCATTTTAACGATTAATTATACAACCGAAAATCAAGTGGTGGTACGATATTTACTTTTTTTTTTCTATACTGCTCCATACGAAAACTTCGCTCGGAGGAAAAAAAAAACAAAATACCGTAAGCTAAATTGCCACTGACGGTTTAACAATAGATTCTATATTTACATTCATATTATCGAACGCTATACTTTCTAGTTTAGTGGCTGCGTAGTGATAAATACAGAGTTATTCGCTATTGAGCCCACTCAGATATAAAACGAGAAAAGATGTTTTCCGGTTCGTCTTGGAGCCGTAGCGGGGAGCGTATGGATCTTCCGGTTCCCGAAGTGTCGCTAGTTCGTTCCGGATGATATTTAGCGAATCTGCCGGCTGTTTGTTTGCGATTAGCGGTACGGGAGATTGAACATCGTCGTCGTGCGGTTACAAGTGAGCCTCACTCGCGCACGGTTACATTTCGAACGTGTGACGTAACCGCCCGCGATAGTCGGTAATCTTGGCGCCAGCGCTGAACTTGTAATACCTATTTTTAAACGCGGTGCCGTTTCTATCTACTCACACACGGACGCGCGGTCCCGTCTAAACGCACACACACGCGTCCCCGCCACATATTCACGTAGACATTTCACACATACGCCGCTGTTATATACTCTCTTTCTCCGTTCCGATCAAAACAACACGTATAGGCAGGAAAGCGCGGACCAGAATTCTCTACTCTTCGACATCGGACACTCCGGCGTTTAACACACCCATCAATGTGTTATGATCGCCATCGCCGAAGAACGTAGACAATGTCTATTTTTACATAAGCAACCAGTTGCGGTTCGCATACACACAGGCACACGCACACACAGACAAACACGCATCACATATACTGGAACGCCGATAGTGATTTCAATCATATGTTAAGTGTTATCGAACGTTATATACAACATATTTAACACATAATATAACGCATCTTATATTTCATTTTCATTAATGAGAAGCAAGCAGTAGTGCGGACAAAAGGTAGAGCCCATTCAATAGCAAAATTCGATAGTAAAATTAAAACAGCTTGGAGCATGATAAAACAGCAAACAACACAAAAGATACGTGTTCCCGATATTGAATTAAAATCTAATAACAGAAATCATCCATAATCAACCAAACCCAGATTTAATATCCAACATCATTTAACAAATATTTTAGATCCTTGCCGCAGTCCTTAAACAAACAATTTACAATTTCTAGCAGCAATTTTTCCAATAGTGCACTCAGTAATACAAATATTTCTATGTTTATACACCCGATTACAGAGATGGATATTCTCAGTATTATTAAAAATTTAAATAACAAAAAAGCCACGGGTTACGATGACATACCCATAACAATTATTAAACAGATATCAGCATTTATCACTTTCCCTCTTATAAATATAATAAATACTTTCATTATTCATTCAAAAAATAAATACCCAAACAAGTTTAAGATTTCAAAAATTGTTCCGGTTTACAAAAAAGAGCGACACAATCTGTGTAACTAATTATCGATCAATAGCAATTTTTCCAGTATTATCACAAATTTTTGAACAACGTATGAAAGCTCCAAGTACCTATTAGATTTTGCGACAGTCAATAATTTTTCATCATCAAATCAGCATGGATAGCAAGAATAACTACTGCATTTGCCAATGTTATGGACAGTATTTTTTATAATTTGGACGAGCGAACGACGTAGCATGTCATGCCACAATGTTATCAAGTATTTCAGTCGGTATCCCACAGGGTACGATATTAGGTCCTCTCTTATTTATTCTGTTCATTAATGATTTATCTATCCACATTACAGGTCAAGTTATACTGTACGCGGACGACACTAGTGTCATAATTACAGGCTCAACTATGGAATGCACTTTTGTGCAATTCCCGCAGAGTAAATTAATTATTAACATTGATAAAACTAAATTAGTAATTTTTGAGCGTAACGATAAAATAAATTTGTCGATAAATAATAAAATATATATAAATAATAAAATATGCAGATCAAAACAGTGAGCGGTTATAAGTTGTTGGGTGTGATAGTTGATGCTTTTCTAGACTGAAAGCCACATATAAATAGTGTTATTTCAAAATTAAATTCTGCAATTTGTGTATTAATTAATATAACAAAAATATGTGTTCATCCTTCATCATTAAAAACCTACCTTGGTGCACATTTAAATTATGATTTGCCTTTTTGGGGAGCTGATGTAAATACTAACCAAATCCTATTATTATAAAGAAAAAAGCGATCCGTGTAATTAATAACTTATCGTCTAGAGAATCTTACACAGAATATTTGAAAAGTATGAGCATCCCAACCATATATAATTTATACTTTCAAACTGTATCAATAAATGTGCATAATGATAAAAGTAAATTCCTGACCAATTCACAATCTCATGAATATAATACAAGAAATCCATATTTCGTTCGCTGTGACCTGGCTAAGTCGAGTAAATGGTTAAGGGTTAGATTAGTAGGGTTAGATTAGTAAACATTCGGAATTTTGAGAACGAGTTCGAATCTCACACAAGGCAAATAAAAAAAAATGGTTGCCGGACATATTTGTCAAATTAATTGCAATAATGAGTTTGGCAAGAAACAGCCCTCCTCAGGGCTACCCTGATGACGGCAGTAGGCGAACTGACAAAACGTCGCATCATCAAAATCCTACAAACGATGGAAATAGCCCAAATAACAACTCAAGTATTCATCCATCGTCAACAATCTCTCGTCATGAGTCAAGTAAATTTCATAAATCACACATAATTAATGGTATAAAAAATTATAACTCTTTACATGATACTTTGGAAGAAACTTCCATCGTTTGCTTTAAATCGCAGTTAAAGAAGTGTTTAAGCACACGCTGCTTTTAATTCCACTAGATGAGTTTTTTTTTCTTAAATAGCATTAAAAAATATTAGAATTTCTCTTCCTTATGACTCGTGTGGGTTTTGGGTTTGTTTCTTCTTGATGTTGTTTAAATTAACTTTATGTACTTTAATTTTTATATTTATGCTGTATTTTTATATATTATTTATATTTTTCAACACCAATGGTATATGTTTAACCATTTTTTTTTCTGAAGAATCCCTCTCATTGATGTGTCTTGAGCAACATCGAACGGAAAAAAAACCTCGGATTCCATCCATTAGATTCCAAAAAGATCCGAGTTCGTAGTACAGATCCACGAACTCTTCCGGGTTTGTAAAATTTTTTTTTTTTTTCCTGTGAATATATTCTTTGATCTTGAAATATATGAGCTAAATACGAATAACATAAGGCCGTCAAAATAAAAATCCATTGAGCAGGAGCCAAGTAAATTTGATGTTAAGAAACCAACGTCATTCCTACAAAAAAAAAAATGAATTTATTTTACACGGAAAAGCCGAAACTTTTTCTCAATTTTCCACACTTAGAATGTGATAAAGATATAGCAACGTATTGAAATAATGTTACAGGGACCACAACCATCAGAATCCTCTTTATAAGTATGAAAGACTTCTACAAAATTCCTGTATAGTTTGAGCAGCACCTAATTTTCGTACCACATAATGACCATATGTTGGATGCTGAATAAAGAAAACGCATTTGAATTTCTAGCAATTATAACAAATAAAGAGAAATCCTAATATTATTTTTCAACATGTTAAAAAATTCTTGAAAGTATATTGGTAATAACAATAGTAATAGTGCACATTTGCCCAGCAGACACAATTCATTAAAAAACTGAGTACAAATATAATTATATAATACTGGACTTAAAACCTATTACTATTATAGTTAGCAAATAAAATTAAAGTAACCATAGCTATGTGCTAAGGAAATCCTCAATAAAAAAAAAATATAATAAAATGATTCAAGAAATAACAAAAAAGGAAATAATTATTTCCAGAGCAGGAATAAGTATGGTCTATTCTAAAAGGTAATAGAAATACTAGACGATTCAGATATATCGAAGTTTTGATCTGGCAAAAACAGAAGAGAGAACCTTCGTGACATTATTATTCTTATCCTTATTGCTCCTGCATTAACTGAATGCTTTAAGGGGTTTGGCCAATTGCGAGAAGCCGCGAGTTCCAATCTTGCTCTGGTCAATTACGGTAACCGATTTTTTTTTCCGTGGCCGTAATAATAATTAGGAGGGAAATTTGGCTCTGTAGGGGTGCTTGATAAGCAATAAATTGCTTAGGCTTTATCTACCCCAAAAAAAAGATCAATAAAGTGTCTGGAAGACCTTATTAGGAACCCCAGACTTTTGGAGGCAGTGTTAGCAATTTGAAGAATACGCTCAGTAAATAATAATCAAATAACACCCCAAGATGACGGATACAATTTTACAATCAACTAATGATATATCACTGAAATAAGCACTTTAAAACTAAGGCTCCAAGTCTGGACTCTGTGGGACCCCAGAACAGGGTACAAAAAAAACCTGATACCAAACCATGATAAGAAGAACAATAGCCACAGTTGTTTAAATCGCTTTAGAGAAAGTCTATACCTCTGATATAAAATCAACTTGGCTTTATTATTAATTATAAGAACATCTAGAAAATTTTCTTCTGCGTGCCTCAGATCTCTATATTTTGCGTATTTAAGTTCAATTATTTGCTATGCGTCTGTTGCGTGGAAACCGGAGTAGTCCGCCTGTATCAGGAGGCAGTGGAAGTATATTATATTACTTTGTCAAAAGTCAGGGCGACTTTTTCATAATTACTTCGTCCCATGTAAGCGCTTTGGCATTCTGCCACTGAGTCGGATTTAGTATTATTGCAGAAACTACTATAATACAATAACAGTATTCACTGCCCTAACCTAATTGTTAATGTCTTTTCGTCTTCCCTTGTATCACAGCTGTAACGATGTTTTGTTTCATCTGCCTCAGTTCATATATTTTATTGTAGTTCAATTCGTTTAAAATTACCCGAACTTTATTTGATGAATGAACGAATTAATGTATTTCTGCTAATAACTGTAATAATTGAGAGGATTTTTTCAGAAGAAAAATGTTCTCCTCACGCAGGATTCGAACCTACACGTCGCTCGAACCTGCATACTCCCCTCTAGCTCAAGTTGTAGAGGGTTCGTCCGGTAAACGAGAGTTTTTAGGTTCGGATCCTGCGTGAGGAGAATATTATTCTTGGGGAGATTCCTCTTAATTATTAGAGTTATTAGCAGAAATATATTAATTCGTTAATTATTTACTATAAAAAGCCTGCAACCTTTGCTTTATTTGATCAACTTTAGTAAAATTATATATAGTAATAGTAACAAAAATAATACAATTTATTGGCAACTACAATCCAAATACATTGTCAAAAACAATAATAAATTTTCTGCTCCTTCAATATTATTTTCCGTTATTTACATGTGGAGATGCATAGTCTTTATCTTTTCTTTTTATGTGTATTTAGGCTACAACTTTTCTGGATTCGTGCCGTTGTTGCAGAAAATACATAAATAAACGTTCGGGAGCTTTAGTAATATTTTATAATTAATAATGTTGATAGCTTTAGTAAAGTATGTGTATAAAGCATCAATTTTTTACAATTGCTTGGAGGAACAGGCTGAAACACCCATCCACCTCCTCTCAAACTGCGTAGCACTGTGCAACTCAACGGCGTTGCACCTGGGAGCATATGAAAACGAAGAGGGAGACTTACCTAGACTGGGGCCGTCTGACATCCTACACTTTCTGAAAGGAATAGGATTGGAAGGCCAGCTGTAAAGCAGCAAGAATAGGGGACACAACAGATCTTTTAGGTCGCAGTGTAACATCACCCTTCTACCTACATACATACATAGATACATACAATTACTTCATTAACGAATTGAACAAACTCAGTCAAGTTAATTACTATAATTTTTTTCATAACAATAAACTGTAAGACTGATATCTGTAATCAATAATGATTAAATATGCTACGGCAAAAACCTGCAATTTTAAAAAGAGAGTTTGTATTTTTTTTTTTCAAAAATAACCTGGCTATCATAAGCTATCCGTTGTTAATGTTCTTGGGTTATAAAATCAACTGTATTTCTGATTCGATTAATAAAATATAAATAAATGTGGGGGTCTTGTTACGACATACAATTTCCTGGATTTATTTTTGAATACACTAGAAAATAAACCAATTGATACCCAGTTGTATATAGCAAACAATGTCCTTGTTGGCTTTTCTGATATGCGAATATATTTTTTCGTCGCTTTTATTTGGTAACATAGGGCCGATTGTTGATTATAAAATAAAGGTATGTACACACATTTACGCAAGAATTTAACGAAATTCATTTTAGTAATATCGTCATACGCTCTATCAAAACTTTATCTGTGTAAATCGCCGGATTTATTATTAGTAATTTCAAATACGAAGGTAAACAACAAACATATTTCAACCATTCGTCATCGCGGCACACGATTCCCATTTTCTTTGTATTCACACCGACCCAACCTATAGCCAGCTATGCCGCACGTCCAGTATAGTGAAGACATAATAGTCTATTCGAGCTATGCCGTCGGAATTTCTAGTTCTTTTTTTTTTCGTCTTCTTCTTATTATCTCTCGTTCGGATGGTAGTCGTTTTGCGTTTTCCGGGCCTTTTGAGCCCGCGACGCGCTAGTCGAAAAAGACAGAAACGGCAGACATAGTTAAAAATCCGATCGTACTCCCGGTCTAATAAATAACGCATGTGAATTGCGCCGGCTTTACGTTAAATTTAGCCGGTTAGGTCATTGCGATCCCTCCAGTCACAACACATTGGCGCCTAGGTCCTGTCGTGCGACAACGGCGCTGTCGAATTAAAAATTGCTAGGCGTCGTTGGAACATAACGCCGCCGTCGTCGTATTTCTTTCGAAAAACTATTTCCACCTTACGAAAATATAATTTAACGGCGAGGCCGAGATGAATAATCTGCGAACGATTTCGATTTATTCGAGGTTGTTTTGTCGTTTATGTACTAGTCTAAAGAGCAAATAATCTTTCTAACATTGTGACGTGCTGTAAATGATTATGCATTTTTGTTATTGTGGGAGCTGTCTGACAGGAGCCTCCGGAAACATTGCAGCCTCTTAAGTTTTAAATTATATCAACCATTTCACTATCCTACATGCCAAAAAAAATGTTGGTAAAATTCGTTTACGATTTTACTAAAATCGTAAAGTAAAATACCTGTTACTTTTAGAAGTAATATTTCCAACTATAAGTAATTTTTCGAAGGTTTTTTTCATGCAGTCTGGAATACTCACAAGTAAAATTTCTAAAACAGTGATAAAATCCATAGAAGTTTTACTTGTTTAAAAGTAAAATTACAAAGAAAAGTTCAGTATTTCTAATACTTTTTCCTAACAAAAGGAAATGAAAACGCCCTGATAGAGTGTATTTAATTAGAATTTAATTCATAAAAGACAAAAAAAAAATATGAAAATTTCTAATGGTTACCCAAAACCACTGCACGTCAGTTGCCTCTCCAGATTAGCGGTTAACTCGCAAAAATCAAAGGCCCCCATATGCAATCGGGCAACTGTTGTGATAACAGTTCCTAAGAAATATTTATCTGTCAAGTAATAGATAAATATTTGATAACTATGTCTGCCATGTAGAAAACTTATATCGAATATGGAAAGCTGGTGTAGTGAAGTAGGAGAATCGCTATCTTCGCCGCAATTTCTGTACTTGTAGAATACGTTTAACGTATTTGCTACTATATGCCAGAAACTTCGCTATTAAATGACAAAAATACTCCAAACTGTGGTACTGGTAATGCTGCAAACTTCTCCTAGCTATAATATGTTTAGAACATCATGACGTGATGATTTACAGTTTTGTAATACAATTTTGACGTAAATCTGCTACCACTTTAACTGTAACTGTACCAACTTTGCATAAAATAAATAGTTTCTTTAAGAAAATCGTAAGTATTTGATATCGTATATCTAAAAAATATTTTTTGCTGTTAAGGTAATTTATTTGAATAAAAGGTATTATTTTTAACTGTAATTTTCCAATTGTAAGAAATGTTAAGTTTTTTCTGAGAGATATTAACATTTTTCTTAGTAATACATATTACAATGTTAGAATTTTTTTCTAAGAAACAAAAATTTTCCTATAATTTTCACGTAAAATACTTGTATTATGAGAAAATTTCTAACATTTCGACATTTTCCTGAAGTTTCTGCACATTTACCCCCATTCAGTGCGGAAAATTATCAAAAAAAATGATTTTTACCAAGAAAAATTACCTACATTTTTTAGTATGTTGATAACACGTATTGAAAACAATGAATACGTATGCAATGTTCTTATTAAACTGACCTAAAAATCGAAAAAGAACCATAATTAAAGGTCATTCCCACATTTACAATCTGAATTGGACTTGCTAATTACTTTACTTTTTTCGAATCAATAAAGTTGGATAATTAAATATATTCCACTGTCTGTTTGTTGTGTGAATTCGATACAAATAATTGTTATTAAGTATCACTTTGGAATTATTCACTTATTAAGTCATAGGTATAATACTTCTGATAATCAAATTAAGGTACAGTATAAGATATGTCACTTCAAAAAAATCCAGAATAAATATATATATTACAATATTACACAAAGATGTGCAGCCTACATATCACCACTATGGATGAAAAATATGGAATTTTTTTTTCCCGACCTTTTATGGATCAGTATATTGAACTACTTGAAAAGAGGTTAATAGTTTCACCGGACAAAATATCTTACAAGTAGTATAAGTAACTAAAGTATATTATATAAAAGTATATTATATTTAGGGCGATTAATTCCAGAAGTGTTAACTTCAGGATGAGTTGGTACTGCAAAAATGATCTGTCATTACTATCCAATTTCTATACAGGGTGTCACAGAATAACTATTCCTAATTTTCGGAAATGGTAGAGGACGCACTGAAATAAACCAGTGTCTGGAAATTTCTCAGTGTCAATATAAACTAGAAATCTTTAATTCCAATTTCCAAATTCCGAAGAAATGGGACGAGTTAAGTTAAGGAACATTATAATAGGAGGTTGTAACAATTTACAATCGAATTCCGAGTTCTTTGAATAGCTGAGAACGTTTACGAATATCACCAAACGCTAGAATAATTAAAACCACTAGCTCTTCTTCTGTATGAACAGGTTTCTAATAAATCAGTGATTTAATCTGACCCCAAATACAAAAGTAAAATGGAGCTCATATCTGGTGAACGTGCAGACCTAGAAATCGGTCCCCTCTCGGATCCATCTGTTTGCAAATAGTGCATTTAGTTAATTTCAGAAATTTAATCCAATGTGTGCTGGTACACCATCATGCTGGAAAACCAATAGTTCAAATATTAAGTAGAGTATTTTCAAACAATTCTGCTGCATTTCTGGTGAAACCTTTCCTTAAGGATGTAACCTGTAAACGGCGTGAGGATATTCTTCGCTCCAAATGTGTCTATTGTGCGTATTAAAATTGCTGTAATCTCTTGTAAAACATGCCTTACGTGTCTGTAATACACTCCCAGGAAATCTTTGTTCGTCGTTAATTTTATTCAAGTATCATTCGACAAATTGAACTCTCTTGGGATAATCAGCTGGAACTAACGTTTGCACTTCGTTAATGTAAAACTTCTGGTATTTCTTCAATACTTTCCAAACTCCATACAGATGTGTGACTTGTATACATCGCCTGGGCAATGGCACGAATACTTGTTGTCGGGTTATTTTTAAACTTGCTCCTCAAACTCAACATTTCGGACAGTACAATTGGCTCCCGAATTTCTTTCTCTACTTGGAATTCACCAGTATCTCGAATACGCTGATCCAACCTTGAAAATGTCTGTGTATGTATGTTAATTCAATACTTGTAAAACGATGCATTTTCAATCAAACATTAATTTATCTAATAAAAAATGAATTTGTAGCAGACGTAAAATGACAACTACAAAAATGGTTATGGTTTTTTGAAGGTTGTTACGATTCACTACTAAATAATTTCCGGAGTTTATTAATAAAAAAACATTTTTCATTTAAGTTTCCTCGATCATTTCTAAAAAAATAGTTATTCTGCGACACGCTGTATAATCATATACCTACTTCTAAGTTTATGAGATTGGTCACTTACTAATTTAATTTAAATGTTGTTTGCCCGATGACAAAAATTGAAATTAGAAGCGAGTATTCTTGCCAAAACGTTTAAGAAATAAATCTTGGGTGTATTTCTACTCCCATAAGAATGGATTGAAGTAATGCCAAAGATTTGGAAAGAAAAGTAAGTGCATACATTAATTTCAGGTAGTTTCAATGTCAGATTTCTCTGCGGGAAAAAAATACTTGCCTCGTGGGGTTTATCATTGGGTCTTTTAAAAAATTAAATCATTTCTATTAGTTTTTCCAATCTATAAAATTAATCTATAAAATCATTGCCATATATATATACCTATATAATAGCTCAACAATACAAATTAAACAATTAAACTTCACTATCTGAATCTTAGCTCGCCACACACTCCACTAGTGGCACCAGATAAAATTATCGAGATATCAAAATGTTCGTCTGGACACAGGCGACGCAATAATTAAAAGCGTAAGTTGTTATTCCGATGTGGCGATCAACACAGGCGCCTACTGGCTTTATTATTCGATTCTTCTTCATTATATCAAATATAATTCGGTGTCCGTTCGACGCCAGTAAATTCGTGAATCCCATTAAGCGTTTGAACTCGCTGTGCAACCTTATTATGATTGTTCAATTACATTAAAACTATCCAATTTAAAATGGAAAATAAATTTTAGAAACGACGTTTCACGTCGAGACAATGACAAAACCGCTGTTTATAGTTCCAGCGCTGATAATTTATTTACAGACTCTCCGTATGTATAACACGGCTTCTAGAATATTGTATCATCGGGTGTTCTCTCACAGCCGTGTTATTTTTTTATTATTGTTTTTTTTTTTAGTTTTTCGGTAAAACAAATGGCTTGCAGCGTTTTAAAAGCGAGTATAAAACAATTTTTTTATAAATATACATAAAAGAAGTTTTGACAACCTAAAGTGCGTAGTTAATGGGAAACACTAAAACGAATATAAAATATATGGCGAGATAATTTGAGTTTTTGTTCTTCTATTTTTATAGTCTTCTTTTACATCAAACGACTGACTACAAACGCAAACCACAGTGTAAGAACCGTTTATCATCAAGATGTTTGCATCGTTCACATATTCAACATTTTTTAAATTTAATAGAATAATATCCATATCGTTGGCGGAAATAAAAAAAAAATTGGCTTAAACACAGAGCCTTGCGGAACTCTCCTAAAATAGCATATTCTCTTATTCCTATTTAAAATGGCACTTATTACTAGCGTCAAGTTGTTAAACAAACATAAATATATATTTTTGACAATCTTTCTATTTTAAATTTCCGTTAAAATACCTTAAAACATACTCTCAAGGTCAATGAAGTGATAACATCGGAAAACGGTAGATATGTCAATTATGTCGATTCTGCGATTGTACTATGAAATTATAATATTAACTTATTGATGCAAGTACTAAACAAGTAAGTTATTTCCAGAAATTATGCACATTATAGGAAAGTAGAAGGGACAACAAAACAATACTGCTCAAATTCACCACTCACGCAAAAAGGAAAATGTTAAGGTAGAAGTCTAGAGGAAAATCATACGAATTACAGTATTCATATTTGTGAAGAAACAATAATTGTACTAAATAGAAAATCCAGTACAAAACATCTAACTTTTTTTTCACGATTAACTTGAAAAGCAGAGCCTATATATTTTCCTATTTCAATAACAGAAATCAGCGAAAACGACTAGATGATATACTAATAAGTTTTGTATGATTTCTTCTACATATTTACGTTTTTCTTTATTTTGCTTTCCTGTGGATGATAAACTTGAACTAAAACTGTCCCTTTGCCACCCCATTAACGGATTTCTCTGCAACGTAGCCTTAAATATAATGCAGAGATCCTTAGGCAATATATAAAATCGAGACACTTTGATCATTTTACGACGTTTATGTTTTAAAAAGAATTCAATCATAAAATCTATTATTCATTTCGTATTCTAAAATTAGGGAAAATTAGTAGCAATCACAATAATATCGTATATTTGTAATAATAAAATTGCAATAAATTGTCATCAGATTAAACTTTGTACAATAATCAAACTTATAAATGGTGGCAAATCATAGGATGAAATTTATAAATGTTAAACAGTTGGAATAAGTAAACAAAATTAAAAAACAAAAGAGATATTAAGAAAGTTACTGTTTTATTGTTAAAAGTTAAAAAAACTAAAAGATAATAAATAAAAGGCGAAAAAGTTTAAAAACACATTAAAATAAAAAAATTTTATTTTTCCTTTCTTTAATTGTAAAATCCAGGTTTTAAATGCTCTGAAATTTTCCGGCTCAATGATTGTGTTTGCTTCTAGCGCCCACTGCCACAAGTCTATATCGTGTACTATAGCGTCTTGTTCCATAGCTGCTGAAACTTCCAGTCATTTATCCCGATTCCTTCCACCCTTATGTATTAATTTTCCCATCTATGTATATAACTGTCGAACCGATGTCACTCTTTTAAATTAAATATAGAACTCTTTTACTTTCTATCACTAGTGATTGCAAGCAAGTCTTCTAGCATTCTTTATCTTGTGAACGTGATAACCTGGTTTTCTGAGAAGTGATAGTTGTTCTTGTTAAAATAATAATAATAATGATAATGTATTTATTGATCTTTTAAACAGAAAGTTGGCCGACCGTCAATACCAGTAAAATTGCGGAAACCGAACATAGTAGTGCGGCAATACATATTAATTTATTTATATATCAGCCTTGCAATTACCTGCACGTTGCCAGATACAAATACCCTGTTAAACTCATCAATGCTGTATAAGCAGATATCTATTAAAAATCTTTTAATTTTTAAATTTGTGGATTGGTACATTTACTAAACTTTGGAGCATGTCGTTATATAGTGCTATTACCTGCGATTAATTTATTCGATGTATATATGCCATTATTTTGTCTTTACCTCTTGTGTTGTGATCAGGATGTCTCGATGTAGCGAGAGCTTATGGATATTATCTTTAATATATATTAAGTTTTCGTGCACTATTAAAGAAAACAGGGTCATAACTTTAAGAATACAGAACATAGGCTTATAGTGCTCGTCAAATCTCATCTAAACCGTACTACGTACTGCTGCTTTTTTATATGTGCAAATACTGTTTGTAATTGCGAGTGCGTAGCATTTCCAGATGCTAATATCTCATATGAAAGGACAGAATGAAATAACTCAAAATATACTTTCCATGCAACATTATTGCGAACAAAAGCTGCTGTTTTTCGAATTGCATAAACTATACTCCTTAGGCGAGAACAAATGTTACCAATTTGTGGAATCAAAAAAAGTTTAATCAATCAACATAAATACCTAAAAATTTTATATTACTAAAATTAGTTTTCTCTCTGAGTGAAGAGCTACATATTTTGGTCTTGTCTGTATTGATAAAAAGATCGTTAGCATTAAACCGGGATTGAGCATGGGAAATAATTTGATCATTAACATAAAGCACGAACAAAAACGGACCCAATATGGATCCCTATGGAACCCACGTTCAATTACTAACGGATTTTATTAGATTACTAGCTATTCCTCTGATTCTATAAGACTCAAGCTTAGATATTAGTTTTTTTTTTCTTTGGACAGACGCAGTCAAACGCTTTAGATAAGTGTGAGAAAATATACCAATTTAATCTTCACGGCTTTTAAACGCGTCTTGGATATTGTCCATTAGAGTCATAGTGGCAGCAGATGTTTGTCTACCTTTTCTAAATCCATATTGGCTCGTAATGAGAATATTATGAGTTTCAATGTAACGATTAAATTGACTTAAAATGGCGTACTCTATTATTTTTGAAAAACTGGGATGTATACGTGTATTTGTCTACAATTTTCGGGCAAATTTCATCACCTGATTTATGAATGGGGAAAACTCTAGCCGCCTTAAAAACGTCCGAAAAATTATCCTCCACATAACACGTGTTAATAACATCAGCAAGCGGTTTGCTAATGTTTATAGCATATGGCTTTATAAGGTTTGGGGATATATCATAAATATCCAGGGTTTTTTTTTTTTTTTTTTAGTTTTTGTATGGTTCGAAGTATCAGTAATTGGTTGAAGAAATATGGTATATTCATATTTATTATCTGTACTTCTATTAACTTGAATTTTAGTAACAATTTCTTCAGCAAAGTTTATAAACAAATTATTCATTTCGTTAACATTAATTGCAGAGTGAAGTTTTGTTGTGGTTCAACCTGTCTCGTTATTAACAATATCCCACCATTTATCGGCTGTATTTAGAGCATACGTTTTTACGCCCTCTAACGATTATTAAAGTTACTTTCAAAAGCCATCTATCGATCCTTCTCTATTCCCTTTTAAGAATCTTATCGTATGGATACGTCAGTTTTTTGTTTGTGCATGTATATGTATATAACGTATTTGGATATGCATTGATGCTAAATCATAATCAACGATTTCAAGAGCTTCATAAGAAGCTAATATACATATAATGCGCAGTAAACTATCTGCAAATGTCAAATAAATAACAGCGCGCGATAGTAGCAAAGGTCTTTTGTGAGAGTTAAAGGTGTATTTGGGTCACCCCGTACACAATACTCACACATTCACACGCGGAGAGAAAGAGACATGTGCACGGTACACGCACACATATATTTGTATATCTATACAAATATGTAGTCTACATAAGTCACCGACACCGGCAGACCATCAGAATGGAGTAAGATCCATTAAGTATGCGTCCGTGTGGGCGATGCCGACTCGCCGCCGCGGAACCTAGCCCACGACGACCGCATTAAACGGCGAGAGGCCGCTAAAACGTACGGGCTAGAGCTATAAGGTGTGCCGGCGTGCGGATCGCGGTGTTGTCACATGTCCTTCCTACGGCCTTCCGCGGCCTTCGGCGGCTACCCAAGGCAGATAAGCGACAGTCTCATGGCGATATAGCGCCGGGCGCCAGGGGATTGTTTGATTATTACATTGTTTGTTTGTCTTTTATTGTACCGGCTGACGCGGGCCATAAAACGCAATCGCGGTCGGGCTTTTATTGTAATATACGCAAGCGGGTATTGCACTAGCGTACACATACACGAACCTCTCGACACAGCATCGCGCGTTTACACGAATCGATTCCGGCTGAATTAATCTATTTATATGAGGTACGCGCTAGAGTAAACAGGTAATTAATTTTAGTAGGCTAGTGGCGCCACTAGATTAAGCAAACGTAAAAATATCTTTATAATAACAGGAATTATGTCGTTTTAAACTCACGTAATTTCCAATATAGGTTAATATGAAAAAAAATAATTGTTAAAACCCATTTGTCATTACCACGGCCTGCTACAAGGTTAGGTAAAATTTATTTAGTCTGATTAATAAAAATAAATTGCTGATTGCATTATTTTTATTAAGAAATTGTAATCTTTTCATTCGGTATACAAATAAATACTTTTTTGCTATTTCGGCGATGTCATATATATAATTTACAGCCGAAAATGTAGTTGATCTCAGCGATGTTTTCAATATATACAGTGGAACTTTTATAACTCGACATATCCCATAAGTCGAATATTTTTGGCGAAAAATGGATTTGAACATTTTTATATAGTAAGCATATTTTATCTTCCTAAGTCGACTTTCTATTACTCGACATAAAATGCGAACACGTGGGGACACTTAACTATTTTTGGGAAAGTACATACCTTATGTCTTGGAACCAGCAATTTGCAAGAACAACAAATAGAAACAGAGCACACTTTTGGAAAGGAAAAAATTATACGTTTAACAGTAAACGAAGAAGGCTTAAAGCTTGTGATAACGATGATATTGACGAAGCAATGTTCAGATGAGTTACTATCCGCACGTGCTAAAAATATTTTTCTTTCGGGAAGTCTAATTAGAGAAAAAGCGAAAAAAATTGCTGCTGCCTTTGGAGCGAGTTAGTTGAATAAGTTCAAGAGTCGACGTAATATTTATACTTTGTGGTAGATTCTGCAGATTTTCAACTTGATGAAGAATGAACAAAAACAAATGTTTTACCGACTATAATCAGTCAATATGACAAAAATAATTTTTTCAATGCTGATGAGACAGGACTTTTCTTCAAATGCTTATCCAACAAAACCCTTGCATTTAAAGAACAAAAATGCTCTGATGGTAAAAACGGTTATGGTTGGGAATAACATGAGTGGTTCCGAAAAATTAAAATTATGGTTATTGGCAAACAAAACATCCACGTTGGTTTAAGGATATAAAATCCCTTGAAGTGGATTACGAATATAACAGAAAAGCGGGGATTGCAAGTGAGATTTATGATAAGTGGTTATTAAAACTTGATAAACAGTTTGCGGCCCAAAAGAGAAAAATTTTGCTGTTTGTTGACAACTGTCCGGCGCACCCAAAACCGTAACATCATGGAGGAATATTCCTTAAATTTATTAAAAGGTTTTGTAACGAATGAAAAATGGACAAATATAACTCAAAAAAAAATTACTAATTTTTAACTTTTCAAGAAATTTTCCATTTACTAATAGAATTAAATGTATTGATTTCCCTGTGATACATATGCATTATATATAAAATAAACTTTCAGATTTAAATTTTTCGTAATTTTCCATTACTCGACATTTCCCTAACTCTTTTATTTCATGTCCCTTTTAAGTTGGTACCATTCTACAACTGTCGTTATTCCATGGTTATTCCACTATTGGCTTTTAAAATCCGAATGTCAAATTTAGATTCGGTGCTACAAAGCCACTAAGCAAAAACGCACCAGAATCTTAACTTAAACAAAAAACAATACTTTAAAATTGATGATGCGGAAATAGGAAAAAAATAGTATAAAAAATCCTCCTTTATAAAAGTATTTTGCGGCACTCAACAAGGTACTATTCATGCATCCATAGCTCCTTTTAGATTACGGGCATTAGTTTTCCAACGGTAAGGGGTGGAAGGTTAATGGCAGGGCGTACACTTATTTTTTTTTAATATTATTTAATTTTATGTTTTTAGCAACACCGGGAAAACAAGAATATTATTTTTTCAGCGCTAGGAAGTAGATGTGGAGTTTGGTGGTTTATTCTTGTATACATATGATGACAGAATTTCTTTTTTTTCAAAAAATGCCAAAATATCACACTGAAAGGGGTTAAATTTTGAAACAGGTAATTTTAAAATATTTCAACTTTACTTTTTTATTTCTTTCTACCTTCTTTTACTTGCTATTCTTGTTTTATTTTTGAGTAATATAGGTCTAGTCCAATAAGAATTTTCTTTTTTGATTTTTTTTTATTATGTTATTCTTACTTACCTTACTATGTTTCGTTACTATATTATGTTTCTGTATTTTTCAATTTTAAAATGTATAATCTAGTATTTGCAAAACTTTAATATAAAAGTAACTAAAATAATAAGTTTTACAGTACAAGTTAACTATATCTTACTTCAAGAATTAAATGTAGTTCATATAATTAACAAGAGATAATGATACAGGAAGAAATAAAAAGAAATATGGTTGAAAATGCTACAAAAAATATTGCAACAAAACGTAGTAAATAGATTTGTACTTCCATGCAAACGAATAACAAAGTTTCTCACATGTACTATATTCTTTAGTTATTTTATTTTGTTCATTCAAAATATTTTTCTATACAACTAGGTACTTCTAATATGTAACCAGACACATTTCTGTAAGCTGTATGTTTGCTTTATTTTAAGGTACTAATCTTGTTTTGCCGGTATATATGTATGATGTAATGACCTCTCAAGATAATCTAGTAATATGCCTACTACCTAATAAAATTGATGGCATAGATAGCAAAAAAAAAAAACATAACGTTTCTATATCACATTACAACATTAAAAAGGTGATAAAAAAATATATTATGCCCGTATCTGTAGGGGTTCTGAACCTATGATCCGTAAATAATCCGAACAGTATGCGGAGTCACGGTAAAGAGGATACGTGATTAGCTCCACGCAGCCGCTTCATCTCGGACGACTTACGGAAATAATATCCTCCGAAATGTCGCGACAATTCACACCGAACGACCGCTGCATTCATCGAGATACATACGCCATCGCGTGCGCTTATGGAATACGTAAATATGGGAGAACTCTGTGTCGCTTCGAGCATGGGAGCCAGACGGAACGCCCAGTCGATTATTAACTGAAATTCAGAAAAATCTGCTACGATTTTCGAATTAACAAAGAATCCGGCGACGTCCTTCGACATCTGGTCCATTCGGGCATCCTTGTTCGGCGCGCATTGCATACGGCCTCGTTCGCGCGGTAAACTGGCGCCAGTCAAGTGCCGAGCGTTGCCGTCTGTCCGGCCACTATTACGGCAGTCGCCTACCTGATTTAACCTCAAATATTGATTCTAATCTATTGTGGTTCGGTGCTCTTTTTTTCGCTATGCAACGTGCGACGTTTATTCACCAAATAATATACTTAACATAGCGCTTCGCTTTATACCTGTCCTTATCAATCTTTCTTCCTATGTTTGTCATGTGCACGTAATACGTGTTTGTTATACAGAGTTACTCAAAAATTATTTTACTATAATTTTATTGAGTAAAATAGTATAATATTCTGGTGTTTTGAATACTTTTTTTCTATTTCGGTGTCCTAATGAAATCCTTGCGTAATCGAAACGATGCTATAATGGAGTTCCTTATAACACTGTTTTCGGTATTTTTAAAATTTTGAGGTTGGTACATTACGCAATTGTCACCTTCCATAAGTTATACATGGCTGGAGACTAGCAACTTCGCAATTCAAACAGTGTTATAATGTAGCCCATTATTGTTTATGTTTTCAGTGTCTTTTTAATTTTGGTGTTAGTACCTTTTTGGAACTATCACCTGTCAGAAGTCTTTTATGATTATTTTGCTGTTGGTTTTATTCACCATAGAATTGGAAGCTGATGATTGTAATTAAAACAGATGAATAGTATATGTTTTTATTATTGATGCTTAAAAAGAATCTTGTCACTTTGTTCGTTCGAACGGGTACACTGTAATAGCTATTTATGTGACAAGTTGCAAAATGAAAGTGTTTTAGGCACGCGACATGATATTGACCAACGAGAAGTAAGCCAAGTACAGTAACAGTCCTTCAATATTTTTCGTTTAAATCCACATTTTCTTCAAATTCTTCATTTGAAGTATACACTCGCGATTATTTATTTTTCTTCTTCGGAGATGGCGCTAAGGTCACCCTGCGTTTTTATACCACCCAAATGTGACCACGAAATACAAAAGGTGCCGACTATATATTGTATTGTGTTATCACTTGCTTTTGAGATATTTGCCAAACAAACCAAACTACTCTAATAGGAAAGGAGAAATTTAACGTCAATATTCTCTTAAATGGTTCGGCGCTCAACAGCGTGCAGCGTGTCAAGCAGGGAGAGGTTTAGTGGGCAGGCTGGTCTTGCACCTCTTTGTACAGAATCCCACACACGGGTACATCGACGTCTCAAAAAAAAAAACTACTCTGGTGCTGTTACCCTAATAGCCAAATTTAAATTTCCCGCCACTATTTTTAGTAAATTCAACGTAATTAAAATAACTATCAAAGTAATACAAAATAGTAGGTAATTTTATGTTTTAACGTTGAAGTTACTAAGAATAATTGCGGGCAATTTAAATTTGGCTATTTGGGTATTGTGCCTACAAATAAAAAGTAGTAGTTTCAAAAATTTATACAATTAATATAGTCGTTAATAATTATTTGGCTATGTATAGCATTAAGTCTAAACATTCTTTTGCCTCATGGTTAATGTCCAAATTATGCAACGGCGCAGAAAATCACAAGGTAATCTCCAAATGCATGCGTTCAATATAATGTTACAGTTACCTATTCGGTATATACCTCTACATATTCATATACATATTTAAGTACCTAGCTGACGATATAAGTTTATTCGGCATACATAATACATATTATACGTATATCTCTGCCATACATAAACAGGAATGTATAGGTTCCATGGCGCCTAGTGATATAACATTGCCGTTCTCTAATGTGTTTACGGCGCACTCGAAAAGCAAGCAAGTACGCAAACTAGTCTTATCGCCGACGGGTCTTATTTTTAGATATGATGCGATCTTATCAGGGAAAACAGAAACGGGAGAACGAAGGACAGAAGATTCGACGAATCTACATAATATATTTACGTTGCTATATAAAGTGCCATCCTTCCTCAGGAATTATATACTACGTTCTTGGAGATGTGCATAAGCAGTAAATTCTCCAAATGTTCATTAGCATTGCTCACCGTACGCAAACGCCTCTATTTAGAATCATATACCCTGCGCCTTTAGCGTAGCTCAACGCGGATATACACGGCTAATACCGTTTGAATTATTCATGATGATTTGCAGCGTTAGATAAATTTTGTTGTAGTAAACAATATTATAAACCTTTTAAAGCTAGCAAAATGTTAAGTGTTAGAATTGTAAAAATAAAAAGTCAGAATAGAATATTTGTGTCAAGTGATTTCTTTTTTGGAAATACCAAAAAATCTGTACAGGATAGAGACAATAAAGAAATTATCTTTTAATAAAAAATGCATGAAGACTTTTATTGCGGAAGTAGGAATGGATGGATTCATCCTGCCTCCAACTATTAATTTTATTTTTATAGATGATAAACATGATATGTTTACGGTTACATAATCTTTACTAATACACATTTCTTTTTACAAATACACCTATGGTGCATTTGTTCTGTAGTGTGGGGATTTTGCTGACTTTTCTCCACCGCAAGCCTTGCTAAAATAATTTAACTTAAACTCTACTTTTATGGCTTAGAACTTCTTTACGGATATTAATATTATATATAAAAAAGTATTTCTAAAGATTATTTCGCTCAACCGTGACAATACAGGTTCTTATGGGCGATATGTGTGTTGTCTTTTGTAACTTGCATAAATGCTTTCTTTTCAATATTTTACCATGCCGTCGTATTTTCAATAGACTTTAAGTTAGTGCTATTGTTTATTAACACAAGTAATATATTTATCAATAATACTTAATACGCTGCCATATGTCGTGTCATTCCCTGATTATAATTCACTGATTATTCCCTATTTTATTAATTTTAGGTTGTTTTGTTGTTTAAATGGTCACGGAAATATATTACTATGCTTTTCGGAACAAAGAATGATTTCATCATCCTGAAGGATGCTGTAATAGATTAAACATGAAGCTATAAAAATCCTATGAAACCCATCTTCCAGCCCAATCCTAGTTTAAATTAACAGGTGATCTTGATATGTCAGTGTCCATCGCTGAAGTAATTAAAAGTACGGTTACGGTACTTGTATAAGCAGGTAAAAATTCTTACATAAAAATGTACGAAACAGCTCAAGCATTATATGTGTCATTCATTCATTCATTCATTAAAGTTAGGGTGGGCACTTAATGTCCGGGCACTTGAGCTAGGTGCTCATTGTACCATCATTAATTCTCTTATTTCCACTCGAGCAGCTTGGTGTTCTCTATAAAGCCCAGTACCTTGCCCAATGGGAACTTGAGAACCTTCGAGGGCTTCGATAGCTCTCCCGAAATATTTCTGCCTGAGTACATTCAGTTCCTCACATGTGCAAATTACATGTAAACTCATTTCCTCCTGTAGTTCGCATGTTCTACACCACGGTTCGCTTACCCGGCCTGTGTTGTATAGATGCTTTTTCAGGGGACAGTGTCCAGTTACCAACCCGATAATGGTTTTATCTTCTTTCTTACTGCGCCTAAGTAGGTTATCAGAGAAACTAACATTCCCATCCCCTATCAGCGCTTTGGTATAGAGTTGACCTTCAGTCGACCTCAATTTCTTTGTACTTTCTTTATCTAACCGATGAAGTGTCTCTTAGAGCCCTCCTTGGCTAGTTTGTTGGCTATTACATTGCCCTTTATATCCTCATGTCGCGGCACCCAAATCAGAGACACCGTATAGTCTCGTGCCAGTGCATTGAGGAATTATTTGCAGTCTCTAACTAGTTTTGACCTAGTTACGTTCAAGACTGCCTTAATGACAGCCTGGCTGTCAGTCATTATATTAATTTTCCTCCTCACGTAGCCCCCATTATATGTCTATCCATAGATATAACGATTTTAATAATGATTTTTTTTCGTGGTATATTGCGGACATCATGATACAAGAGATACGATTCTAGTGCAGAAAGATCTTCACTTCAATATCTATTTCTGAATAATTTTGGAAGATGTCGACGTGTTCTTGCTTAATAGTAATTGGCAATATTTTCATATTGTCGAAGACGCAGGATATTCAATTGAAAAATCCACACTCTATGCCTTTCAGTGCCGCATCAACGATGCCATACATTTTTTTCCTGTAAAACGCATCTTCAAGAACCTAATTTTCTACCGAACCTGGACATTTTCTTGGTATTCTTTTCAATCGTGGCAATGAAATGTGATTTAAATTATATTTTTCTGCTTTTTCATTCACCTCCTATATTAATTTATCAAACCTTTCTTCATTGCGTATAGGTTCCAAATAATTTCAATAATTAAGCCTGATAAGAGTTTGTTGCTAACTTTGAGTTGACTTATTGAGAAGTTCCAACATGCCAATTATTGGGTGTCCTGGTACTAGGCCTAATAGAGTTGTGCCGGTTTCGGAATAGGTCAGTAAACCAGAAGCACTTGTAAGCTGTTTTTCGGTTTCAGCAATATCTTGCAAAGTCTCTAGTGTAATATCATACTTGTATAAAATTTCTCTTTATTCTCTTATGTTGTAACGAAAAAAACATCAATTGCATTCAATGAATAGTTGACAACTTATAACGCAAACTTTCATAATTCATAACATAGTGCAAAGAAAAACTATAGATATTTTAATCTACCTGAAAAGAAAATACATAGTTCATCTCAAACAAATTGATAAGTGGGAAGACAGTACAGTAGTGGACAGACTGTATTCGCGTTTAACTGCTTGTACTCAATATGACTACAATTCGGGCCTTAAACGACTCAAAACTCGCAGAACAAATCGCAAGTAAAGTGCGGTCTTTCCAAATATTAATATTCCTCTTCTTTAAAAAATATTTATTTCATTATTTCACCTTTGATGATGAAGGAAACTTTTTTGGATGTGTTTAATAGGTTTGCCTCTGAAGTTTTGTTCCTTTTTTCGGGTTTCGATACTTCTACTGGACAATAAAATAAAATTAAAAATAGTAAAAATCTGTTAAATTATTAGATGGGACATGTCCTCCGGCAAATAGTGGATATTCACCAGTAATGCCCATTCGTCAAATGGTTATGTTTATGGACAGACTATACTTTAGGGAATTGTAATATGTAGTTTAAATACGTATATATTTCGAATATATTTTGGTACACCAAAGATTTTCTAAGCTTGTCTTGTTGATATTATTTTTGTAGCTATGTAAGCAAAATTGTTTTATGGAATGCTACAACACATGGACTAAGTTTGGTTTTGTTAATTGCAAAAGTTTTTCGGGGACCAAAATACCATTATAGCACATTTGAGGATATAAATAACTTTTAACATCCAAGCAAATGTGTCAATATCTATTTGTTCCACAACGTAAATAATAGAGCTTACAAACACTAAAATATGTAATCGCTCTTGCCAATGCTGTTATTACCTTATTTTTTGTGTACGACAAGAAATGTTTTCGATTTGGCTCTCAAGTGGTAAACTCATAAGAACTGTTTCCCTGTAGATATTATATAAATTATGACTCTAGCACAAGCAACAGTTTGACTAAATTCCTTAAATTCACCCGATATATTCATTTGTATGCGAATACCATTGCTGTCAGTCAGAATTATTTGTCTCTCTTTACCGCGATAGCACGATAAATTTTCCGTTTATCACTTTTGTCAGTTATTGTAAATCTTATATTAAAACCATTCTTGTGTTATAACAATCTATATAATGCAAAAAATATTCACCTCTGAAGGAATAAACAAATAACATTCGCAAACAAACTTTAGTTCATAATTATTATTGAAACAGGTGTCAAAAATGTAATTAAAATATAAAAAAAAAACTAATCTCATGAAGTTTATTATGCGCAACATTTTGTAGACATCGAAATTAATTTATTTAAATTAAAATTAGTTAATGCATATATTGACTTGAAGTGTCTTTAGTAGGTTATATACTTTAAAGTTCTCTGTATTTCTCAAGCTGTCATTTCTGATGTAAACATGAGAGGATAAAAACTTATAAATATAAATTTCCTACAGAAAGAAATTTGGCAGCTATATACATACGCATTTCTTATAAGCTCCGTATTATCAAGGTTAAATGAAACGGCATACAGTAAATCTGTAGAAAATTTAATTATCTATAAAAAAGATCTGATGCATTTTTTTCATAAAATTAAAAAAATAAGATATGACGCACGAAGGGTTTTTGTGTTTAAAATTTTTCTTTGGTTATTTTTGCATTTGATAGAAAGATTTTTCCATAAATTTGTTGAAATTCCGATTTTCTCTAAAATGTGTGATTTTTTTTCTAAACCCGAACACAAAAGGAAACTTCTTAGCATCCCTTTTCCAAACTGATGCCTAAACGACGGAGCTAGTAGTGGAGAAAAGTTGGTTTTAAATATAGCAAATATTCTACTGGGCTATTACGAATGATGTGTTTACTAAAATCGGCAAAATTCAAACCGAAGGTTAAGTTAAAGTTTATCAGTCGCATTGATGATGACAACAAACACTTAAATTTATTAAAAAGACGTTTAATGTGTATAATAGAAATTTGCACGTTTGTGAAATAAGTATATATATAATACAGGTGAACAGAAGAGCACATTTATTTTTCTATTTAAAAAACATTAACCTAAATTTTAATTAATCGCAGAAAAGTTAAAATGACAGGTGTATTTGTAAATCTTTAAAGATATTTTAAGGTAAACTACTAACATTAATAAATTCATTACGAAAATTTATTACTTTGTGCTAATTTTTTAGAAGTTAGCTAGTGTTTATCAAGAGGATTCAAGTTTAAGCATAGCCCTAAGAACAGATTTTCAATTTCGGTATTTTGCTATTAATATATTTATATTTTATATCCAATTCATCAACATTCTTGCATAGAATGAAACAAAGATAGCAGATATTCTGACATTTTTTGACGTGCAAACAAATTTTAACCACCCGATTTGTGAAACGATCTTTTCAAATGTAATCCAAAATAATTTCAGATGTGTTTAGACATATATCACGGAAAATTGCCGGTAGGATAACCTACTTACAAAAATACAACTGATACATTGTCTTTCCCATTTTTATTTTTCTGACGTTCATCTGCCAAGATTGACATTTAAAACCGGCTAGTTTTTTCAAGCCTCTTTTCAAGACGTACTTTCCTGGTTTTCGCCATTGTTTATATTGGAATATAAAGTATTCCCGAATATTAAGGTTGTTCTTATTTATATCTTGCAAAACTAAACAAATAGAAACTAAATATGTACCTATGTAGATATGTATTATTACATAATTCCGATGTAAACCTTCGTAAAATGTGTAAAAATGAGAATTTTTGAAATTTAGAATAAACACACTTTCGAACTATGCAAAAATTATAGCTTGATTCTGTTTGAATCAGTTCTTTTTACGCATTTATTTTTTTTTATCTTTACGATAATTCGGTTACCGAGAGTTATTGGAATAAAAAAAATACCACTACCACAGCCATTTAAAGCCGTAATGTATTTATAAGCATTGCTAAAGCTACACTGATAAATACGTTATACAACTAACTAAGTAAAGAAATAAACATAAGCACATATTTATTTAAAAAAACGTATGTTTATATAAAGCCAAAAATATATACAAGATAGTGGATACAATCCAAATGAATGATCTTACAAAGATAGGAATAAACCATTTTTAAAGTCCGAAATATATATGATATAAAAACACGCTTTTTCAGCGCTACTCAAGTAGTGGTGCATTTTTTTTTAATAACTTCATTCCAAAATTAATACGAAGTTATATAATTTTTTATATAAGCGTTCTTATTTTTCGTCAACAAAGTAGGTCTCCGCGATGAGTTAGCGGAAGAGGGGGTGGTTGCAGTATACGTAAAAATTACATTGAAATGGAGCCAGCCGTATTTTCGCTAGCTGCCCGCTGGTTGATCGAGTCACGTATCATCTGTATACGTCAGTGCTCGGCACTGTGGGGGAAGGATCTCCCACTATCACGGTAGGCAAGCATGTGAGTCAGACGGCTGTCGAAGATCGACTATTGAAAGTAGAAACATATATAGAGGGCCTTCGCATACGGACTTTGGTTTAGACACTTCCCCGCAATAAAAATTGGGTTCAAGAATATTTAATATTTATTAATTAAAGTAATAAAGTGTAGTATTATTCTAGAATGATATCGCAAATTAATAGCTACAGTATTTGAAATCAAAATGAACTACCATTCATATCTTTCTTAGAGCAAAAATTATGAAAATGAAATAATAAATATAATAAGGGAGTTATTCCTAAAAAATACATCATAATAGTGTTTTAAGTAAAAAAACAAGTCATTTGCTTAGATAAACAATAAGAAATACGCTTATGCTGAGAATATCCATTATATTTTACTCGACGATCTTCGCTTAAGGGGGTTACTACATATCTTTATCCATATGGGAAAACGCTGTGTCTGATATCATTGATTTTTTTTACACACGTGTTCTAGCATTGTTCCAACAGCTTAAGTGAAAGATTTCATAAAATTTCTAAAGACTTTTTTTATGAGTTTTACAAAATCGATATTTTCTTCGCTAAGTTTTTTAATTTTTTTATTTTTTTTTTTTGTTTAAAGAGCAGAAATTTATTTTAAAAAACGCTTCATTCAGTATATTCTCTATCCAATTCTACATTTCGAAAAAAATATATATTGCGATACTTTGAACAGGTTGCGAGAAAACGGGACAAGTATGTAAAAAAGCACAAGCGAAGAAAATATCGATTTTGTAAAACTTTGTAAAAAGTGTTTAGAAATTTTATGAAATCTTTCACTTAAGCTGTTGGGACAATACTAGATAACGTGTGTGAAAAAAATCAATGAGATCAGATACGGCGTTTCTGAGAAAAAGGGACATACGTAATGGCGGTTTTCCCATATGGATGAAGATATGTAGTAACCCCCTTAAATAACTCATATGCTTTGTGTCGTGTTATATTTTCATCGATATAAAATCACAAAAGTACCCGAATAATTTTGCATTAGTTAGGTGGTGGAATGTAAACAAGTGACTCATACACGTACAGTTTAAAAACTAAATATATTCAATTCTGAAGGAAATACGTTAGTATTCATATTTAGGTAGATAAGTATTCCTGATGACTTCATGTATTTCATTTTAAAATGGCTTCTAAAAAATAATTTTTTCTACGTTAATTAATTAAATTTTTGTAACTAACAGCTTCTTGCGGGTTTCGCCGTGTGTCAAAACTTTGCAGTTTGCCCGAGATTGGGCCCACTATTCAATATTTTTACGAACTGCCACTGCTACCAAATAATCTAGAGTCTCTTAGCGACGTGGCGCTATCTAAGAGTCAATTAAAAGTATTGCTTTTTGAGCACTGTAGGTGTAGGTGTTACACAACCTTACGCAAAGTTTATTGCTTAAAAGTTTTAAAGTTAGTACTGAAATCGCGTGGTAAAATAGAAGCTGTTAATGAGAAACCAAACCATACACCCCACGTTCACCAACAAACCACCTACATATGTACTACAATTTGCAATGCACCACTCTAAGCGCATTTATTCTTTACCTATTATTATTAAAAAAGATGAGTCGTCTTTTGATAAACTCTATCAATATCATAGCATCACAGCGGTACAACACTCACGCCCTAAAACAAGAGCCTCCGGGGGCCGTAAAAAGCAGAGGGGGCTCCACTAAGGAGACCCTAGGTTACCTTGAGTCTCAAGCGTGTTGTATACATGTGTGTCTGCCGGTAGCCGCTAAAAGAGAGAGCGGTTCATGATGTCATTATGTCGTGTCTGCTGGTGCAGTTATTGTAGGTTTTTATCCGAGATGTTTTATCGAGCAAGCAGCTTTTGCCGGTGTTTTAAATACAAATAGTACGCGTGACATAAAAAAAAATATGTAAAACGGGAAAAGCGGTATTACCTTCTCCATAAGTAGTGAGAGAGGATGGATAGCTTTCTCTGAAGACCAAAGCTGCTTCACTAGGGGCACGATCTGAAAAGAGGAAGAATGATAAATATGATTATGTTGCAAGTATGTAATAACATTTTCTGATCATTAATTCTTTGACTTCATTTTAAATCATAAAAATGCTGTAATAAGAGGTGTAAAAAAGTAAAAAATGAATACTTTTGCTTTAGTAAACGTTTTATGTTAAGTAGTTCCTTATTTTAATACAATCTCCTAAAGATAAAATTGAGTGTACCTAAATATATACGTTCATACGTTTCATTCCATATTAAGAGGCCAATAGGTTATCAGGAGATATTAAATTCTGTACAAACACAACAAATGTCAATCGTTAAATTCACTTGGCAAATACAAATTTACAACAAACGTATTGCAAAATAATTTATTGCTTTGAACACGCATATACAAACATTTCTATTTGTTTTTGTTTGTTTTTGTACTTATTAAGGGCTGGAAATTAAAGGGAAAATACGTAAAGAATAACCAATTTTGATCTTCAAGTAATTTACATAAATAGTTTGTTGAAATAATCTTCGAGGACCATTTAAAAAAATAGCAGTGTAAACTAAGCTTTTATCAAATACTGGGAAAACAACATTTTTATAAACTTCATCGTATACGTAAAAACCCTTTGGAAATGTTATGTGCATGCTTTGAAAATGTTTACGAAATGTCTGATATAAAATTACACCATTGAATATCACTATCCGATAAATTACGTAGTAAACAATCCTAGTGTTGTAGAAGTTGAGAAGTCATAACAAAGCATACAAGTTAGCACGTATATTGTATGTATCTATAAATATGACTTTCGTTAACTCTTTGCAATATACCATAACGCTGAAATGTTAATCAAGAATGTCCTGTAAACCTATTTCTTGCGGCTTTGTCCAGAAACATTTTGCATTATTTCAAAGGTACCGGAAATGTCACTAAAGGTTAGCACTGTTGCCACACCACATTCGACATGACAGATGTGTAATAAATAGGCGCTTTATATTTTATGCGACGATTGTTTTCATTACGCAGTGGCGTACAACGAGTGAGGATTTTTTGTGCATAAATATCAGTTATCGTAGGGCAGTAAGCATCTGAAGGGTGCACGGGAATAACGATCAAAGACCCTTTTTTTGTGAAAATGAGATAAGGGTGCCATTTTGTAGGAAATTCTAGTATTATAATAATGCGCGTTCAAACTGTTTCAAAAACGGTCGTAGTCCGTAGAAATCAAAGTTGCTATAATGTAGTTTTGTTTTGAACCTTTAAGTCGCAAACTTTAAAATTCATTTATCTCTTAATGTATGAATACGGACTTTGATCGTTATTCCCGTGCACCCTTCATCTGTGTGGTGTCTGATACGTTAGTAGAATTAACTTTGGAAGTGTCTAGCAACAGTAGACGTGTCTTCCGATTGTTTCTGTTATGTATATAACAGGATTTTGTTGGTTTTTAACTTTTTTTTTCTTTTGGTGTGTACAGATTCCAAAGTTCTTCGTTTAATTTAATTACTCTCTCTTGACAATGATTCTAATAAAATATTTGATGATTCCGAAAAATAAGGATTGCAAGGAAACCGTAATATCATTCTTATCATGTATTATGTTTCGTGTTAAAGCCTTTTTCAATTATTTATTTTGATTGCTCTGAATATATGCCATTTGCATACATTTCCCTGTTGATATACAGGGCATCAGATATTCGCGAATAATCTGCACGTAGCAACCTCCTTTGTTAAATTCTTGGCCATTCATCAGAATTGAAAAATCTTACATGCTGCATCTGCACGAACCTTCGAAAGTTTCAATATTCACTTAGTTAATATACATTTTCACTTAACACTGCTTGTTAAAAGAAGTAACGTAGTATTCTGAAGATAAGTTTTCCGTCAATAATTCCAACATTTCTTTTCATTTTCATTGAAAATACAATTAACTGTATCATAATTTATATTTATGTCGTGCGTGCTTGTCTGTCGTTTGAGACAATAATTAAATCGTTCATTATTAATTTTACTGCGTGTTGAATTTTGTACGTTTTTGGGCGTTTTAGTTTCTTTCTTTCGTTCACTTAACATGGATTTTTCATTTATCAAGTGTGCTGATATGTAATGTAATATACATGTTATGGAAATGGGACCGAAGCAATGCAAGGATATCGTGTTCGCTACTCAAACCGGAGGTATCCTACGGCAAATATCTTTTGAAGGTTGGGGAAACGTCTTCGGAAAACGGCTTCGTTTATATCAAATCGTCAAAATGCTAGAAGTCCAAAGCAAAAACACGCTGCACAAGTAGAAGAGCAGATTTTAGAATTATTAAATGGGGATCCCTTAATTTGCGATAGACCATTAGCTTTCACAATGAATATCCTAATCCACAAAACCGTTCATTCAGTTTTAAAGGAAAATATTCTGCACTCATATCGCGTTGCTAAAGTTCAACGTCTTTATGAAAACGATAACCTTCTGCGACAGAATCTCTACAACACGATTTTAAATAGAATTCATAATAATGACTGTTTTCTGAGACCCCCAATAACTTTCACTATTCAGCAGAGAAAACTACGCACCAATTTCGTGCGTCTGGTAACCAAAGAACGTGTTGTTAACGTTTGATTAGGTATAACAAACCATAAAGTTATTGTATCAATTTACCTTCGACCGTCTAGCTGCTGTTGAATACCTCAATGTTTTGGAAGAAGTTATAGATAACATGCCATAGAATGTGCTATCATCAATACGTTGTACACGCATGATGGAGCTTCCGTGCGCTATCCTTTTAATGTTAGAGAGTGGCTGAACGAAAACTTCCAAACAGGTAGATTGGTCGTTGTGGTCAAAAATTATTGCCCGCTGGGTCACTCGATTTTAATCCATTAGACTTTCTTGTTTGGAGTTTTATCGAAGAACAAGTAAATGCTGACGAAGTGAGGTAATGATTAAACACATCACTGTTGGAAATTACGCCAGAAGTACTGAAATCCCATACAATGTTGCCACATGTCCTTTTTTTTCAAACCAATGCCCGAAACATGGGAGATGAAGTACAAAATTGGAATATTAAGATTTTGCATTAAGAAATCGACAAAAAACTTTCACCAATTTATGTACACCACCGCAAAATGCAGCACAGGCACGCGAGTAAAATAGCTCAAAAGGTCTAGGGCACACTAGAAAATCAGTAGCAGTAAAATACTCCTTACAAGATGGTATCGATGAAATATGTTTCAAGGATAGCATACTGCAATTTTTTCAAAAACTGTGCAGTGCCCCACACTGTTGAAAATTTTAACACTTTTTTGACTAATTTAATAGTCAGGAGAGGTCCACACTCTTTTCGTGTTATTTTGTCGAGAACTATAGAAGTTTAAATTTGACGAGCAAAGATAGTCAAGCATTGTCTATTGCTAAGGGGTTATTTTGTCCAACTGACACGTGGAATTATAAAATACTTCTAGTCACATTTTATTTGATCTAGACTAGACAAATTTACTATCTGTTTAACTAAATGAATGCGATTTATTGGGTGTTTTAACACCATTTTCTAAACACAACGTCTTTTTAATATGCAACTCCTATTTCTTAGTGCTAGAATATTCTCTCTTTAAGACGTTTTCTCAATTATAAATATGCAAAACCACTCATTCACAAGTTTTGGTTTCAACTAAACGTACCAATGTTAAAATGATTTTTTGAGAACTATTATAAAATTAAGTGAATGTTTATGCTATTTGATTCAAGTCTAAACTAATTGCGTAAATAGATTTTCCCAATACATCTTTAAGATCTTGAAATTTTTTATGCCCACTGGAATTAACGTTTAATAACACGAGGTTACACTTTGCAAGTCAGTCACATTTGGTGGTTTGTTTGGATATGTTAATAAGGAGAATCAAACACGAAAACAGATACACGTTCAATGCAGGTGGTGCGTATAATGCAATACTGTATTAGAATAGGTGGGGTTTCTATATTTCTATCCGAGGGAAAAATTCTGATTGGTTGACGCTTCTGAATGTCTAGAAAAATAGTCAATCCTCATGTCTGAGCAAAGAATTCACACGAAATTCTAGTAATTTCTGTTCTATTAAATACGCGTAGTCAACTCGTCTGGCAAAATTAACGCCAACACCGTAATATTTTCAACAGTGTACGCGAATATGTCGGGAAGCAATTGAAATTAATACCTAAATATCAGAATAATTGTAACCGGACAAAACATGCGCATTTTTGCCGTAGATGTATACGATTCAATTATTTGAATATAGAACAAATATTCCTTTAAGAAGCCCCAAGTCGGCAACGAATCGTAGGGTACAATTACATTTTATTTATTATTTTTTTATATTATTGTTATTAGTGTATATTACTCACCAGTGAAAAACTAAAAATGTTGCGTTTTAATTACAAACCATACTCCAAATAAAAAAAGAACTTGTTTGCTTAAAGAAATACCTAGAGTTTTTTTGGAAAACAAATTATTTGTTTGCCACGAGCTTTCTAATTGGTATTATTTTCTCAATGATATTATAACGTAATACCACCTAATACCTGCTCTCGTTGTAACAAATTAGAAGCTTTCTCGTAAATCTTATAATAGTGTTTTATGTTATCTACAATGAATTAAAACGTGTAAAACCATTAAAATTCCTCAGAACTACTAATTAATTTACATCAAAACCGCGGCTGAATGCTATATATAACCGCGTGCTTCAAATATTGACGCACAGACTTGAATCTTACAATATTGTAAATCTTCGGAATTAGAATTCATGAAATGCGGGAAGAGATAAATTTCAAATCGAACGGAATTACGTAAAGGTATCAAAACGCCAGGAATGTCCCAACATCGACGAACATTTCAGGGAGTGTCCGAAGTGGGTTCACCGTTTCTACCGATAATATCCGATTCCTTCAACGTTTAAGGAATTGATACTATGTAACTGTGTTATGTGCAGTGTGCTATGGGTAAAACGGTTTCCACCATATGTCGAGTTAATATTAGATACTTTATCGCTTCGAGGAAACTCTCAAAACTAAACGTCGAGTTTAAAAATAGCCGGAACAATTCCGAATGCAAACAAATGAGGAGAAAAAAGTCTTCTCCCCGCGACGAATCGAGCGAATATTTTGTAGGCGCCAGGAAATAAATTTTAAAGGCCATATTACCGAGAGAGAATGAGAAAAAATAAACGCCATACCAGCCGATTTAACCTGTAAAGGAAGAAAGGTGCAGAGTAACCGGCCTTGTTCGGCCTGGCAACGCCGTTTTAACACGAGAAAGTCATGGCAACTCCGTATCCGTCGTGATAAATGTTCTCCAAAGTCCCCGGATTAACGGCGCGCCGGCACAATTCGTAAAACCTAAAAAAAGAACTGTTTATTACGCGCCTGAAAGTTCGGCACTGGGTGCAATCGACACACGTCTTCTCTAAGGAAAGATATTCGCAGATTATCGTGCAATAAAAGTACAGCGCTCAATTATTACCGGTTTTTCGAAATGAATTCGCAAGCGCTAGCTTCGCAAGTGTTAATCCGATATCCTCAAGGTAATCTTAGAAGAATGTACCTCATGAATATTGTTTACAAATAATCTGTTTATAACTCCGCGGAACTTTGTTTTTAAGAAGTTTTAATAGCTACAGCGCAATAGCTGCAAGCTCACTAAGTAGGTATACTGTGCGTTGGAAAAAAGCGCCAAATAAATGGAGAACAGAGTCATCTATAATTTCACACTGGGGTGTTAGACGACAAAGTTAGAATTACTGTTTAAGTCCCGTTTCCACAATTTCACATCATTCTTTTTATTTTGTTCCTTCTAGCCCTCATTTTTTTCAATTACCTTCAGCTCAAGTGTTCAAGAACATCTAATTGAGTGTTCTTCTCTTAGTTACTATAAACATGTTATACTCTTTAGTGGTTTGATAATGCGTTACAATACATACACTTACAAAACTAAAACTAACTGTTAATCTAAATTTCAATTCATACTAGTACATTTTTGTAACCTTTAAACCAGGCTCAATTTCTTTAATATTCACGGAAAAAACAAAGTATTTGGCTTTACTTTTGAAAACATTTTTTTCGTAATTATAGACACCTTTTTTTTTAAAGACAGTACTACAAACTCATTGTGTTTTGTTCATTTTGCTTTGGTAATGGTAATTTGCAACAGCTAAACATCAGCATTGTCGTGCTACACAAGCAGAAAATATTTAAAACCCACCAAAGAGAGAACGCTCAAGCAAACAACTTAAATATTATAAACATTTCGCCGACAATTTGCGCAAATAGATCACCAATTATTTATACGATGGATATGAATCTCTCGACTTAAATAAATCGCACACACTAATTCGTGTACATGTATTCACATGTAAACACACTCCCATAATACAATACGCGGTATTTGCGGACACATTACACACATCATACAATAAGCAATCCATTTAGAGGCAGCGGTTTCGATAAATTTTGCACTACAAAGAGACAGTGCCGACGGCCTAATCAAGATTAACAAGTTTCCAACCTTAAAACAACAAAGAGCTTCTGGGAAAAGCCGAAAACCGCAAGCTATTTTACATAATGTAGACAGAACGACATAAGTGAGCCGACTGACGTATTACTTAATTGTAAGTAAATGTTTACAGGCTAAAGGTGTACACCCCGGAATACCTATAACCATATTGAAAGGTATACGTCCTACAACTGTTGAAATATATGTATGTACTCTTCTTTCTTTTGAATAGTTTAAGAATAATCACACTCTGTTCTCAAAGTGGGATTATTCGTAATTTTAAATTAGCATTTTGAAATGAAAAAGAACATATTGAAATTTTAATGATTATCGAGCTAGCCGCTCGTGTTAGAAGTATATCAAAAAGTGAAGAATTACATTATAATACATTCAACTATTACTAAAACACTAAAACGCTTTACTTTGCTAAGTTTGTCGAAAACAGGAAGACCGCAAACCACAACTAACGAAGGTAGGCAAACAGTGTTATTGAATTAGCAACATCACCTCAAATTTCTACCACAACGCTGACACTACACCGTAGTTATATAAGGAAATTGAAGAGGAAAATATCATCCGCAGAAAGTGATTCAAGAATTGTCAGATGAGGACATTTTGCAACTAATGTGACACTTAAAAATTCTACTAAAAAATACAGAATGTCATTCAAAATATTGTATTTTCTAGTAACTAGTTCTAAACTAGTAACTAAGCCAGAAAATGAAATAATAACGGAACTTTCTCAGGTTCACTTTCCAGTCGCTAGAATGGCCCATTCATCACTGCAAAATTGCAATAAAGTACCCCTGTAACCTACGAAGCAAGTAGTGAATGTGGAAAAAGCGACATGAGCAATCACCTCATTCAAAGCATTCAAATCGACAGGATCGGATAGCATTTTATTTTATTTATTAGCTACCAAAGGCTCCGGAACTGGGAACATATGTATCAATGGCCTAGATGCTACACAGAGTCACTTTTATCCCAAAACCTGGCAGAACTGGAGAGGATGGTGCAAAGTCTCTTAGATCAATAAGTTTCATGTCGTTTCCGCTTAAGACGCACTCTGTCTCTCACATACACACATAAGAGATGATGTATTATCACATCGGCCAATACACCAAGACCAGGAAAACTACACAGACAATCTTGCATGAGCTCGTACAGAAACTTGAACATGCTCTATAAACCAAGGAAGTGCGTGTATGCACGTTCCTGAACATAGTTTAAGCATTTCATAATACTCTCCAAGGTATCGAGGAATAAACAGATCCATAAAGATGGAACAAGCTGCAGGTAGATAGACTACATACTTAAAGTGAGCTCGGTTTACACAAGTTCCGTCTCTTCTGGTGTGGAACCCACTGATGGACGAATTAGTAGTAAGATTGGACAATGAAAGGCATAGAACTTTAGGCTACCTCTTGTAATATTACGACCAAAACTGTCAACTCTTCCAGTTCTTTGTCTGTCATGTGATGAGATTTCTATAGTTTTGCGTCTTGGCTTCCTAAACCACGTAATATCAGGTTTTGTTTCTTTCTGCTAATCCCTTTAGATAACGTTCGTAATGCGTCTATAAAGCTAATTGTTTATTTTCATTAGCCTCTATAAAGCACTTAAGCGTATCATATTTTGCTAAATGTTGAAACACTTTTACCAAACTTTTCACTTGACAATGAAGTTCTTTGTAGCTATGACATTATTTGTAGGTATACAGAAAGACTTTTTGTTTTTGTCAAAGCCTACTCTAATGGTACTTTATTTTAATGGCGATTATTGAGGGCATGGTTTACTTCATTTAAATTCTGACATCTTTTTCTGTGTTAATACGCCTCCGTCACAGCTATCTGTGGTAACTTTGAAAATCCTTAAATATCCTAAACTAATAAACAAAACATTGCTTGTGATACATCGCAAAAATCAAAAGCAATTTGAGATTTTAATTTTCACCAGTGGAATCACTTTAAAGAAAAAACTTTAAAAAAGGCCTTTCCAAAAAAAGCGATTTTTTAGTAATATAAAAGTTATGATGACTTTTTAAATATGCAAACTTTTGAAAATCCCCTTATAGCTTCAAAACTATTTAACATATCAAAAAGCGGATTTTCATATTTAAACTTTGCCAAAAATTGAGTCCCGACATATATACTTATTTTTTTTGATATCTAGAAGCATCTTAAAGAAGCCAACATTGCAAGCTCAGTAATGTACACACTACAAAACTTTAGCTTAGAATATTCATAGTAAAATTTCGAAATGTGGGTAACTTTTCCAATGTGTTTTCATGTGGTCTGGAATACTCACAAATAGAATTTCTAAGGCAGTGATAATTTCCATAGAAGTTTTTCCTGTTTAAAAGTAAAATTACCAAAAAAAATCAGTATTTCTGATTTTTTTCCCTAACAAAAACGAAAATATCGCCGAAATGAAAGAGTTTATTTTATTGGTATTTAATAAATAAAAGATAAACAAAATATTAACATTTCTAATGCGTACCCCAAAAAACCACTGCACGCTAGTTAACCCAATTGCCGCTCCATATTGGCGGTATGAAAATCAAAAGCCACCCTATGCAATGGGAAATCTGTTGTGATAACAGTTCCTAAGAAATATTTATCTGGTAAGTAATAGAGAAATATTTGATAGCTATATCTGCCATGTAGAAAACTTATATCGAATATGGAAAGTTAGTGTAGTGAAATAGGAGAACCGCCATCTTCACGGCAATTTCTGTACTTATAGAATATGTTTAACGTATTTGCTGCTATACGTCAGAAAACTTTGCTACTATATGTTTAGAACATTTGAAACACAAGTTTGATATAAATCTACTACTACTTTGTTTGTAACACTATCAACTTTGTATAAAATAAATAGTTTCTTTAAGAAAAACTTACTTATATCCAATACGATATATCCAAACAAATTTTATTTCTTTTTTGCTGTTAAGGTAATTTACTTGAATAAAGAAACCTTTAAAGAAATAGTTTAATCATTTCAAGGAAACAGCAATATCAATCTTAATTTACTATATCTAATTCAAATAAGGTTTCTTTAAGTGAAATATTTTTTTTCAAATTCGTTTTTCCCTTACCACTTGAAAATTATTTTACTTTTAACTGTAATTTTTTAAATTTTAAAAAATTTTAAGTTTTTCCTGAGAGATATTAATATTATCCTGGTAATATTACCACGTTTTTTTTTTTTCTCTAAGAAAAAGAAGTTTGCCATTAATATTCAGGTAAGATATATGTATTATGGATTTTTTTTTTAATTTCGAAATTTTCCTCAAATATCTGTACATTTACCCTCATTCAATACGGAAAATTATCCAAGAAAGTGGTTTTTACCAAGAAAAATTACCTATCTTTTTAGTGTGTAAAACCTGGACTAAATCCACTTTTATTCCACGATGAGGATATTTTATATAATTATGCAATCTCTTTATTAAAGTGTATTTTGGATGGCATATCACATTATTAAGCTATTAAAACACGCTAATGAATTCATATATCCAATAACAAACACGGCATGTAAACATTGTTTTTCTTCGTACCAATCATTTAAAATCTCTCTGCATCCTATCTGCTGAAGTTCAATGCAGCACTCGGCATTTAGTTAACCCCGCTTAATAGATGCTTCAAATAATTCAAACCCCGGTAAAGTAATGTAATTGTAACAAGAAACATTATTCAATACGAAAGTCTTCTATTTATGGCGTCTTCGTAGACATAGATACATCTAAAGTATTTCCTTAACGATAGCCTTTCTCAGGAAACTTTTACGTACCGTTTTAAATACGCGAGAAACTATTTCGTCTCGCTATTCGTCTTAAGAAAACGATTTTTCCTTTTACAATCTTCACCAGAGGGACAACACGCGACTGCTCAACGGAGAGGTTAAAGAGGTGAACGTTCACTACGTTCGAGAAGGCGCGCGAGTGTGTGTGTGTGTGTGTGAGACTAGCGTGCGTGTGTATGACATCCGTGTGCATGTGTTCTGCTCCTTTCGACTTCATTATAACCTGTCATCAAGGCCGAAACCGAGCGGCGGATTCAGGTTTCTCTTCGCGCGTTCGCTTCGTCAAGTTGGATCTTTCGCCGGTTCGCTCTGGAACGGCTCGTGTGATATTTCCTCTCGTCTAATGCAAAGATTTGTAGAAACGGGTAAAATTATGTAAGGCTTAATGATTTTTGTTTGAGCGAGGGAAAAGAATGGAAGCCTCGGAATGTAAGATAATCGCCTGGAAACCAGTTTTTGATCTGTTAAATCCACTACTTGTCTTATGGATTTGACATCATTGTTTTTCATCCATGTTTAATACCTCTATTGTAGTTTCCTAGAGACATAATGCTAAATCCAACACAATAATACCAGTTAAGCATTGTAAATATGAAGCAAATGGGCAACAAATGTTTTTGCATCATTTGAACTTGACATTTTTTAGAGTATAAGCACATATTTAAAAAAATAGGTAATTTTTATTGGTAAAAATCCCTTTTCTTGATAATTCTCCACATTAAATAGGGATAAATATACAGAAACTTAAGCGAAACGACGAAATGTAGGAAATCTTAAATCTTCTGTTTCCTAGAAAGAAATCCCTAACATTGTAATATTACTCAGAAAAATTCTTACAATTTAGAAAATTACTTAATGTTTAATAGTTGTGTTGTAGTTTCCTATAGACATAATGCTAAATCCAACACAATAATATCAATTAAGCATTGTAAATATGAAGCAAATAGGCAACAAATGTGTTTGCATCATTCGCACTTGACATTCCTTAGAATATAAGTACACACTAAAAAAAATTAGGTAATTTTCCTTGATAAAAATCCCTTTTTTTTGATAATTCTCCACATTATATCGGAATAAATATACAGAAATTTAAGAGAAACGACGAAATGTTAGAAATTTTCCCATAATACATGAATATTAATAGGAAAACTTCTGTTAGCTAAAAAGAAATCTCTAACATTGTAATATTACTAAGAAAAAATCCAACAATTAAGAAAATTACAGTTATAAATTAAGTAATTTTCAAGAGGTAAGGAAACAAGTAAGGCGCTCGTGTGTAAACTTAGAACGTTCAAGACAGAGGTAGGCAGAACTGACATGGAGTTCGGTCACACATGGATCTGTTTTCTTGTTGTCTTACTGATTACTAGTAGTCATATTAGAAATTCTGTTTGGTGCTCTTTTAATATCTATTACGCACTCTGTTACAATTTGAACATGAGATATCTAAAACAACTTACATACGTTAGAATTAATTCAGCGTTATCTATAAAAAAAAAAAACTCATCCAGACTTAGTATAAAAAGGTCTTCGTTTTTCACATCAAGAAAAGAAGAAATAGTTACTACGACCATTCAAACAATTGACTTCTACAGAGGATGGCTAAGATAAGTAAGTAATGTTTTACCTTAATAAATAAATATAAACAAAGGGCGAAAGAATGCGCAGACGTCCATAAGTGCTTTAAAACAAAAGCATTAAATAAATACTTCCTCTATTTATTTATCAATTATTTAAACAATACATACATAATTATTTACTTTTGCTTTTCTTTTCCTTTCCAGATCTGTGAAGTCAACAACTTATTGTTATATTGTATCTTGTTATGTAAGATATACTCATGTATATGAACGTAGTTTTATTCGCCAGTATGGCTAAAAGTAAACATTGCAGTGCGAAGTCAGATAATGAATGAAACGAATGTCCAAGGTTGTTTTCACGAGGTGAACGGATACATTTCGTGAAAGGCAGGAGCAAGCACGGTATTGCTTGCTTCTGCCTGCTCGACATGGCTTTTATAATAGACGACATTTTAATTTTTAAACAAATAACGTATTGATAATCTGTTCTTTCCCTAAAAAATATATTATTTGCATAAAAACGCGTTGCTACACGTTTATTCTCTTGAAGGCAATGTGAAAGATCTACTTCATGCACAAGCGCTTCATTCATGCAATGAATGAAATAGACTGCTTGAAGTCGTATCATGAAGTGAATAGAGTGATGATGAGAATGAGTGATAATTTAATAGGAAAGCAGAGAGTCGGAAAGAGTGCGCTTTAAAATAGAAACAGACATATAGTCGTGTCTCCCACCACATGCCTAACGCCCAATATCGTTTCAACATTGGCATCGGCACGTATTGCAAGGTCATTTTATACTGGGTGCAAGATCCCTATACTTAAATTAAAATTTGTCGACTACGGTATATATATTATGAAAATAACAAATATTAGAAAGAAGAAAAAAGAAAATATATAGAGTTTTAAAAGTGTGGCTTATTATTTCCAACAATGCGGTTACTTCAATATCCTTACTTAATGTATAACTGGTAACTGCTCTAATTTTCTGTTAACATAGTTGATAAAATTCATATATTGTCTGCCTTTTATGCCCTAAGTATATATTTTTAATAAATTGAAATGGATGCCACATAATATTTCGTAATTTTTAAGTATGTTGTGACTACCATATAATTTACATGAGTTTTAAACTTTGAAAAAATACTTTCGCACAAAATGAGTTACATTGTAATTGTATACGTGATCATCACAAACTAGCTTCAATTTATGGATGTAGTATTCTTTTCAATTTTAAAAGAGGTTCTAATGGTTATCAAAGTCATTGAAATAACCTTGGCTTACTGAATATTATGCGCCATAAACATAGTAAAAATAAGGTTGAAAAACATGTGAAAACTTGTTGAAAATACATTTTGCTTTTTATTGTGTTGATTATTAATTTATCTTAAAAATAATTTCAGCTATTGGGATATCCTCAGTTAGAATAACCTGTGGGTGTATGTTAAAACGACAAAATATCATTCTTTGGTTATGTTAGTTAGCTAAAATGTAAAAATTAATAATATTTAAGTAATCAAAAATTGAAAAATTTCGAAAAAGGCTAATGTGAAAATGTGTAAAAAGGGAAAAAATATTAAAACAAAGAGAATAGTAATACGCCTATGAGTTGAGGACAATTTCTTACTTTTTCTCGCATTTTTATTTTTTATTTTTCCTCTTCAATTTAACTTTACCATTTTAATTTAAAAATTTCGATTTATATTTCGATTTTATATATATATTATATAACAATAACCTTTTACTATTTTAAGGTACAAAAATTACCCATAATTAGAAGTATTACTTCTAAAAGTAAAATACCTGTACGGTTTGAAGGGTACAAAATTACCCCAAATTCCTACAGGAATATTACTAATTTATTTTATTGTGCCCTGCACAGCGTATAACAAAGAAAACTTAACTAATTCTAATCTAAATAAATGTCTGTGTACTAGAAGTAGTTAAAGACTCATCAAGCAACATAGAAATAAGGTGAACAGTGTGTGAAAAAGGCGGTTATTTTATAATGGATTTTGTTAAGATTAAATGACAATCTTCTATAATAACATTATTTTTGGTGCCCAACGTGAATCATAAATATTCTCAACAATACATAATGTATATCTATAAAGAATATAAAATTTAACAAAGTATTTTTACCTACAGTACCTATCGTGAAGAGTAAGAAATGTAGGTAGCTATATAAAATAGTATACTATATTAGCGGTATTTCTGTGCGCTAATGATTTTAACTTTGCGTGTGCCAGGGTAATATTGAACGCGAAAAAATGTCCCTGCTCTCTGCGATGTAGTATGAAAATGGTTATTGATGTATTATATATTCAAAAGCTAATATCGAAGTGACACGAAAACGTATTTACCTCTATTTTTTTTTAAGTACATGTAAGCATGATTTTTATAGATTTTCCAAACTGAGGTCTCGGAAATGCCTCCAACATTTTAACCAATTTGTAACGAATCTGTTAAAAAAAAAAGCGAAAGCACCAAAGACTTATCTAGGAATCTTATTTAGTTTTGTAATAGGAACAGGCAAGAGACAGTTTCTACTGGAGTAGACTTGAGGTTAGGATATGGAGGTTGGAAGTAATAGGTGCTTCGGGTTTTTATTGGAGTCTATCCTTCCACGCAGCATTACTTAATCCAATAACGTACATAATAAATTTACGATCTTCGGGGAACTTTTAAAGGCCCTTCTAAATACCGAATACTTGTTTAGAATTAGTAGCAGGAATATAAGGGAACACCAAACAATTTCCAATTTCCATGAAACTTTACAGATTGAAAAAGTAACGTAGTAGAAGCACAACGTATTTTTTCCCGCGGAAACGCGCGATTTAGAGGTACAATCCCCTCCAAAATCTGCACGAGAAGTAATACATCATTTGAAACCATCGTCTTGTATATATACCAAACGTCTACGTGCCTTTTCGAAGGTTCATGTTTTAATAAATCTTGATATTGATTAGATTAGGCATTTGCACAAAATTAATTATTTCAAATATTGTGTTCCCCTATAAGTGAAGACTAGATCTTTGATCACAGCTCTATTGTTAATTTTTGAAGAAATGTCCCACCTAACTTTTATAAAACCAGCATTGAGGTAAAAATATGATTGGTTCTACAGACAGTCCCAAAAGTACCGGAATCTAATATAACTTTTGCATTTTTGGACTGAGACGTATAGCGTCGATATTATTCAGACACTACTTATTTACAACAGATTATTAAATTATTAGATTAAGTGTTAAGCAACACCGCCAATTGGGAGGGAAGAACGAAAAAATAATTAAATATTTTCTGAAGCTGTTATTATTATTTTCAATACTCATCTAATCTTCAAGAAACGTGGATACGACTTCAAAAAACCCAAATTATAAGGGCAGACTGAGAAATTTTAGCATTTAAAGAAATTGGCTGATGTATAAAATTAAAATTTGGTGACGCATCATATCTCAACCATTATACTTTCACTCAATAGGCGCTTTTTTGCGCTGCATTAAATACCAAACACGTTTAGAGAATATTTAATGCGTGTTTGCCCGATTTTACGTCATAGTAAATATATTTTCTCTTTTCGCAAAAATTGAGCTTTTAGAGAATCATGTTTGGATAACAATTAGCGTTTTGCAAAGATTGCAAGTTTTTTACAGTGAGAAAGCAACAAATAAAAGGACTGCTTAAAAAGCAGAAATACATTAATTTGTTATTTTCTCACTGTAAAAAACTTGCTATCTTTGCATATTTGCCGTACTGCCGGCCTTTCAAGATCTAATATCGACATAGTTTCGGTAAGAGCACTCGAACCTCGTCCTCTAATAGCTTAATTGGTAAAGCACTCGCCCGGCAAGCGGGAGGATGTAGGTTCGAATCCTGCGTGAGGAGAAAAATTGCTCCTAATTATTACAGTTAAAGCAGAAATACATTAATTTGTTAGTTAATGTTTTGTTTACCAGTGGCGAACTAGCCTTTTAAATTCATTTATGTGTTTATTATAGCCGGTTTTTTTTTTGTTAGTCTGTTATTTTGAAATGGGTTAGTTATTAAACAACATCTTTTGTCGTTTATCGTATCAGACTTTTTGAGGAGGATATTGTTATGTATGTTTACAAGGCGTTCATGAAACCCACAAAATTTCCGTTTCAGTATAGAAGTTCCTGAAACTTTAATGCTGTGCATATCTCATTAAAATACCCATTTAGAATAACTACACTTATAAAACACCAGAAATGCAAGTACAACATAAATAATACAAATTGAACAATATGTAATAGTCGGTTCACTTCTGCTTGGTTTGAAATAGACACGTTAGCTTGTTCACTTGCGGACATACTACTAATATAAGCAATTAACATAAATATCCACAGTTATTCATTACTCTACATAATCTGCAATATTTGGAATATTCAACAAATATTTTGTAGATGTATTTGTAGAATTCAGCAAACACTTTGCAAGAATGACGTCTTAAATGACGTAAAAAACAAATAAATTCAATGCAAACATAAACGCAAAAACTGTTTCACTAAACAACCAAATATTGTATGTATTTGGATCGCAAAAGACACGCCTAATGCCAATGCATGCCTAATTGTATGTAAAATGATTTATAGTGTTTTTCATTTTATTATTGTTATTAACCATTAGCACTATCAGTTTATTATGAATTTATATTTCGCACAATGCCTCATTAAATATTAATATAGTGACACTACGAAAATTACTTCGAAGAATTAACACAACAAACAATAACTTTTTGTAATTAAATCATTTAATTTAACTGAAATGAACCGGTTACTTAAACCAACACATTAAGAATTCGAGGAAAGTATTCCAGTATCGCTACTTTTTTTTTACTGCTGCTATTAATTTACTATTTCTGTCCGCACGCACACATCGTTCGTCTTCCACGTATGTATAAGTATAAGTATACATACGGCGTAATGTACAGAAGTGCGAGAAGTACGCACTTTCTAAAACATACGATTTTATCACATATATATGCACACAATTGTCAATATAAATATTCACGCGCCATACACTTCATATACGTTGGCGAAAAACAGGATCAACAATAGATGTTGATACAATAAAATAGACAGACGCGAGTCTAAACAGGACCCGAGCGGCGCCGACGTTGAAATTTTATCTTTCTGGGAATTTGGAATTCGCCGTGCGCTCAAAATAAAATGCCCCCCCGATGTTTAAATTATATTAGGCGCCTCTTACAGTGTTTATTTATTAGGCAGTAACGAGCCAAAATGCGAACATTAACATCCCTCGCTCTAGAGCGTAATTTGTTGCCTGTGAAAACACGGCTTGACAACTTTTCAGGATATTACTTCTAACGGTAAAACGGCAAGCACGTATGTTATAGCTGTAATTCTACGTTGACGTAAAATGTATTTAGCAAGAAGTTCCGCTAATGCTATAAAAATAATAGGCGTTTCGCTGTTAAAGCAATTATATGGAAGATTTAAAGTTATGTGAAATTTGAATTTTGCTTTTCCACAAATAATAAACTTTCACATCATTGCGATACTTTAGCTTATGACCACATGTAAATTTTCATTACCTCGGAATCTTCGGTTTATGGATTTTACCGTCTAACGTAGCATAGATTCTACATATATTGTTTCTAATAAATGCTTTATTTGGAACTCTGATAAAATTAGCATGTAACTCTTTAACGAAAAAAATATAACAAAACTACAATAATTAATGCGTTATCTGCTTTAAAAAGAAGTGAACTGGATTCGATTAAATATTGGAGGAAACTGTATTAAATGTATAGTCACATATTTGTATCAATTAGCTATACTTATTTCAAATTAACATTCTGTTTGCAGTAAATAGTTATCTACTAATTGTAAGTTATATTACATATGTATATACTTATTTTAATTTAACGGTACCTACCAAATATTTTGTAGAATTAATTCATTGCTATGACTAGTTAACTTACCATAGTTTCTTAAAGCAAGTTATTTTCATACTTAGATACTATATATTACCATTAGACACTTTCGGAGAGGGTTTAGAAATTTTTGCGGATGGATCGAAGAGTGGGGGTGGTACAGGGTCGGCTTTTATTGTTTATAATAGGTGTATTAAAATATATAATCAAAAGTTTAAGTCAGGGGTTCATTTCAATATTTTTCAGGCAGAATTAGTGGCAATAAATCGGACACTAGGTTATATTAGGCGCGTGTGGAAATTTATACGGGCTGTGCGAATTATAACAGATAGCTTATCTGTATTAGAGGCACCAGGAAAGTCCGACTGACTTGTTATTAGGTACTTGGAATATGTTGCGTTAGGGGGGATATAAAACTTTTTTGGACTAGGGCTCACGTAGGTACAAAGGGTAATGACAGGGCGGATCAATTAGCGAAAGCGAGGGTTCCCAAGTGGGACAGTGCGATAATTAGATATAGGTTCATTTCGCCTAGCGTAGTTAAAAAAACGGTTAAGGATAAACTTGATAGTTGGTGTTGTGATCTGAAGTAACCCTAGAGGCTTACAGAGCAAAATGTAGTGGATGCAAGGGCCAACATCTTCAACTACATCAAGAGACAGTCCGTAAAGGCGGATAAGATCTCGCTCGTTTCAGCTTCTCTGGGGGATACAGCGTTGATATTTCCAGCAGGGAAACTGCAATAGCGTACATCCACAAACCAAAACGTTGTCTATCTCGCTGGTTTGTCGATGTCTCTCGATTGGAATCTGGAGGACGGAGAGCGGGACGGCGAGGCTATTTTCCAGCCAAAATTATTGCCATCCAGACTTGTGCTGAGGGCATCTCAAACACCATGTGCAAGAATGAAAGGGTAGAAATCATCTCCGACAGCCAGGCTGCCCTCAAAACTTTGCGAGCTGTCAGATTTGACTCTGAGGTGGTACTGGGGTGCCACAGAAAACTTAGACAGCTGGCGGAACATGTAAATGTTACATTGAGATGGGTGCCAGGTCACTCTGGGATCAGAGGCAATGAAATAGCTGACACGTTAGCAAGGGGCGCCAGAGAGCTGCCGTCCTTAGGTCTAGAACCAACGTGTGGTAGCTGCTGGACATTGCTCCTTTGGAATGAACTCGCGCAAGACACTGTAAATCTCTAGGGCTTCATCCGAATGAGGAAAGACTCCGTAAGGCAATCTTTATGAGCAGGGACAGATTGAGATTACTCACAGGAATCTTAACTGGGCACTGCGCGCTAAATAAATACATGTATCGCATGGGGCTAACCAACTCTCCCTTGTGCAGAAGGTGTGGGAGTGCAGAGGAAACTTCTGCTGACCTTCTTGTCAATTGCCTGGTAGTGGACGGGGAGAGACAGACGCACTTTGGAGTCGAATCAATTCGATCGGCTGGACGAACCCAGAGTCGATAAGTTAACTCTCAGCCGAACTCTTTTGATAGCGTGCAACTTGAGCGAGAGGACTAAAATTAACATGAGGGCACAATAGGTTTTTCTGGTCGAGTTGCCTTCTTCAAGTAACACCCGCCCATGGGAAAAAAAATAGATGAAATCCCATAGCTGAGGTCCATAGATTTTTCTACAGCCTTTTGAAAACACAATGGTCTTTTGAGGTGAATGTATGTCAGGATTAATTTTGACAATTTGATATATATGTAAGCTATTCAGCCTTATTTATCAAAGGAACTCACGCAACGGAGATATTTGTTTTTGTTTTGTTAAAAAAGATTGACATTAATCGTCACGCAATATGTGAACGAAAAAATTAAGATCCATGCTAATTAATATAAGTTTTAAAGGTTTAATATAACGTTTTATATATATTTTCTATATATTTTACTTTTACGGACCGACAAAAACTTTCCAACTCCCAAAATCAATTAAAAGGAAAGAAATACCTTGTTTATAGACTCGTCTTGATATTACAACAAATATAAAACATTTACACCATTGTCTTTAACTGTGACCTGTCTGAACTCCTTATCGGCAAATAAGCATACACACATTTATAATTCATGCATACATACCAAGAAACGTTACAGTCCGTTTTTCGAACAAATCGTGGAAACTGTTCGCAGTCTCCTCACGTAAAATAGGTGTAGGTACCTACATACGCTCTACCGCCTTTTGATAAACAAAATGTACGAGAAAAAACAACTTTCAGTTCCACTAGCGTCTTCGTTTCCAGCTATAATCTGAAACAACACGTGTACGCTGGCGCCCGTCAAGGTCGCCGTCATTTAAATAACTCGAGGAGAAGTCGTCGAGCAGCAAGATAAAATATCGAGTAAATTTTTAAGGCGCGTTAATATGTATGTGTTAAGAATGAATTGGTAATATGGTATCTCTTGTGAAGAACACACGCCTATATCAATTTAAGACAAAAACCAGGCACTGTAAATGAGATAATAAATTTTTAATCAAATAGTAATTATGGTTATTTGAGAAAATATTTACAGAGAGATTGTGTTAATTGCTATTTGAGTAAATATGTAAATAGAATTATGTAAATGTCTTACGTAGTATTGGAGAATAGTTACTGCATATTTTATGTCTAAAAAAGGAATGAGAAAAAACGTGGCGTAAAATAAATAAAAATTGAATAGGGGAAAATGTGCCAATGGTCTGCCACATAACTTATTTTTAGGAATCATACTAACACAAAATGTGCAATTTTAGGTATCTCATTTCTCTTAAGTATTTTTATAGGAATATATGTACTTAAGCTCAAAAATGATTATTATTTTTGAAAAACTATTGATTGAAAAAACTTCAAAATTGAGTTCTGTGATATTATTTTATTTATTATATTATATTTTTTACATTATTTATATATTATTTTGGGCCTCTATTTGGCGCCCTTTCCTATTAGGCGCACACGGACGCCCTTCAAACTGAAAGGTTGGCAATTCTTTTTCGACGTTTTCGATTAAAATTATTCTTAACAAATGTAACATGTGTTACTGTGACTTTTTCGGAACAAAAATGACCTCTCGTGATATTTTCTAGTCTTCTACCATATTCCTCATAGTTTCAATTTTAGCGGTTATTTCTTTTACTAATTTGTACAGATCACCATATAAGCTTCATTTCCTTTACTCCAACGCTTCGCAGACAAGTAACTTGTGCTTGGCTGCTCTATTCCACAAAGTATATTAGAACCCCCATCATACATGTCAATTTTTGAGATTTTCCTTCACCAAAGCAATTTCGGTTATCACACCTATGACAATGCCGAGCTCCATCCTGTTCATCTATAGCAGCTTTCTAGCTCGCTTTAGTTGAACCTCTAGTTTACCTGGACGTATTTGTCCAGTGTTCATGTATTTTTCGGGTCCGTAACCGACCTCCTATATGTTTTCGGATCATTTGCTAATTATTCCAAAAAATGGTTCTGGACATTCTGTCTTTGAACCTCTCCTGGCGAGTTCCAAATTAATTTTGGAAACAATTACTTAATTGGGGCGTACAAGCAAAATAAGAATTGCGAATTGGGAAGATGGTTATTTTATAGTTAAAATAGATGGAAAACTAAGAGAACCTCCACTCACTAATATCTTTGTGATGGCTTCGCTTCTTAGATCCTTTCGAAGAGGATGAATAAATTGTAGGTATGCCAAAAAATTCAAGCATTCATGTTCCTTTTTCTAAAGAACAATAGGATTAATGGAGCCAATTTTTCTTGAATAGTACAAGCGATTACAAATGCTCTCCTGGTCAATTTTCTAAGACAACGTATTTAGAATCGCAGAGCGAAAAACTTCAATTTGTCATAAAAAATATTCCACTCAAAATTTTGGAAAACTCTGCAGGGACACTCTTCATACAAGCATTTACAATAAAATACGAGCAGAGTCGTCTAAAAACATTTATTGGTTCCTGAGAAAAAGGTTCATAAAGATGACTTTATTACCAAGGTCAACCGCAGAAGATAACTTGCCTGTTTACGCAATCAAGTAAACTTTCTTGAAATATAACATCATACATACAACATAATTCTCAGAAAACTCTTCCGGAGAAAATAAAATTAACAAGCTGATTGGATCAATATTTTACAACTTATCAAGAGAGAAAGAAGAGCTATCGAAAAGGCATCCTAGGAAACTGCAGAACCCTCTTAAACTGAAAATATTTCATACCTCCAAACCGCTATGAGAATTTCTTATATATTAGGACCATACCACCTCCAAGTTTGTAATAATGCCTTATTTGTAACATCCTGTATCCATACATTTTGCTATAGCAGAGTGTATAGTTGACTACGTGCAATAAAACATTTCTGATAAAGAATTATTGTTTGAGAAACTCTCATACTTCATATTTAAATTTCATATTTTATGTTTACTTATCCACTTACCGCATATTAACATGCCTTTGCACATTGAAAATATTTGGTTACAGAAATTTGTGACAATTCATACTTATAGTGACTGGAAAAATTTCAGCGATTTAGCGATTTATCGATGCTTTATTAAATATTCTAAATAACTTTAATTAGTTATTTTACATTTAAAATACAATGTATGTACGCAAATACCTGACAATTAATGGCTTATGAATATACTGTATGTTAATTTTATACAAATGCATCAGCGACAGTCTTTTTAATCATGAGCGATACCGATTATTATCAATGTAAAATTCGTTTCATGTGGTAGGTAGGTGAGGTGAAATATTTGGAATAAGCGAATACCGCAAATACACAGGATTACATTTTACAATTTTTTTAAGGTCGTTACTTATCTCTAATCTAATCTTATCTAATTGAATTACACCAAGTAAACATATTTTTTAATACACAAATTACCTTGCGAATTTGTCACGCGTAATGCTGTGCACTGATTATGTACCTATTTCTGGTAGAGATAACCCGAAATATATATACGAGGGAATATGTTTATTTAATATAATTTTTTATTCGCCCATTTCCTTATAGCTACTCAGCAAGAACTATCCCCATTAATAGCAATATTTTAAGGGTGTACGGCTCGTAAATCTCCGACGGTTGGCATAAGCCGCGCGGGTGAGTAATGGGGATATAATAATGCCTTTTGTTGGGCTTTACTTGGCGAGACACGAGGAGAGGAAATGCCGGCTGCTCCCACAAGAGATATTGGCCGGCGTCGAAATGTGGCGCCTCACGCAGAAGGGGTCTGAGGAGGTAGACACCTGATGTGAAGCGCTGCCTTCTCAAAAATAAACACGGCATGGAGATTTTTAAGGTCTATCGTCGGTTTCTCTCCATTCACAAAATTTAAAAACGCACCCGTAAATCGTCGTTACTACATAGAAAAGCATATTTTTCCACTAAAAGGATAAAACTGTTATTTCAACTATTTTTGCAATTGCGAGTGTTTTTGATTTATTATTTTGATTATGATAGAATTAAAGCTAAGCACATGATTAAATTAATCAATTAATATTAAAACGTCAAGAAAGGAGTTATAATCAAAGCTCTAAAATTTATTTGATTAAGCTGACATTTTGTAAGAGTTCAGAAGTGAAACGGCTTGAGGCAGATTTTAAAAAAAAAATAAGTTAATTTTTCACATCTACAATTAAGTTGTACTAGAGCAAGTTGTTGTTTAGCAACGAACTTTATACCGTAGATTTGGCGTTGGTCTTACACCAAATATCCTGGTACATATTTTATATTCACTGGAAATATATAATTATGTTTAAGTAGATGGTGCTGTTTGTTTCTCATTTGTACTATCAATACAAAGAAAGAACATTTTGTGTAAATGCTTCTCTACCTCAACTAGCAAGAGCAACGAAAGGGGAATAACACTAGAAACAAACCCAGGTTTCTACAGTGTACACTCGGATGAAGAAATTACATTATCAAAGAGCGCTGATGACGCCTGGTGGGCAAAAACTCGGATCCGATCCTAGTGTTCCTACAATAGACTATGAGGCCCGCCTGGTACCATATTCTATCGGTTCATTATATTTAGGTATTTTTCTTTGATGTTGGTAAGCCGTTCTTGAAATCACAATCATACACAATCTGATTGTCGTTTATACGAGCCATTTAGCGGGACTGATAATCCATGAATTATCCGTGCTAGTTCAATGACTGCATTGTCAGCTTTATGCTACAGTCCCTTGCAGGTTGAGAATTTGGCACGTGGCTCCTAGGTCACAAGCTGAACTCGTTTTCACTTAGTAGGTGATTATGTGTAAAGCTTGAGATGGAATTAATTTATTAATTTATTAAATTAATAATATACTAATTATAATCTTCAGCAGTTAAGAACGATGCGAAATTGAAGTCAAAAAATAAAATAAGTTGAATTATACAATAATTACTGAACGCATTAAAACATACTTTTACTTTAATCCTTCAACATTACCTATGTTAATATGCAGTAACTGTACAATTATTTTATTTTTGCGCCTCCGTCCAGAAACATTCATTTTGCAGTACTTAAAAGCGGCAGGAAAACTATTGTTCTCCTGCCTAGGCAGGCAGAAATGTCACTAAAGGTTGGCCACACTAGATTCACATGACAGATGTGTAATAAATTGTCATTAAGCTACTGTTCAACCCTGCTAAGATGAACTGGTGTCTTCATTGCACTTATTATTGATAAGTAGATATTAAACTAGAAAGAAAATTACAGAAAAAGATTTATTCTCGGAAACGTCAAAATACTAAGGTACCTATGTGACATGTGTGCCAACTTCTGTCAACTCCCTAGTGTCAATATTTCTTTTCTATTTTTAATTCAAAATTAAGATTTGTCGGCCCAAAAAACATTATGTATCACACGGCCAGAAACTCTTTTGCAAGTATTCGTACTTGTGGGCCTCGGTTACCGCCTCGTTCCACAAACCGTACTCATACTCGCAAAACTGTAGTTTCTGGCCTAGTGATACAAATAACTATTTTTGACTTTGGATCATTCTTAACTGCTTAAGATTATGAATATTTTTTTTAATTTAATTTTAGCTTTATTTTTTGAATGCTTTAATACTTTTTCGTTATAATTTTGAAATCATATTGTTCATTTCAATTGGATGGTATTTATTTGGTATTTACTTTAAAGAATTATTTTCTTAATTTAATGTTTTTTTTCTATTTTTTTTCGAAAAGAAAGTGTAACTATTTTTTAAACGACTAAATTATTTTTCCCCAACTTGCAAAAGAGAAATGGGAGCAGAAGATTCAACATAAAACGCATTTGTCACATTTGTGTTGATTTGGTAATGAATAATTTGGTAACATAACGCGTCGGATTAATAACTAGCTGATTGCGGAAATATAGGAAGTGTAGTGAAGCTTACTAAACAATATAAAAAGAACTAGAAGTCCGGCATTCTCCTAGTTCACTTAGTAGGTGATTGTACGTAAAGCTTGAGATGGAATTAGCGTTGAAAGTGGGTTTATACGCTATAAACTAAAAAAATAAATCCTAACCTAGCGCGTCTGATTAATAAATAGTTTATTAGCGGAAATATAGAAAGTGTAGTGAAGCTTACTAAACAATATAAAAAGAACAAGAAGTCCGGCATTCTCCTAGTTCACTTAGTAGGTGATTGTACGTAAAGCTTGAGATGGAATTAGCGTTAAAAGTGGGTTTATACACTATAGGCTAAAAAGTAAATCCTAACCCAACGCAGCTGATTAATAAATAATTGATTGCAGAAAAATAGGAAGTGTAGTGAAGCTTACTAAACAATATAAAAAGAAAAAGACATGTTAATACTACTTTAAAACACAAATTATTCATTTATTTACAAAACAAACATCAATACGTTTTACCACAAGCATTAACATATTTGCCTCTTTATTAAATTAAGTATTTTTACGTTACTTTTTTAACAAAAATATCTGACTTCATCACCTCACAGCAAATTATGAAAACGTATTTTTTAAAGAATTTGACATTTACCATTATATAAAAATATAAATAATCAATTTTTACCTTCTGGCTGTAGCTGTTCTATATAATACGGGGGCGGTGTATCTGAAAAAAAGACAGAAAAAATTAATTCAAGTTCGAGAAATTATTCTCATTTTCATATCAACTAATTATAATCAAAAATAGAAATAGAAACTTTAATGTAACTGCACAAATTATGCTTTTTATTATCTTGAAGTTGACCATGTTCTAAACACAAGTATAATAAAATATTCATGGTATTTCCACTTCGAAAACGTTAAAAAATGCATCAAACAAACAGAGACTAATACTATCAATATTTTCAAAATAAAAAACGTGGAACATAATACCTGGCGTTTAATATGTAAATTATAATCGTATTTTTTGCATACAAGTAGGATTTGTAAACAATCTATAGTGCAAACAACAATAAAAACCTTCATTAGCATATTGATTGATAATATAGTTGAAGTACAGAAAAACTGCAATAAAAACACTTTTAATTTAGCGAAAGAAAAATCATAATTTCATTACCACAAGTCTAATAGAAGTGGCGCCTTTCGTTGTATTGTTATCTAGAAATTATGTGATAACATTTTATGTGCAGCATAAAAATATCAAAATTTATTTTTACCAAAAAAAAAATATTAAATACATATTCTTATTCAAACATACAACAAGCACTAAAACGTGGTAATAATCACATCCTAATTCTGACTTCTTAGTAATTATTTTCTACGAATTCACAAATAACATCTAGAGAATATAAAATATTGAAACTAAGGTAGCAGCTTACATATTTGTTCATATTTACGTAACCAACGGTAGCAGCACCTAGGCGCCTAGCCGTGTAAATATTTATCAATAGGAGACGCCATAGCCCGATATATCTACATCATTTATTTTCGTTAGGTGTACGATAGTCTTGCATATATTCGTTTAATTAATGCACACGTATTGTTTTCATTATCTAAATCGGTACACCATTAGACCTGAGTAGATTTAATTAGATTATTATTTATAGCTGTGAATTAATGATAAACAAAGGGTAGGATTTAAAGCTCAGTGTACAGGTGTGTGTAAATTGACAAACTATACATTCTTAGTTCTTCTTTAAATTGGAAATTGCAATAATCGCGATATTGTATTATCTTAGAAGCCACTTGAAACATTGTATTGATATTTTACTGTAATAATAAGTATGTTACATACCTACATTTCTTCCACTAAACAATCTAGTCTCTGAGATTTTGAATTCCCTAGAATCCAAGAAAATAACAATACCAGCATATGTAGACATAGAAAAAATATTTGATAATGTAATTCTTTTGTCCCCAGGCTATGCTATATTATACAGGTGGGCCTGCACATCCGCGTCGGTTTATATACAAAAATTGGTAACATATTTTCATTTTTTTTTTTTTATTAAGGGTTATACACGTTCGAAAGGACCACATTTCAAAATTATTTTGAAGTATACAGGGTGACTCAAAGAAAAGTTACACACAAAAGTTGTGAAAAAAATAAATGGAACAATGTATATTATGACATATTTTGATAGTACAGACTAAATACAGACAAGTTGGTGTTAGGTTTCTTATGCCTTATTCAACTCGTTTACGAGATAATTAAGTATACCCATAATTAACTACATACAAATCATAGAAATCGAATAAACTAAACGAATCATACGAATCCGATCCATTGATGTTACATTTAAATACATTATTTGCAGTATTCGTTCGAGTATTTTTAGTAGTCTAGTTATTAATCCTGTCACTAACTAACATACAGAAAGGTTAAACGATTTTCCTACAGTATCCAAATATATACAATCAGAAAGATACAATAATTAAATGTTGTGCTTTACGAAATATTCTTTACACAACAGAAAAGCAAATACCCATTTTAAGACGGTAGAAAATCTCCACTTAGATATAGCAATACCGGATGTCGTCGCGTATTCAAAACGAGATTCCAAGACCGGTGTGCAGGATAATACACATGGGACAGTTTCTTCTTGTTGGCGGTTTCTCGCGCGCGTATAGACCTGAGAACCGTAGCGTAGACCGATGTGTGGTCGATAAGGCGCCATTTGTTCAAGCTGAAGGCCTTAAAAGGCGATGTCGGTTAATAAAATTCAAGGAAAATCCGAGTTTTGAGGCACAACAATTCCATTTACTCTCCCAGAAACTGTTACAGTGTTATTAAGAGACGTTACATCAGGCCTTATAAATAAAAAGTTTTACTTTAACAAATTAATAAGAAAAAAAGCACAAATTTAAATTCATCCATTCAATGTCAAAACAAAAATAAGATTAATTACCGATTTCGTAAAACCAGCAACGACAAAGATAGCAGCAATATAATCCCGCATCACGTGGTATACGTAGCCTGTTGTATTCATTATTATTTCGTGATATATGCTTATTATTGATAATAGATATACAAACTTGTGTACACATATGAGATGAAACGACATAAATCCTAGTGATTTCAGATATAATAAGCATTCAATTCAACGCTAGCTGGCCATAATTGAAACGCAGCCTCCCCACATTAATTAACAAAACAATTGCTGCATTGCTTGTATGCAAGTTGAAGTTAAAGTTCAAAGATCAACAATATTGATACAATGAGAATATTATTGGCTATAATCAAATGGATTGCACCTTGAATTATTCTGTTGTGTTTGTGTTAAATTTATTAAACTGTGATTCAATAGACGTATGTAAGAGTACATGTGTACAGCGTGTCAGAAAAAGTACCACAGATGAGAGAGGATGATAATTTTAAGCATACTTTGTAAATAGTGCACTGATGACATAGTCGTTTATATACAATCCAAGAAGAAAAATTAGAAATACATACTTTCTTTGACATAGTTTCAAAAGAATATTACGAAAAAAATATGTAGAGAGAACATTCCCCTGCCATCTATATGTTGGTTTGTTAGTAGTGCGTTCCAAAAAAGCAGAAAATATAACAAATGGTGCATTTTCATTTATAACTCATTCAGAAAGTTGTAGGTTTTAGTTATAGAATTATGTTCAGTTTGTAATTACAATTATATTAGGCAAATGGCGATTGATATCAGAATGTTGAAAATGTTGTTTTGAAGGTATTTGTTCTCTCCACAAGCTGATGTTCTAAATACATATAGTATACCACCGTACCTCCGTAACTAATTGCATTTTAAAATAAATTATAATAAGATACTATATAGTTGTCTATAAATATAGCATTATCTAGAATTTTACGTAGTGAAATTATAATTCAGTCACTGTTCATTGAATGGAACTTAGCAGAAATAATGCAATATACAATAAAATAAGCAAGATCACGTTGCTAATTGTGTACATGAATTAAACCACAACTTTTGTTTTGCCCTTTAAAAAATACACATATTTTACGAAAAAATAATAGTATCGTACAAATATTAGCCGTGTTCCATTTACAAATTTGAAACCCATAAGCAGTTGCAAGCTGCTCTCGGTCTGATGCCTGAAGCATGTTAAGATGCATCTCGAACACAAACAGTTCTGTCACCTGTTGCAAACGTTAACGTTGTATGTTCCTTTCACATTCATTGAATAATAATATTTTTTTTTACTTTCCTATTTTCGGAATTGCTTAAATTTGCTTTACATCAGAATTTAACATATTTTTAATATTAAATGTCAGAAGCATACGAGCATTCAGATCCGTAAAAGGCTTTGGGATGTCTCGAAAAACTTTAAATTTGATTGTTTAGTGCGCCATATATGAGGCCTTTGTCACAAAACTTTAAAATTTCTTCAAACAAATCGATCGTCTGATGGAAACCCAACCATTTTGTAGCAACGTTGAAATAATAATAGTTATGGAAAGTAGAAAAAATATTTATTTCAAGGATCTATTGCATATTTAATAAGAAATAAAAAAAATTAAACTACTAGGTTGGTCCTCACTCGCAATCTCAAATGAAATTGTGAGTGAGAACCAATCCAGTAGTTTTAATTTTTTTATGCCATGAACTCACACGCGGCCAAACTGGAAGAACTTAATAAGAAATGTTGTTAATTCAAGAACATTCTATCAAAATTACGAATAATGCAGGTATAATTCAGTGTCTACTTTTACAATGCAACATTAGACTCTGTTTAAAATATCTATGATTTTAAATACTAAAAACAATGTCCATAACACAGGGTATGTATAAATTGACAGAAGAATTATACACAGCGATTTATTTGGTCGATTTCTTAAACAGGAAATCTTAATATTCTAATGTTAAACTTTACCTGTGATCGCAGGACTGATTCAAAAAAAAAAAAAACTACAGGTGGTAACGTTGTTGTAGGTTACTTAAGTTGGTATTGATTTGCAAGGCAATTGAGGATGATAATGAAATAAAATAACAAACATAATAATAGCAAATAAAGTACCTATTCGTCGGTAAATAGTATACTATTGAAAAAATGTTCGGGATATTATATTATTATTAATAATTAATTCATAAAATTCTATGCGACAGTAATAATCGTCGGGTAAATGTTCTAGTGATGCGTTAATTTTGTACGAACGATATTTGTTCTTACGTAAAAGGTTTAAAACTTTTACTTTATTATTGCATCCGCGAGCAATTTGTTTAGATGTCATACAAGGATTTTATTCCACTTATGCACAAACTTTTTTCGATATCACAGATATTTTTCGCCAGACTTCTTTATTTTTGTTATTTATTAATGTAAACGTTGTTTCAAAACGTCGGACTGTATTACGAATAGTAGTTGCGCTAAGAATTGATGTTTCGGGATAATTTACTGCAAATAAATCGTGTGTAACTCCTGCTGAATTGCCACCGTAAAATCATTTTACAATAAAGTTTTTCCTCGGGCGTATAATGTTCCTTTTTTTTTTAATTACTGACCGCGATCAAAACTTACCAACCCTTATAAAATTTGAGGACCGTACCCGTATCCTAATATACACCTACGCCTTCAAGCGAAATGAAACGAACGCCGGCTAAACTGAAAGTGAATTTATGCCTGTGTTTACGCATGCCTAGCTAATCATTCCCCTCACCCCGTAGTAATTAGAATAAGGATAATATTGCATTGATTTAAATTGAAAAGATCGATGTGGGGAGAGCATTTTGTAGTAGATAGACAAGGGTAGAGAATAACAGTGAGTGCTTGCCGTTAGACAGTGATAGCATACGGATTGGAGATGGCAAGTCGAACCGTACAACCGCCCAAGAGAATAGCATATATATGTATCGACTTTATTAACTAATAGTATTCATATTTTTTCCTGCTTTTATCATATCACGGCAATCGACAGGTCGACAGTGCGCTCTTGGTATACTAATTATTCCGTTAGTAGTTTAAGAGATTTTATTTTAATATAGAAACTATATTATACTAACAGCATTAATTTAATTATAAAGGTAGACTACAGTTTTTACGTAGTTAAACAACACAAACAGGCATTCAGAACCATATTAAGGGCGCGATGTGTGAATGGCGATGACCTCTGCTGTGCTATCTAAGATATTTTGGCAGCGCTGATGGAAAATATTTATTGACGCTATAAGAGTCTATGCCCAAAACCTTTAGGTCCGAAGGCCAAGGCAACGCATACTACATAATATCGAATTATATAGCTGTCAAGGATTGTAAATTATATGTACTTACCTAAGCTTCTATCCATTTTTTTATATTAAAAATACCTGCAAACGTTTTGTACTACATAATTTAAATTTTGTTTGATTACGTCTTCACGTTTTTATATTACATGGATATGTTGTGTATATTCAACAGCATATACATGTTCATGTTAACCACCCATAGCTCTGTTCGTTTAAATTATGTAGTCAAACAGCGCCGACAAAAGACGCGCCAGTCGGCTAATAACTTTCATCAAAAAGATTACATGCAGGAATTTTATGTCAATTAATCATTAATTAAAAAAAAATATTTATAATGTATTTCAATAATAAACATGGTAACAACGCCATGTCTATCCGAGTAATCATATAGGCGAAGAAATAAACAATGTTTAGCGTTGAGATAACAGTTGATATGTGCAACACCGATAGCTAACATGCGGTAAAGATCATAAATACACGTGAATGTATTTGTTTTGCTCTGCCTAAGTGCATATGTATATGTCGACATCTTTCTGAATTGGGATCTTATATGTGAATAATATATATTTGCTAGATGTCAGTTTCTACTAGAAATTTAGCCGAATTATGTGAAATAGTAGCATGAGTGGAAAATATTTGCCACACATCCGATTACGCACTTTTGAGGTAAAAAAATATCATTGGAAGAATCCGCTGCACCCCACATTACCTATTCCAATTCTGGATCGCATTCTGTAAGGTAGAAGTGTATGCAGTGTGGCATTCAAATTTCGTTCTTAATTCTGCAAGTTAATAAGCATGATTGGTATCATATTAGATCTATTAAATTTACAATTTAATGTCAATGACAAAAAAAAAACAGATGGCATTTAAAATGTTGTCTTTTCATATTACAAAAATATTCTTTAAGTTTTCTGTCTTTATTACTGCTTGTTTTAGTGTATAATTAATAAAATAATTATAATTATTAATAATTAAATAATAGGTGTGAATAGAAAAGTGTTAATCCACAATTAAGTATACCATTTATTTTTAACTACCGGTTTCGCTTTTACTACATTCTCAGGGTTAATGATCATATATGTCTAAACAATAGAAGAATGAAATTGTCAAATATCAAAACATTAATCAACAAACACATTAATGAATTTAATAATTTTTTGAAGATTGTTATCATTTAAAATATTCACAATTCAAATGAATTGGTTATTTTAACTTGACACGAGGAGATAGTAGCACTACAGCAATCATAGTTAATAGACACGTCGTTGATGAAGAATTAAAAACTATTTTGTCCAAAATCTAGACATTTTTACAATTTCACCGGCTTTTATGATAAGTACAACACATTTCCTCCTTCGTGTCATGTTGTTCACTTTAACATTGTTGGGAACAGTGCTACACGTGTCATAATTATTAATTTATGTCAATATTTGCCATACTTTTGTCTCTATACTCACAACATATTTATTTCAGAATCTAAATAACATGATAATTTATCGTCCATACTTGTTTCAGAATTAGTGGAAACGTTACAAAGAGTTTAAACAGTAGAAAAGACCGTAACACTGCTCACATCTCTGTCGTACCTGGAAAACAGTTCAGATATGTTATATGTTTTGAATTTCCGGTTTGCAAACACATGAATTAATTTGCTTAATCAAAACTACACAATGACATTTCCAGTATATATTTTCATCAATATCTAAACCTAGATACCTCACTGTGCTCACACGCTCCAAATGGAAATTATTTAACTAAAATTTTTGGTTTTTAGAATTAGAGATATGACAAAATATAATATAATTGCCACAACAGAAGTTTTAATGAATAGTTTATAGAGCTAACAATGTTGTTCACAACAACAACAAAACTGGGTCCCTAGTTGAAACCATGTAGTACTCCCATTACAAAAGGGAAGTTAGTAGACACAATGTCTCTAACTAAGCCTAATATCCTTAAACTGAAGTTTTACATATTGACATTTAATAAATGTGGAGAAAACTGGGCCTATCATGACAGTTCGAATAAGTACCATAAAATAAAAGTTATGTATAGACATAGTCGACGAATCGGAGGAAATTTGCACTGAATATTCTTCCCTATCTAAACAATTAGAAAGATTATTTGTGTACAATGTTGCATATTACATAATTTTAGAAAAACTCTAATTCGAAATTGGAAGATAATTCCAATGTATTAGCAACAAAATTCGTTTGCAAATAAGAAAAATTATCGAAGTTTGTAGAAATAAATTGGTATAAACATCAATTTCTAAAGAAAACTAATAAGTTGTGGCAATGGTTTAACTAAATGCACGGAAAAAAAGTTGGAAATATTGACGTGTTATAGATTTAGAACTATACAAAATATTATCCACACTGTGTATACAAATTTGCTTATATTTTACAATATCTAAAGGTAATTTTAAAAGCTGCTTTTCAACAAATTAATGTTCTAGGATAATAGATTACACCACAAAGTGTAACTGATTTGTTAATAAATTTCGTCCATTGCTAGTTGCTAGGAGATATCCAACTAATATAATGCAGCAAGAAAAACATGGCATGCAGAACTATGCTAAATCATTATAAGAGATGGACTTAAGATCAAGAAAACCATAGCTAACAATTTCCCTGGAAATTTGTCAAGAAAGTGTCGAGAAAGGCTGCAATTGATGAAGGAATAGAGACATGTTATGTACATAGAAGTGTCCAAAATCACATTCAATATTGATTAAGCGTATAAGAATAGTCAGCACAATCAACAAACTTTTGTACGGAAAATTCACAATGGAATTACAGCTTGGGGTGGAATCTTTTTAGGTAAGACGCTCAAAACCAAAAGGGCGATCTTTTTTGGATCGCATCGTTCTAAATCAACTTTTGGAAAACAACATATACTATTACCCCGCTGGTTTCCTGATTTAAATTCAGTAAAACATGATTTGTTCTATGTCAAAAACACCAGAATCTCCGACCAAAAACGTTAGGCAATTAAGAGCAATTTCACTTGACATTTAGAGCAGTTTACCGCTCATTTTGAACAGATATCGGAATCATGATACAAGAAAATAAGGTATGCTCATCTGCAAACCAAAACTCGTCTTTTTCGCGCATGGCCCTCAGATACGTCATTACTCGACTGTCGCCATTGTTGTTAATGTATTTACCAAATTACTATATTTATTTTAACAAGTTTCAGTTTACTATTAAATCGATTAGAACACTTTATTCAGTTTTTATGTAATATTTTGTGTCAGCTTCTTCTTGTAGTAGTTCCGTTTCACGTGTATAGTGGTTTTAATTAGGTGTTATAAACTCATACAAAAAAAAATGGTGAATAAATTTAAAAAGAAAAAAACACTACGCTCAGTAATTAATGTTTTCTTTTCTATCTACATTTTCGTATTCCAACACTTACAACTTGCCATTACAAAAAAAAAAAACCACTTACAATTAGAGAAGTTTTAGTTAGTTTAAAGTAAACTTGTAATTATTAATGCCTTGTTCACCTCATTGCACTAAAATAAGAAAAAATGAAATATAATACTAAAGGCAAGTAATATTTTACAATAACAGATTTATTCATATACAAAACAATAATATTAATATTTTTATGAAACGATATTGCATTCAATTTAAAAATGTAGCTTACCTAAAAATGTTGCAATACAAATTTGATTGAAAGAAATGGCAAAAACTAAGCAGTTTTATCATTTTAATAGGATAGATTTTAAAAAATGGGAATTAATTTTCTTTACATTGGCGCTACCTACTAAATTATTGGATCGGTAGGGCTGTTTGGGCCTCACATACGTCACACCTAGATGCACAAGAGCATACCTTATTTTCTTGTATCCTGACAGGAATTACATCCTGCAATTATGCATGTTTATGGAAAAACAAGTTAGTTCATAATTATCCAGTATGTACCTTATAATTCCGGTTTTTTTTTATTTTCTCGAGGATCTCCTTTATTATTTTTTATTAGTTTGTTTAATTAATGGAACTTGGGTTTTAAACAAATAGTAAAATGCGGTTTATTGCTAAATCCTATGCTTTTTTTTTCAATATCGCTAACTTTTCGGAGCAATTTGCTTTATACTTATTTTTAATTAGATTAAATATATTTAAACCCTAGAACAAGCGATCTTGTTCATAGATCCGAAAGCTAAGCAATTTCTGGTTAAACTAAAAGTGACAAACATTTATTGACTATGCCAAATAGACCTGAATTTATCTCCCGCACCTAATTCCCAAATTTCGTTTCTCTATTCAAAATCAAAACACCAATCTTCTTCCATACAAAAACGCCGTACATTTATTAACACATTTACGACGTATAAATACCTGCACATATGGACATGCACCATTCTCATATCATTCATTCATCGCATCGGACATAATCCGCTTCATTAAAAGCACGTACGCTTTACGGCTAGACGACAGTTATTCCAATCATCCATACATAGGTGTAGCAATTTGTGCCGTGAATTCGCGTTTTCAGTCTCGACATGGTGATAATGACAGTATACGACTGTATTGTTGCGACCTCTTCCTCATTACGGGCTTGAGTTTTAATGCGTCAAAATTGAACGTAGGTCGTAAATGAGGGGGCACCTTCCAATTGTGTGCGTAACTGCGAATTTTATCCAATCTGGAGAAACGCAGTTATTTCCACAAACCGGACATTAGATCGCTACTTTAGCGAATTATGTGACAGTTGTAATCTTGTTGGAGAGATCGATTATGTTATTAGTAACTTGTAAGTCGCAATGAACAGGGTACAGTAATAGTACCACCGTCTTTTATGACTGGAATTTTTTTTAGTTCAAGTACTTTCAATTCCTCACATGTGCCAATTTACATGTGTAAAACTCATCGCTTCCTCCTGTATTTCGCATCTTCTTCACCACGGTCCGCTTACTCAGCCTGTGTTGTATAGATGCTTTTTCCGTTACCAACTCAATAATGGTTTTACCTTCTTTCTTGCTACTTCTGAGTAGGTTATCAGAGATTTACATCCACCGATGCGCTTAGCGCTTAGCGGATAGCTATGGGAGTTGACCTTCAGTCGACCTCCATTTCTTTGAAATTTTCTTTTGGAACTTTCTTTATCTAACCCGACCCAAATCTCCCTTTTAGTAGAGTCCTTGGTAATTCAAATATGGACTCTGAACCTATGAAGTGTCTTTTAGAGTCCCTCTTTGGCTAGTTCGTCAGTCTATTATATTGCCCTTTATATCCTCATGTGCCGGCAACCAAATCAAAGACACCGTGTAGTCTCGTGCCAGTGTATTGAGGGATTGCAAAGATTGCAAGTTTTTTACAGTGAGAAAATAACTAATTAATGTATTTCCCAAAAAATTACTCCTAATTATTACAGTTAAAAGCAGAAATACATTAATTTGTTATTGAGGCATTGTTTGCAGTCTCTAGCTAGTTTTGACCTAGTTACAAAGTTCAAGACTGCCTTAATAGCAGCCTGACTATCAGTTGTTATACTTATTTTCCTCCTCATGTAACCTCCCTTTGCAATCGTTTCGCGCAGGCTGCAAGGGCGAATACCTCTGCCTGGAAGACCGACGCATGCTTCTCCAGGCTTACGGATACTACTCGAACTGTAAACCAGCTAACTTAACTGTGCATTATCAACACTGTGTTTTATAAAAAAAAAATGACACGACAAATATCTCTTTTTTTAATGAGACACCTTGTATGTTCATACATTTATATTAAATGCTCCTAATCACACTCCATTCATCCCCAGATTATTGAAGTAATCTGCTTTGTGGTGATGTGAAAACCGTTCCTGGTAATAGATTTCTGACAGTTCGAAGATCAAAAAATACACTTTCTTATTTATTTTTTATTAAGAGATTTTAAGATGAATGGATGGGTATCTTCCAAGTTCTTAAAGAGGAAATAGGAGCTACCAGAGAGGAGTTATTGTGCGAAGTGCGCGAAACTTCTAAAAAATTGAAATCACACATTCCGGAAATCAACCATATACATAATTTATTCCTACTTCCAGAGGCTTTCAAATTTAGCCATAACATATTTGGATGGCTGGATACATGGAGAGATTGGATGACGATTTAATTAAAGCATTAACAGAGTACCATCGGGAAGATATTAATTTTACCAACTTCAATATGATTTTTCTCCATTTTGTTGAATTCAATTAATTAGAATTACACAATGACATTTCCAGTTTAATTTTTTTATATTTAATATTTTGACCTAGACACCTCACTGTGTCTGTGCGTTCTAATCCAAATCCTTAGAAATTATTTTGTTTTTGGAATTCGATGAAGATATTGATTTGACCAGCTTCAGCACGATTTTTCTCGTGTTTAGTAAATGAAGTACACTGCATATTATAATACACGTGATTCTATTATTCGTTCATGTTGAGATTTGAGAAAAACAGATGCTCTGATGCAGCTATGTACATTCTTCAGCTTGTAAATTATAATATATTATATATACAATTACTAATAGGCATCTTTTGCTTACAGAAAAAGAAGTACATGATGGTAAGCGGTAGACATTAAATCTGGTGTGCACTGCACATGGATTTCACCAAAACTTTTTGATGAAACTGATTACGGCATTTTGTTACAGAAGCTATTGGTTTCTCTCCATCCATGACTTACTTTATGCCATATTATTTCTACAGCAAATAGCAGTTTGTCATCTATCGTGGTCACATATCCAACAACTTCTTGCCCTCATTAGGTACTACCGTGGACCAAAGGCTAGACATAGAAATTCGTTGTTTGGTATATGTGGTTTTTCATATTTTTTTGCAACTCGAAAACCACAAAATAAGCTATTCTTCATAGCCTAGAAAGGAAAGAAGGGTGTGAAAGACCTTTGATATTATAAAAATATACAGGGTGTTCTATTTAAATTTAACTCTGCTATTTCTTCTCTACGAAACACTCGGTATATCGGAATATATTTTCTAAAAATGCAGAATCAGCATTTACACTCCCACAATATGAAATGGCTATCTTCCTGACCTTGCAGGTTTACAGAAAATATATTATTCTGATAGAAGAGGAGTGTTTAAAATAAAAGCTCAAGATTAAGCACTCAATTGTATGTTTTATTAATGGTTGAATTTGCAGTATTTTGTGATTGAAACAAAACTTCTTACTAAGTTGTTACTGCAGCGAGTATTTTCGTAAAAGCAAAAAAACATCGTTTATTTAATCGTACAATGTAAAAAGAATCTTCACAATAACTACAGTTAAAAAATAATAGATGATGTATAAAATTGTGCAAAATATTTTCGCAATGTTATAAACAGTTGTTGCAGCCATGTTCGTACTGTCACAACGTCAATCACAGTTCACAATTTTATTTTTAGAACTCCAGTCGTCGCGCCTATTTCTACCTGCGAATACGTATGTACGACAACGTACTATGATGAAGCTGTAACTCTCCGCTGATGGGCGTCTTGCAATAAAAAAAAACATAGTAAGGGCTATTTAAATTGGCATGAAATCGGCATATTTTTCGCGTGTCCCCGTGTTCTAACGTCAACGTCTCAAACACTTAGCAATCGATCTTTTAACGTAACGACAACCTGTTTAGACTGCCCAACAATTACATTAGGTGACGTAAATGCGCAGATACCCGATACATATCTAAAATAGCAACGAAAATATCTATGTCGTAATAATTAGTATATTATTACGTTATGGCAAAGGTTAGATAAAAGAGATATGAGGGGATTGGATTTAGAGAGCTAAATTTCCGAAAATTACATTTTCTAATCGGTTTATTTTATAATTTCTCATCCGCTAAACCGAAGTGATCTTCTGGTTACGTTTTAAAATATTACATTGGAAAAGAAGGTTATAAACAAGGTTAAATTAAGTTACCAGGAAATCATCTTCACAAAAGTCAATTTGATCGTATTATTTCAGGAAAATTCGCTATACAGAATTAAACACATATTAAGTCGGAGATAAAAAAAATGATAAGAACGAATTGATTTGAAGTATGTTTGCTCATTTTCTAGTAATACTTCGCCTGGTATAAGTATATCACATTAGCAGGAAAGGATTGATTGACGTGAATTCGTATACATATGTACATTTCGGCAATGTTCAAATGCTTTAGATAAAAACTTTAATTGGGAAAAGATTACAAGCATCTCGCGTTAGATTTCTGTTCAATAGCTTGTCACGAGTATTCCTCGCATATTTTATTTATTATTTAAGCATACAATCCTTACACATATGCTGTCAGACATGTTCCACGATTATTTGGCGTTATAAACAGTGAAAACAACGACGGAGCAAAAATGATTTACGTGATACATCTGTATAGACTTTTGTATAAGCCAATTTATCACCAATATAGAAACGCCGATGTCAAATTAATATATGCATATATATCTTATTGATTGAATGAATATCCACGATTATATCTATTGTTTTATACAACACTATGCAAGAGTAGAATGAAGATCTAAAGTCAAGGTAATCAATCCTATACATATATATCAATACGAAGAGGAACTCCTTTCACATGTTATAAATAGTGATGAGTCTATAGCACCTAAAATTGTTAGCTTTTTATTTAATCTAAACAAAATTCCAAAACAAGCAATAACACTTACCAGTGGTCCACACACCACTACTATAAATAAACAATTAAATAAATTTTTTTATAACACAAAATGTGCATTTATTTACGTATATGTTTTGCACAATATATTTAAGTACATATTTTCAACAAGAACAAAGATTAAACAAAACTTTTATTTAATTTAATGTTTTTTCCTTTTAAGAAAAAAAAAAATCATAAAAGATCAATTAATTTTCTAAAAAGGCTATATTTAGTGAAGCAACTATCGTTCTACATTGACTTTGAAAGCATTCTGGTTACATTTGGCAATCTTTTTTGAATAGGCTCTGCAATTCTCTAAATGACTGTCATGTCAAAATTTATCAAATCAATGTAAAAATAACATTTGTGTTATTGAAAACTAGTTACAATTTCAAAATTAATTGGTATGATTTAGCATTTTTCTCAGAAAGCAATAGTCACAACCAAGATTTCGAGGTTATGAAACGAGTGCAAAAAACAAAATGCGAGGCCATCTATAGGAGAAATGTTAAAGCGCAGAATTCAAAATAGAGCATTAGAGAAGAACTGCAGATTAGCTTAGTACTGGGTTCCAGAAAGAAAGGACAACTTAGCTGGTCCATCCACAGAAAGTTTACAATAATGACTAATTGACAAACATGGGAATATAGCCTGTATTAGCCAATTTTCAAGAAGTTACAGTTTCGACTATCAGCGAGTGTCGCGGATTCGAATCTCGCTCTGGTCAATGCGGTTAGTTGATTTTTCCGGAATTTTAATGATGATTAGCGTGATGATTTGGCCAAAAAAAAACCTCGTACTGTGGGCCAGTTTTATAGAGAAAAAAAATATTGAAAGAGAAAGTAGCATTCTGGAGTGAAACTACAACACCCGCAAAGCAGTGAAGGAAATTGTTTATCTTAAACCGTTATGATAAAAGATTTTGTTTATTATATACAGAATAACGGATGGTAAACGGACGTATTCATTTGAAGACTAATAATGGATTTCATCTGTAATAATAGTAAGCCCCATGCAAACATAACTGTTGCTGAAATTATTTTAAAAGTTGCGTTTTTGTTGAAAAAATGAATTTATTTCGACTTTTTCTCATTTTTATTCAAATTGAAAAAATGACATTTTTTTTGATTTCAAATTTGTTTATACATACACTGCACCACAACTTATGTAAGAAGACCTGTTTGCAATAAAAATCTTACATTTCAGGCCCATATTTTCAAATAAAAATTAACAACCCGCGCATGCATAACTGGTTCTTAATTCTTTTCCAATATCATCGCTTACTTAGCATTGAAAAACAAACATCGCAGACTACAACAACGCACGGCATGTAGGATCCCAAAATCGAAACAGGTATACCAGATACAAAAAAAAATCATCCCCTGGTTCCTCCGAAGCAAAGCATACACCTAAAATACTACATTCTCGGTAATGATGTCATATGGTAAGCGTACGGCAACTGGGCGACTGACTAGCCGTCAGAGAAAGACACGCTATCGAAAGAAAGACAGAGATAGAGACGTTCATGCGCACGTAGACCACAGACTGTTAGTGCTGCCCGCCACCCAGTAGAATTGGGACTGGCGCCGCAGTTATCTTTCTGACTGGAGTCCTTTGCCCGCTCGACTAACTGACTGAGTGACTCAGGACCGGCTTTTCCACCGTAGACAGATTAATGATGATACCGATGCCTCTTCGAAAGTGGTTTAATAGGAGGCAATTTAGTTTTATGCGTATGTACGCAGACGAAAAGGTTTTAAAGTTTAATACGGCAGATAGGTATATTCTTCAAGTGTACTGAGATTACCTTAATCTAATACACCTCTGTGTACTAACAGTAAGGTACTAAAATATAAACGCTTTGGAATACACAAACAGTGCTCTAATAGTAACTAAATAGGGAGGTTATTTATTATTAGTTTCCTATCTACGACATACATACACTAAAAGCAATATTTTTAGATTAATTGCATACGATGTTCTCAATCAATTCGTTGTAACCAAATTCTTGCACGTATTTGATTTTATCTGCTTGTAAGAGCAAGCTTCGCAACAATCAAGGAACTAAGGTACAGGATAGTTTTTGGATGTTTAATAAACACAAGTGAATTCTAAACAAGGATTTATACCCATTTGCTCCGAAGCGTTAGGTTTGATTTAATTTTAAGCGAAACATATATTTAAAATATTTTTCTTAATACATACAGTATTGTAGCCCATGAAGAGCAGCTAATGGATATATAGATTGGATGTTTGTAAAAGGTGAATTGCTTTAAGGAAAACTTAATTGCAAAACTAGTAAGCAAAAATATATATATCCTTCTTTCAGCTCTCTAATTCCTACTGTTCTCTAGACAGTGGACCCCTTATGAGATTTTTAAATACGATCTAAACCTAAAGGAAGTATGTGTATGACGATTTTTGTTTAGAAAATTAAATTAAATATGCGTTGAGATTACTTTTTAGACATCTGTCTTAAAACAATTAAATAATTGCAAACTTCTTTAACCGTGCTACAGCAAAGTTTTATCCAGCATAGTCAAGGAAGATCTGAACAAGAAAGGACATACAGCGTCGGCATCTCCCATCTCAAAGGGTAAAAATTCTTCAGCCTGCTTATTGATTTGCTACTGACTAAAATGAACTCCGGTGACTCCGCAAAGATGCTAGCTGTCAGGTTGACAGGTTCCTGTGTTACCCACATAAATATGCGTTTATAGGTTATAAAAACCTCGAATATTGTCAAGAACTGTTTTGACAGCAGCCCAATTTGACCGAGCTATTGGTTTCCTATTGGCTACAATGACCTCAGAAAAGATAGAGATTGCGCGCAATTAAAATTTGCTAGCTGTCCGTTCTTGGTTATACGTTCCTTCACATGGTGGAAAACACATTAAAAAGTATATTGTATTATAAGTACATGAATTGTCGTAAAGATGGCACTTCTCATGTTTCACTATTTTAGTAACTACATTGGCATATAACCTACTCGACAGATACCATATCAAACCAAAGAATCTGACATATGTTTCTGATAACTAGGATAACTCATATTATATGTTCTTATTGAGTTTCATCCATGCATCCTAAGCTTAACATCAAATCAACAGTTTATTTATGATGCTTTGTATTATATAATTTTCTGCACATAAATTTATACACGTCCAATTTCATGTATTCTCTTAAATGTTGAAACATTGAAATTAGAATTAATAATTTACAAAACTGTATTCTTTTAGAATTCCTCGAAAAAAGAAATGTGACTGTAAAGGAAATGAGGATTCTAATAACAGAGGATGTAACAAGGCTGGATAAAATACGGAACGAGGAAATATTACAAAAAGAAAAAATTGAGGAGAGACAATTTGATTGATATGGACACCTACTTCAATGAATTATGAAAACCCCATAAAAAATACGGGCGGCTAGTTCGGACAGAAGGAATGGTGTAAAAAGAGTAGAACAAATATGGAATCAAAGCATAGGAAAACTGATGGCAGCACGGCTCGTAATATAGCCAGTGGCAAAAAAATAAAAATCATTCTTTAAAACATAATCATCTTGACACCCAATGGTAATTGAGGAAAGAGACAATATCCTTCTATTTACAATCCATCGGTTGTCTAATTGCGTTCTTGCAACCTCATTTATTTTGTTATATTTTTGTTTAGTTTTTGTTTTAAAGGATATCTGCATGTTACAGATAGCTCAGCTTTCTACAGATGAAAATCACTGGCACGGCGCGTACAATAATGATAGATATTTTTATTCTTCGTATAAGTATTTTTACCACTGTGAAAATAATCTAAGATCGGATCAGTAATATCGTCAATGTTTCTGGTTGGAAAAATTATTAAAATGAAGATCAGAGTGATTAATTGTTAATTACTACGCACTTGTTTCTAAAGTATGTGTGGTGCGTGTGATATATATGTTTTAATCATTTTTTTCTAATCATATAAATTATATATTAATTCTACTTTCAATACTTCCACTATAACTTAGAGACGATTAGTTTTGCCAATCAGAAACATTGACGATATTACTGCCTGAAGATGGTCAAAGTGTAGACCGAAACATGACCGAAACGAAAATTTACAAAATTGGAAAAAACTTTTATTTTGTCAATTATACATATTACCAATCATGGACTCACAAGCAAATACAAGTAATGTTTTGGTGTCTCTGATGGTGTGAAATAACAGAAAGATTGTTTTAGCTTCATTAAGCTTTAATTTATTTGCAGAGAACCACTGGTGCAAGCGGTTAATTGCACTGTTTGTGGTTAGTTCAGTTTGTTCTAAATTATTGTTAATAGTAGTAATAGTAAATTTAAACAAGCTTCCATGTTCCAGTTCAAAACCGATCGGACAAATTATATAAATCAACTAAACTCAACTCTCTCCTGTTTGCTTTCGCGTGGCCTCGGGGCCTCTCAGTTTTAATCCGATTCTGCCTATTGAACTGCTGTACGCCGAACTGCTACACTATTCGCTTCAGCAGAACCCATCGCACGGCCAGCCGAATCACGCGACTACTTTCCTCGAAATTAATTACCCGGGCTTCGAACACTGTGGAATTCTTGGGTTACACAGGCATGGCAATACTGGCAGCCGTTCCCAGAGATAAATGTGGAAACACAGAAAAAGACAAGGCGCGGCGGCGGTTTGCCTCAACGTCTTATTATGTTTCGTAGGTTCAATAAGTATTAATAATTCTCCGGATAGGGTTAGGTAAATAAACAGATATTTGTTGCGTATTCGATTTGAGAATCCAAGTAACTTTATGTTATATTCTAGATAATCTCCTGAGATGCCTTTTTTACGAAGTACTCAGCAATCTTGAATCCTCAAAACTCATTTCTCATGTTAAATTCATTAAAAACTTGTTAGTTGATAGACATTCTGGCACATACACACCAACACGCACACACTACAAAAGCCCCCTATTTATGCAGTCGTTGTAAATCACAGCAATCATAATGTAGTCATCATTTTTTCCTTAACAAATGTAAAATAAACGAGTAGGCAGTGGGAGTGGTTTGATTATAAATGAAACGCCAGCCGGTATGTTATCACATGATGATGACAGACCGATACTTATACATATTAAGATAACGCCCACCTTCCATCTTATTAGACATTTTGCAAATCGCCAGAGTTACTTTTCAATGCTTTGAATATATTAAGTATATGTTGTACGTATATGCTATTTGAAACAAGGGTGAAAGTCAATTGCGTCGACAAAAAAGCTTGCGTCATAAAAAATATTTCGTTCCATTTTATCAAAAGTAAAAACATAATGGCAAAACAATTTACTAGTGAGGCCACAACATGATTTAATGAGAAATTTAAAAAGGATTTTCTCATACGCTCTAACCATTTTTCTAATTAGGATTCGTTTAGGATTTTAAATAACCGTTAAGATAAAATATAATTGTTTTACAAGTTAATAAGTTGAAAATCTACTTAATCTTGTTTTAATAATAATTTTATTCTTTTCACAATATTATGCAATTTGTTCAAATATGGCATGGCAGAATTGTGTCAAATTGTGTGCAAATAAAAAAAAAAAACAATATATTTAGTGAAAAGCTTTACATCTAACACGTAAATCATCAACTTAAAAGAAATGGATGGTAACTCGCTTTAAAAACTATCTGGTAAGTAATTCGTGTTTATAACTATCTTTTTCCATCTTCTATATTTTGCTTAATTTTATATTTCGAGTTGTTTTTTGATCAATAATACGACTAATTTTTTTAATAAATAATTATTCTAGAAAATTTCCTAACTGATAAATAGTTTTTTTGGAATAATTAGCAAGGTATTCTTTTTCTTACATAATCTAAATTATTTTAGAAATCGAATTGATTCTTTAAAAAATTCTCTGAATGAGTGTATCTAAGAAGTTATATACAAAAAGAAATGCAACTTTTAAGTATTTTATTTTGAGACACGAATAATAAACTTTGATCCCTCGCGATTGGTGATATATCAAAAAAAATTAGGATTTTTGGAATTTCATTTCTGGGAGATCTCCGTAAATTTGATTTTAATTTTAGGTAAGATGTTTTCGCTGTAGAATTTGAGTATTTAACGTGGTGTTTTGTGATCACTATTCTATTCTTTAAAATGATATCTTTTATGCAAATAAATTAGCTGAAGAGCAAAAAATATTTAATACTCATTTAATTATTCTTCCACTTATTAAGTATATACGGTCTGGTTTAAAGCTACCGCGTCGGTTACCGGTATTTCTCACATTGTTTGTGCCTAGCGTTCGGACTTGCTATGATACGCTCGCTTACAACCACACAGTATACGAATTTATCCGTATAATCCATTGGTTAACCAGTAGCACTGAAGACCCTTGGTAAGATGAAACATATGCTAATTTAACGAGTGTTACACACATTTTTAATGTGACCTGAAAAAATATTTGTTTAAATATATGATAGCAAGTGAGCCGGCAGTACGGTTGAAAAGGAAAAGTGCGTCATTGCCAATCTTGCGAGTCAAGCAGCAATATGCGGTACCGGTTGTCAGTTGGGTGATCATTCTGACAGCACTTCTCAGTGGCTCGGTGTGTTCCGGCACCCTAAGACAAGGGGAAATTGTTTGTATAGTTAGACAAAGTAGTAGTAGATTTATGTCAAAATTGTAGTACTTGAATCATCATGTCATGATGTTCTAAACATATAATAGCAAAGTTTTCTGGGTTATAGTAGCAAATTCGTTAAATATATTCTACGAGTACAGATATTTCAGTGAAAATGACGGTTCTCCTATTTCACTACACTATCTTTGCATACTCGATATCAGTGATGACTTGCTAGTAAGCAAACTGGTATTTTGTAGCAGCTAACAAGCATAAGCAATTTGTAATATAGCAGTAAAGCAGTGCATAAAATGTTTCTATATTGTATCTTAGGGAGTGTCGTGCGTCAGTTTGGATCAGAGCCGCGGGAGCGTGCAAATTTTGTCGTATAGGGGTATCGTAGAATGTCTTGATCACTTTGGGAGACACCTAGTGCAGAAGGAATTAATTTTTTTCAATGATTAAATTAGTTATTTTTTTTTAAATACCGCTGAGGAATGGAGGTAATAATAATTTAAATGAGTAAATTGATTTTTTATTTTTTCTGATAATTTCTTAATTTGGAAGACTTTGTAGTTGTAACTTTAGTGCTTATGTTATAAATATAAATATATAACGGCGGTAACAATAAGGCACTATAAGGTGTGTGCAAAGTTGTAGAAACAGTTTATCTGTTTAACGTATACCGCTATTTAAGGAAAACTGCTACAAAAAGTAGCAGAAGCAGGTTGTAACTGCTAACATAAAGAATCAGTTTTATACCTCACTACTCGATATAAGTTTTCTACATGGCAGATATAGCTATCAAATATTTATCTATTACTTGATACAGATAAATATTTCTTAGAAACCTATCAAAACAGTCTCCTTATTGCATACGGTGACCCATGTTTTTTTACGAATCAACCGCTAATGTGGAGAGGCAACTGGCGTGCCGTAGGTTCGACTATATTTTGGTTAATATGTTTCACACCCGTAAATTTCCTATTTACGGAAAATCTATAGGGACAAAACCATACCATGGAAAACTGGAATCTTCATATAATATGCTATTATCTATTTTGATGAAATAATCAAATTATTAAACTTGAAATATGCTTTATTAATTTGAAATACTTTCGTTTCTTACAATCAAATAAATATTTATTTAAATATAAATTATTGAGTCATTTGAATGATAATAAATATACTATACTATTCCAACAAAGAAAAACAACTTGACTTTGCGACTGATATTGATTATTTTCATGTCAGAGCTATACTTTCTCATAGGAAAGAAATATTCTAGCTAAGTTACTATTTGTTTAAAATAACCTTTTTTAAGAGCTAATAATTAAAAGAATAATTTATTTGGGTAAATGCATATTTATTAACGACAAGAAATCTTTTTCTCAATACATATGTAATATAATTTATTAATAGCTTCTTTTACAACGTGTTGTAATATTCTTTCAAATTCTGTGATTTGATTTAATGGTGATATTTCTTGCATTCGATTGACATTTTTCTGTATAAATGACACTTTTTGTTTAATTGTAATTTAATTTCTTTTCGTGTATTTACAAGTTAATTACATAATGCATTTTGAATAAAGAACATTTCTTTTTTCAAATGTAAAAGTAAACTCCTTCTAGAGGTATAGGCATAGATATTGACGCGATAAATTGATAATATAAATTCACAAGCACTCGATCTGATTCTATGGCAGGTAGGTAACTAAGTGATCCAAAAATAATTGAAATCCGTTTAAAATCGTTTTGCATATTAATTACAGTATTGCATATATATTAAATACATGTATCTATAACAATTTAATACCACAAATGTAATCCGACGAATTTACGCAAGTTATACACCGTAATTAATCGACAATTATTCATTAATTCATCGGCCACTATTTCAGAAACCGCGACCTGTAATTACTTCGCAACGCAGGCGCCATAATTAATATACATTTGCATGCGTACGATCTCCGCCGTACAGACGTATTTATGGGCCTTCACTTTAATGGCGAAGTTTAGAAATATACACTGGCGGTGTGCGCTGTTGCGGCGTGGCCCGATGGGCGTGGGCGTTTAAATTATGAATGAGCACCTTGTGGGATGATTTTCTGGTTTATTATCCGGTCACCTTATCCATTGACAGCGCGTAACATAGGCGCATACGGAACGGACACAAGGAAAGGACCTGCTGGAGGCGACCGTTGTCGGGGGGCACTCAACTCGCCACAGCGGGGCAGCTCTCCTTAAAACGCATAAATGTGATAAAAAGCCTAATTTGGATCCAGCACTTTCCGCCCGTTCAGATAAAGATATTGGACGACACGGGAACCTTAATGGCCACGCCAGATAACCACGTATTTTTATCATGGCAAGGTATGCGTCGTCTAGACTCTAGACTGACGGCAGGTATATTTACAGCGGCGTCCGTCTACTTAAGAACCTCTTGTCGAATACAAAAGAAAGGATCTCTGCACCTACAAATATATGTGCGCTGCACAACCATCGAAAAAATTAGGAGAAATACTATAAAATGAAAACGTAGGTAGGTATGCTTTAATTGCCTTGTTGTGATTTTTTTAGCCAAATTAATTCTTTTTTTTTATATATGGCGGCAAATAAAACCCGATAGTTACAGTAGTTACGTTTCGGTTTTTTAATAAACCTTTCTCAAGCTATTTTTTCCCTTGTAATATATATTTTTTTGATATAATTTGTATTAATCTGATTACAAGTTAATGTTTACCTTAACAAGTTATTTTTTTCATTTTACATATTCTTACATATAATTTACATACAATACACATTTTATTTTTTTTACTTTGTAATGACAACTTAGTTGCAAGTCAAATTATTTTAACTAACATTTTTTAAAAACTTGTATACGAGACAAACACAATTTTTATTTAACGAATTAATGTATTTCTGCTAATTAATGTAGCAATTAAGAGGAATTTTTCCCAAGAAAAAAATTTCTCCTCACGCAAGATTCGAACCTACACTTTCGTTTACCGGACGAGTGCTCTACCATTTGAGCTAGCGAGGAATATGTAAGTTCGTGCGACAGATCGACGTATGTCGATAGCAGATCCTGAAAGGCCGGCAGGATGACGAATATGCAAAGATACGTTTTACAGTATGAAATAATTAACTAATTTAATGTATTATATATAATAATTATACATTAATTCGTTAATTATTTCACACTGTAAAAAGCTTGCAATGTTTATAATGTATATTTTACAACATATATGATAAACAAGTGAATTTTGTTATAATTTTTTAATATTATAAGATAAGTACAGGGAGTGAAATTAAAGTTAAAACAGTGGAGCGTCATTTTTAGATAAATCTGTTATAGCAGTTTGATTATTTATACTATTTTTTGTATTCTTAATATAAATCATTTCTAAAATATTGCGTTTATAAGATTTTTTCTCTTTAGCTAAAATTTTAGTTGCGTCATAGTGGACTTTATGGTTAAAATTAGATTCATGTGTTTTTAAAGCAGTTAAATTAGTTGATGAGTTATAATTTTGTGTTATATTTTTTAAGCATTATTTTATTCGGCCAACATACGCCTTATTGTAAGTCTTTGCATGGTATTAAATTTAATTTTTTCGAAAACGGTGCTTTTGGTTTTATTTTATTAAACCTAACATTAAATTATTACTATTTTTGTAAGCCACATTAATTTTGTATAGTTTAAGAATAACTGTAATCCTTTCAGTTGGGTTTTTATATAACGAATTGTAAGAAATCTGCTGTTGTTATCTAATCTGATTTGGTTTTTTTTTATTTTTTGTGGTATTGTAAAATTTATATAGTCGTTGTTTTACAATTTTATTAATAAAATGTAAAGGTTAATTATCATTCTTAGGTATATTTTTGATCTTATTTACAATTTGTGGCCTATATTTAGGATTAATTAGTTTAACTAACTCAACGACTACATTTTTTTTTTTGTGATTTTGGGGCAGATTTGCATTTTAACTTAAATATCTTCCAGATGTCTTTTACCAGGCGGGTATACAACTTGACTTTATAGAGGAGGGCGAGAGGGGGTGGTTTATGGAAATGATATTTTTTAAACTTGTATACGGGACAAATACAATGTATATTTAATGAATTAATGTATTTCTGCTAATTAGTGTAACAATTAAGAGAATTTTTTTTCCCAAGAAAAAATTCTCCTCACGCAGGATTCGAACATACTCTTGTTTACCGGGCGAACGCTTTACCATTTGAGCTAGCGAGGAATATGTAAGTTCGTGCGACAAATCCACATATGTCGATAGCAGATTTTGAAAGGCCGGCAGGACGGCGAATATGCAAAGATTGCTTTTTACGGTATGAAATAATTAACGAATAAAAATATAATAATTATTGAACAGTGACTAATCTATGTATATTTTAGAAATAAGAGTAGACTAATAAAAAAAAATACTAAAATTACGGGTCTGCACGACAATTAAAGATTAAACAAAACAAAAACTTGGCAAGTTATGTATAGCAATATATACAAGACCTGTCCATTTTATGTTTTCATCAAAAACAATATCCAAAAGTTTGTTTGAGTTGAAAATTTATCAGCAGACCCTTAAGAGATGCCAACATTTACATTTTTGTGGTCTGAATAAGCATTATAACAAATTGTTTTTTCTTGAAGGTATGATTTGAACCAATTATTTCCAATTCAAGATGTGTCAGTGTCAACTGGTCAGAAACAAATATTCTTTTATGTAAATTAGAAAGTGGAGTATCTATCAGGTGATTACCTTGAAAGCTATGTTGATTCGAAAAAAAACGTTGAAAAGGCTGAAAATAGTCTAAAAGCTTTCTATGGGAGACAATAGACCATAGGCCTACAGAATTTAGTTCATTTTCCTTCCGGCCTTTGAATAGCGGGCTAGTTACAGCAATTTCACAGATTCTCAAACGTCAATCACACCACCTTAAGCAATAAAAGATTGTATTGGAGTTGTTTTCTGTAGATCAGATAAAATTATTATGAAACGTAAACATAATACAACAGTTTATATAAAGTTCTTATCTTTTGCAAAGAAATAAATAATAAAATGAAATCACCTACTTCAATTTTATAAAGCTCTTGTTGATATTTTTTTTAAACTAAACTGTGATCAGAGATCCAGTATTCGTACATACATAAAATTTTGTATAAAATCCTTGACTCCTCTTAGCAGTGCGTAATAGCATGGGGTTCCTCAAATATGCGTCCCCTATTTGTAGCTAAGTCACATGCTTTAATTAAGAATGGATTGTTTTATGTGTAGGAAACGGTAATGTAAAAGAAAGATTTTTTCATTTTCTTTTAAGGAATTATATGTCAACTTTACATATACACTTATATGTACGTATTCATTAATTGTACCCAAAGCTTACATATAGGAGTGAAGTCGATAATAAATAAATGAAAAATAACTGCTTCGTTTGTTGGTCCTTTTTACTCTCTTTATTATTTTTTCTTATTTTTAATTCTCTTAGACAACATTGTTTTTATTTTGTTTTTTTATCTGCGACGTTTTTTAAACCTGGAGATGGCATAAATATGCCGAAACTTGTTTTTTAAGATCTACCACACACACAGTTCCAATTTATTAGATAATTTGGGAGATAATGGTATCCCCAAAATAGCCAAGAAATCTTTTCTCTGCCTTTCTTACGATACACATAAGCTATTCGTGTACACATTCTTCGAGATCAATATATGAACGTAAACCTATACTGACGTATAGACACTCATTGCTTTAAAGGTATAACCAAAACACGAAACGATTGCGACACGCCGTCAACACGCGTCATACTTGACGAAGATGCCGGTCTCTGTTGACAGTCAAGATTCCATCGTATATAAGACAGTTAAAACAGATTGCGGCCGTCCCGAGAAGAACAAGAAGGAGGAGACGACTTTGATGGAACTCAACCGAACACAACCCGACCCACTGGATTCCAGAGTGATTTCTCGGAATCCGGTGCCCACATTGGATGTACAGGGGCTATCCGTAAATATCGAACACATAAAAAAAAACTAATAGTATTTTCCTTAATATTTTTGAACAAATTTACATCTTTTAATTTAGAACATGGATAAATCCTCAGTAAGATGTTTACTGTAATAAAACACCATTCTGCTGCACGCTTAAATGTTAAGGCAATGAGAAAAACAAATAACGATAAGATTAGGTTCGCATGCATTTCTGTTTTCGAATCCTCTGTAAACATATAACTCTCTCTCAAAGCACTTGATCGCGGTTGAATTGTGGGCCGGACACAGACAGGTCATCATCATTATCTGTATAACGATTTTCTGACCGTTGAGTAATGCTAGATGAAACGAAACACTGAACCATTAACCAACACAAATGTATCATTAAATTCTTCTGGAAGTGCCGTCGGTCGCTATTATATATACCTCTGATTTTTTTTAGGATATAAACTGTAGAGGTAACCTCAATCTTCCGTCGTTCACATTTCGAATGTTAAAAATATTGTTCACATTGGAATATTCATCGAGAGTGAAATCGGTGGTTAAGAAAAATAAGTTATATTACAGTTCATTAACTTATGATTTTAATATCAAATCTATTGCATACTGTAGTCTTTTCTTTAGGGAACAGATAGAATCAGAAATAAAACAGTGCTGCTTATTTTCCCCAATCGCAAAGATGAAGTATATATGGGTACTTTTGTAGCTAGATAATTTAATCTTACATGAATTATTTAATTCTAATGCAATTTGCTTCAAACATACAAAATCTGTATGAAGATGAAGCGGTTTAAATCTGAATTTATAGGACTGCTTCGCTTTTCTTGGATATTATACAGTATGCACACAATCGACTTTTTTTTTCTAGGACTCCAATAGATCCTTCCCGAAATGTTTCTGCCTGAGTACTTTCAATTCCTCACATGTGCAGATTACATGTAATGCACCACGATTCGCTTACTCGACCTATGTTGTATAGATGCTCTTTTTAGGGCACAGTGTCCAGTTACCAATCCAAACCTCTCTTTTAGCAGTGTCCTTGGACATTCCACATACCGGCTGCGGACCTATAAAGTGTCTTTTAGAGCCCTCCTTGGCTAGTTCGTCGGCTATTACATTGCCCTTTATATCCTCATGTCCCGGCACCCAAATCAGAGACACCGTGTTGTCTCGTGCCAGTGTATTGAGGAATTATTTGCAGTCTCTAAATAGTTTTGATCTAACTACAGGGTTCGAGACTGCTTGATAGCAGTCTGGCTGTCAGTCATTATACTTATTTTCCTCCTCATGCCTCTTCCCTTTGCAATCATTTCTGCGCATTGCCGCCTGCGCAATACGGGCGAATACTTCTACCTAAAAGACCGCCACATGCTTCCCCAGGCTTATGAATATCCTATGTGCCCTGGCTAGATTTGAATCCGTCCGTGAACTAGTCATCAAAAGCAGTGATATCACTAAGTGCCTGGTCTCTACTCGATATGGAGGTTCTCACCTTTTCACTAAAGATACTTGGGTGCCATATTGTCCTTGGGCATTTGCATGTATTAGTATACCCTCCAACCCTAGTGTTGAGATGCCACAAGTTGTTGGTTTTCAGTCTAAGGATCGCATTCATAGCCTCCGCTTTCACATAGACCTTCAGCGGCGGTGCAATGGTCTCCAACGAAGCGGTTTTGTGCTGTTAATTGCACCAGTGATTCCCAGTAATGCCTGTCTCTGGACAGCGGTTAGCAGCTTCACTGTGGAGGACATTTCTGTCCTTCTCTCCAGACTACTGCCCCATACGTTATCGCTGATCTTATCACAGCAGTATATAGCCAATGGATCACCCTCGGCTTTAGCCCCACATTTTACCCGCAACTCTCCTGCAACGCCAGAATAGTTACGTAGCCCTGATCATAATTTTGACTAAGTAATTTTTTTCAGCTCGGTTTCGCAACGAGTGTAACACCCAGATACTTTCTGTGGTTACTTGTAGCTCCTGCTTAAACAGTCTAATGCCGCCCAGGTCATTGAGTTTCTTCATGTTGGTAAAAGCAACCAACTTGGTTTCTTGTGGATTAACTGAGAACACGGTCGACTTGTAGATGGTAAATAAGCAACTTTATTAATTTGTGTAATCAAAATTGATTATAAAATCTTTCTAATAAAAGGAGAAAATTAAACTCATTAACAAAAATTTAAAATAAAATTAACAAAATATACAAACCCAACAAGGGCGCAGAAGGGAACCCTGCGGAACTCCATGAAATATAGGTACGTAACTGGATTTGTAGTTCTTTATGTTCAAATTAGTTTTGTATGTTATTGCCACAAATTGGTAGTGTTTGGATAAATGAGAAGTCAACCAATTTGCCGCATTACCAGAAATACCACAGCGATATAATTTTTGTAACCGTATTGAATCTTGAACACATTCAACGTTCCGTTGTCAACTTCGACTAAAACATATTATAGAAATATATGAATGATGGTAGTGGTAAGTTTATTTTTCTTAAAGCCATTCTCAAGAAAATGGCAGAAAATGCTGCCACTACTTTCGCAATATTGGAGATAAAACATATAGGTTTATAGTTTATAACATGCGGAAAATTTAAAGTGACATGGAAATATTCCCAACATGAAAGATTAAGTAATCAGGTAGGTTACTAGCTTTAGTAATAATCCTGAAAGCTATTTCAAAATACCAGTAGATATATAGTCAGATCCACTCGTTTGTTTATTTGTGGTTTTACACTGTTTGAGGCTGTTTACAGTAAAGAAAATAGATACATTCTGTGTTCATTAGGAGTTATTCTACCATCAATGGTAACATCGGGAACTGAATCGACTATTTCCAACAGAGCTTATTGGAAGTAAGTATCAAGTGCCTCAAGTAAAATGTGAGAATCTTCTATTTCTACTGGTGTGTGAAGATTCAATAGAGATAAAAGTTCTAACGATTCTCGATATTTGTTTAATTTTGTTATCTAAACAGCAGATTATGCTATTATAATATTAATTTTTGGTATCAGTTACCAGCATTTTATGTTGCATCTTGCGTGTTTTGTAGCCAATCTAATTGAGGATATCGTTTTTGGAGAATAAACAAATCTTTGAGTTTAGTACGGTTTTTTACAATTAGCTGAGTCATCGAACCTAGACTATTTAAAGGGATGGCGCCCCGCTTCATTTTCGAGGATTTTAGCGGGAATGCCATGCTGTAATGGTGTTGCAAACTGTTTACAAAACACTTAACTTTATCATTGGTAAAAGCTGGTCAACTGGAAACTGGAAGTATGGAATTATAAAGGTGTCGGCTATTATCGCTTCTAAGAATATGTGATTGCCTATAGGTATACAAACACTTGTAACGGTTGTAAGGGACAACGAGCGTGTTAAAAATTACACTTATTAATAAATGCAAGAAAGCCCGGTTATTTGAGCCACAATGATACCTATGAATAGCTTAACTTTTTCTGGATACTACGTTTGATGTGATATACTAAAATGAATGTTTCAACAAGACCATTAAAAACAAAACTCGTTACTATGGTGCTCATGTGTTCGAAAGGCGCTTTTTTGCCTGTAAACACTACGTTTTTGAAAAGTAATTCATGGTTGTAATATTGACTGATGAATTTATATCATTACCTAAAGTCTTCTAAAGCGCTGTTGCTCCGATGTGAAATTCCAAAACAACTTCCGGGATGACATAAGAAGATGTAATTGTACAAAGGGACATATTTGAATTTCTAAAACACTTACATTCTTATCCAAAGCGATTTTATTTTTACTAATTATTCAACCAAATGTTGCTTCGAAACGTCGAACCGTGTTACAAATAGTACTTGATCTAGGAATATTTCGGTGATAATCAAGTGAAATAAATCTAAATAAATTGCTTTATCATAAATTGTTTATGCTCTGGGGTATAAAAATTAATTTTCAAATTAATCGTTATCGTTACCCACTCAAAAAACGCGTTTACCCAGAGCTGGGCAAACGATTACACAGTGTGTGAATTCAATAATTATAATGTGCATGACGAATTTACAATAATAACAAACTGTTGCTATGGAGGTTGAAGAATGATTCAATTTTTTTAAGACTTTAGAGACTTTTCGCTATAAATGAAAGTTGAAACCATATAATTTATGAAATTACGAACATTTACATATAGTGCAGAATCAATTTAATTTGTGTAACCTCTTTTAATAACCCGCAAAGATGCCATTGTAAGCTCATGATCTATTGGAGAAATCACTAAACTAGTGAAAGCCATTAAAGGAATACCTTTATAATAGATCATGAAATCAGAAATGCGTTTTTACGATTGTTCGTTTTTTCTTTTGGTGTTGAAATCCACCGTCAGGAGCAAGACACGCATTCCGACAAACAGTTGACAAAAACCTCTTAAACTAAAGGTGATCTCAGTCAATTTAGGATTAGCTTTTGTTTCCGATCTAACTAGTTCAATTAAAACAGTGTTCGTCGGTGCAATCTTGTAATTAAAACAGTATAGAAGATTTCCTGCTATACATATCTGAGAAAGATAAGACATGTGCCAATGTAATTGCGTGTAACCTCAACGAACAGACTTTACGTGCTGCAAATAAAATTTTGAAATTTCAATGAAAATATTTTTGAAGGATGTTAGTATGTATACATATGGGTCGGATGTTCGTCCATAAACCACCAACCAAATAAGTCAATGGATAACCGGCTTGTTTTTCATATTCATATACTAGTATTTTTCCAACATGTTCTTGACATGTGAAGTTTTCTTAAAAAAAATTACATCATATGCTTAGTGTTCGAAATTAATGTTTTTTTTTACTCGCTAGTAGTAATACATGTCGAATACTCCACATGAAAAATTCCTCATCGATTACTCGTAAAAAAGTCTTTTCATCTCAGATCTTAAGGTACACAAACAGGTTATTTTTAAATTGTTCTTTCCAGCAGACAATAACATTATTTTTAGCGATTGTGCGAATGGGAAAGTGTGTTTTAAAACCAAACAATCTGGGCCCTCGCGCGTTACTTTAAACAGCCAATTATGTATAGATCCAAACCTGGAGGAAAGCGTTTGTATCTGTGTTTATTTAATTTGCGAAGCGTAAAATGTAGATAGGAAAAATTGTTTATTCGAAACCGGCAGGGTTACGCATACAAATTCGAAATTAAAACTGTATTTGGTCAGTAGAATAATAGAGCCTGTTTGTCGTCGTCAAAATAATAACACTTACCAGGTATGTAGAGTCTACTCCAGTGGTAAGGATTACAACAAATATATATGACATCCGATGCTGATTTGCACACAGGTAATCTGCGTATATCAACATTTTGTATCGTTGGCCACCTCCACGCTTGACAGCAAAGCACGTGCGGATCCTTATCCTTCGGTAATAGCACGCAACCGGACAGATTCTCACCCTCTGTCTGGACGGCCAGATGCAGCATCTCCAACTGATTATCTTTCAGTTTTTTGAAGAAGGCTTCTAGCTCCTTGACATCGCCGCCCCGCTTCTTCTTGAGCAGTTCTTTAGTCAACGTGGTCCGTTTTTTCAGAAACTTGATCATGAAATAAGATTTGTCTTCCTCTACGACGGACGAGCATTTGGGTGCCACTACTGTCAACCTCGACGTTTAGTTTAGTTGAATTGGAAGTTGAAAGTGGGAGCCGCACTGTATTTTCCCCGCGGGCTCGAACCGATTTTCCCAACGCACTTGATTTTACACCAAATAATTTAGCCTACGCACACGGGGCACCAATTAAAAGGAGAGAAGAGGAAAAATAACGATCAGATCAAAGCGACGGAGTGACGGCGCGCCGGAACGAGGCACAAGATCGGGACAAACACTCACTCAGCCACAACGAGATATCGCGAATTTTATTTTTTCTTGTATTTTTGGTCTTGGATACGCGATGCCGCCGGAATTTTTGGAGAGGGGACTTTAAATGGACCGACAACAACCGTACTGCACTCTTGACACTCAACGTTTGACTAAATTCCAGCGTTCCGCTGGTTTACAAGCCAACCGCTAGAGTAGTACAGTCTAGACGAACGCACTGGTGGGGATGTTGTTTGGCGCCATCGTGGCGCCATGCCTCGTACTTGCATCCGCTACACACGAACCATGGCAGCCAACGGTGTCTTATATACACACAGACACGCTGCTAATATAGTTATGATTGTGAGGATAGGGTGAAGTGGCCGCAATAAATAATTTCGAACGCCGTAAAACCATCCTCTTTGCGTATGAATTTACCTGAGCGCTTTTAAAACAGCTTTGATTTCAAAGAAATGCATTTCAAATAGATAGAAATCATATGCTAATTATAAAACTCCTACTCTAACGCGAAAAATAAATAATGTTGCAGAGGATTTGCACATTATTCATCATTATTCCAAAGTAAAGTTAAATTATTAATTCCCCATACAAATGTGTCGCAAAAACTGTGTAGATTTTATTAATTCGGGTCAATTGTTTCGGGAAAACGTGGCACAGTGCGCTAAAATCGCAAAATGTGGACTTAGGAAAAACTGATCGCTGTATCGTATTCTGCTAGTCGAAACGTTACTTTCAAGTGATATAGGTACTTTTCTTTGTAAACTAGATATTTAAAAAATTATGGCGCAAACTTTTGTAAATATTTGTAACTGTAAATAATTTTGTCTCGTTACAAAAAAAAAAGATCACGTATTCATGTTCTATCCTTTCAAACAATCATTTTTCATAAAAGAAGTGTTTAAAAAGTTCTGATATTTAATTTTTTTTATATTATGTATATTACAGTGACCGGCAGAAAGTGCGCAGCATATGGGAATTTTTCTTTGTCTTTGAATTTAGTAAATCTTTCTTTTTCCAAATTACCTCTCCATATTTTTAAACTAAAATAACACTCAACAAATCTGCCGAAAATCTAACCGTGTACAAAGTAGCGTCAAAAATATGAAATTATGCTGAGAGTAAAGTATCTCAGTTTTTGGATTTAGAGGATTCTTTCATTAAAAAATGTTCTAAATTTAATGTTATATCTAAATATGGAGTTTCTCTTAATTTTAGCAAAAAAAAATAAATTTAATCGCTTTTTCGAAATTACTCTGTGTACAAAATTGATAGAGATCATACAGCTGTCATATCCTATTAGGTGTATATTCTCTGAAATTGAATCATGCATACTATGTCAAAATTAGTTAGTTTTAGAAATATTGTAGTCTGGAAAAGGAAAACTTCAAAATGGGAATTATTTTCGCTGCACAATATGTTTTGTTTTCAAGTGAAACAAAATAATAACATCTAATTGAAATTTTGGTTTTTAGTAATTGTTAGAAAGTCACAATTAGTTTAACTTCGTCTTTCTTTCTATGTACATAGGTCTTAATGTGGAGCAACACAAGTAAAGGAAAAAATAAAACACAATGGGAGGTATTATTTTCGCTTATTTTAAAAATTATTTAACCTTCGTTTAACTAAATAACTGTTCGGACTTAATCAATGTCTTCATAAACGTTTTAAAAAAATGGTTTATTATTCTCTTAATTTAAATTATTTTTAACAAAATAATCACTTGGAAAAACTGAACGCGACAACATAGCAAATATCGATGACTTTTCTATACGTCTATGTTAGTCTATTATCAATTATTTATGTCAAATGACAGGTATGACAGATATTGACGGATTTGCGATTTAATTAATGCTTTCGTTTGTGTGTTTATATCGAATTTTAGTTACATTTGAACTTGAAATTTACATTAATTATGCAGTAAGTAATGTAAAGTAAATATTAAGATGAAGAATAATAATAACATGAAATAAAACCGCTTTTAGAAAAAGTAAAAGAGGAAGACCAAAGAACTTTTGAAGATAAAAAGCCATTTTACTTTGTTGAAGTTTTTTCGTGAAAATAAATTAATACTAGAATCTAAAAATTCCAAGCCTAGTGTTAATAGAAGAAAAAGAGAACTGTAGTCACAGATTGTCAATCAATTAATTATTATTAATTAACTCAATTTCATCTAACATACCTTGAATATCTCCCATATTAACTGTCAGTAATTTATTATTTAGGCAATTGTCAAATTAAATAATATTTCAAAGAATGCATTCTGTTGTTTAAAATATTATTTTTATTAGATTTTAATAACATTTTCTAACTCGTTAGACAAGGGAAAATAATAACAAAAATTTAATAAAATTCGTTAAAATTTTAAACACAGTTTTTAAGGTTTAATAAAAGGAAAATAATACAGCCCAATGCACTTGCAATAATGTCAACAACAGATGTTAATTAACGTAAAGAATAAATATTGAACTTCTACATGTCGTCTTCCGTTTAGTAAACATTTTATCGCTCTAGTATTAAATTCTCTTAGCAATATTCTCTAAAAAAAAACAGAATTGATTTCCGCGATACCTTGTCTGATTACATTTTCTAAGTGGTCGATATTTCTAAATGGTCAAAATTTGTAAACGTTGCTTTTTATGTAGCCCCAACAAAAAGAAATCCATTAATGATGCGTCTGGCGATGTTGGAGGTCAGGAATTTTTTTGAATAACTTCGAAGAGGTGAAGAAAGAACCATTTGGTAGTTTTGGGGCAAAAAAATAGTCTATGTTGTAATTATTTTGATTTATTTCAAAACAAAAAAAGTTATGCAGCAAAAGTAACTCGCATCTTAAATTTTTCTTTTCAAGGCTGTACAAAAATTTAAACTAATTAATTTGACATAGTATTCATGATTTCTCTAACAAATTATACACAGAATAGGATATGACAGCTGTATGATCTCAATCAATTTTGTGTACACGGTAATACCAAAAGAACGATTAAATCAAATTTTTTTGCTAACAATAAGCGGAACTTCATACATGAATACAACCTTGAATTTGAAACAACATTTATTAATAAAAGAAACTTCTAAACCCAAAAACTGAGATACTTTACTCTTAGCGTAGTTTCATATTTTTGACCTTCCCTCGTATACAATTAAATTTTTTTGACTTGATGAGTGTTATTTTAGTTTCAAGACATGCAGAGATGATTTAAAAGAAAAATATTTACTAAATTCAAAGAAAAATCCTATATGGTGTACACTTTCTGCCGGTTACACTGTATGTGACAATATAAAATTATTGACATTTGTACAAGGTGTATTCACCAGGGTCTTTGATTACAGATGTATTTTTGATTTTAAGAAAACGTCTTTTATACAAAAGTTTCACAGAATTGAATGCTACATAACCTGAAAATATTTTTAACTATACAAGGTGTTCCGAAAGTAAGAAAACACATACTTACTCCGTATTAATTTTTAAAATTCTACGGAGAAAAATAACATCACTTTATTTAAGCTGCTGTTTGTCTATTGGCAATAACAGTGGTGTTATTTACGCTTCTGTAAAAGAAGGCCCTGCTGCTAGCTTTCAGTTAAGGCGGCGTAGTTTGTATATGCATTTGTTTCAGATATTCATATTGTCATATTTTAAATATCATACATACATACTTAGCTTGATATAACAGTGAAACTAAAATCAATACAATTATATACAGGTGTCCACTATAGTCCTGACCATTTGTTTAACTTTAGCTCAAAGTAAAATGATTTTTTTTAAAATAGCACCTCTATAGGTATCTTTGCTTATGTTAAATCAATCCATACACAAAACCCTTTTAATATATACTAAACATTTACGATACCTCATACAAAATTTTGTAGATAACTAATGATTTTAAATAAATGTAACGAATTTCCCATCAATTTTCATGTTGCTTAGTATATAAACTTGATATAGTTAAATAAAGCCTCGAATTAATAAACATATCTTAGTATCAAAAATAAAATATAAAACTAATGACATATTTTTTGAAAAAAGAATTATACATATTTAATGATAATTAACAGAAATAATAATACCTATTTTTAATAGGGCAGTTCATGACATTTATTTGCCCAGCATAATAATTAAACGTCAAAACTGTCAACAAATAATTTCGTATGTATACTTTGTCTTCTTACATGTTAGTTCTTGTTTATTTATGGCTTGTTTATTTTGTTGAATATTTACTTAATTACTTAAATAGTATTCTATTTTATTCATAACCATTAAACTAAGACTTAATTTCATTTATAATAAAAAACAAATTAACATTAAACCACAACAAAATATATCCTCAATTAAAAGGTACTTACACGTAGTATCATTTTTAATTATCGGAGGATAGTGCATATTCTGTTAAGCATATTCTACGAAATGGATGAAAATACCTCCCTCATTCTATTCTTCCTATTTTCCGATGTGAATGGCTCCTTTTTATGCACAACAAGTTTCTTTAGTAGCCCTTCAAAAGCAAAAAAAAGAAATCACCGAAAACGTATTACATAAAAATATTTTTGATAGCTTTGACTTTTAAGTATTATTAATTATCATTAATTAAATATAATGGTTGTTTGGTAGGTTATGGTAATAAGCAATTCCCATAGCCTACAAATATCGGTGATATAGTTTCTGCTAATCATAGACGAATGACGCTAAATTCCTTTTTATTTTCAAAAAAACGTATTATTGGTTTTGTATTTTATGATCTAACACCGGCTTCATTTAGTTATATCGCGTTTATATTTTAAGCTGACTTGAAAATTAATGGAAAATTCATTGAATTTATTTAAAAAATAATTATGTACAATATCCTGCATGAGTCGTCACAAATATTTAGTATGAATTGAAAAGGCTTTGCGTAAGGGTAATTTAACATAAGCACAGATATACGCTGCTATTTAAAAAGTTACCTTGGCCTAAAGTTAAGCAAATATCTAGGACTATAGTAGACACATGTATATAATTATATCGATTTTAATTTCACTGTTGTATCAAGCTAAGTATGAATTGTATGGTGTTTAAAATATGAATATCTAAAACAAACGCATATACAAACTACGCCACCTTAACCGCAAGCTTACACCAGGCCCTCTTTTTTGATAAACACGTAAAGACCCAGTCTTCGATAGGACATCCGGTGTAGACTGTTTCATAATATCACTAAATTTTAGACAAATAAAATATAACATCCTAAAACATAAACCTGTTGTTCCAAGATATTTTTTTAATCTATTTAAAATTACGTCACATTGTTTAAAAAAAGACATGTATAATTTGATTACCACCAAGGAATCAGATTTGTTTTTCATAACAACAGCTAATTTTTAAACGTGCAATCATGTTTATTCCCAATCACAATAGCAGTATAGCTATTTTTAACCTGTTTCGATTAAGGTTGTAAAATACGTCATTACTAGATACTAAGGGTTCTCTTGAGTGAAAAATGACGTTTCTGTCAATAATCAGAAAAATCAAATGTCAGTTCAACGTTTAAATTTAATTATTAGTAACTTAATGAGAAAATCGTAAAGCGAGATCAGGGTTGCAGCCGTTATTATTTAAAACTACTTTTAGCATGGCTTACAATATATATGACAACAATTCATTCACCTATGGGTAACCGATTTCTCAATATACTACCTGTCTCCTTTTTTGCCCGATGATGTTAATTACGGAAACATGTCGCAATAAAATTTAATAAGGGATTGGGTAGACGAATTTCGCTTAAATTTAAATTAATTTCAATATATTTAATTTAATCGAATTCCAGACTATAACCACAACGATATATAGAGTTTTCCTTATACGGCACGGAATATTGTGGGCAAAATACGAAATGTTCAAAAGTTTCACTTGTGGGATGTATGGCGGTCAGTGGTTATATGGCGGTCTAGTATGGGTACATTTTAAAATATTTTCATAATGCGCATGATATTTCAAAATCCTATTAAAGATGTGTTTTTTTTAAACGGAACCGCCTGTATATTATTCTTTTTTGTTTCTTCATCAAAGTGCTGTTTAAATATTCTCTAATCCAGAAAGAAAACCAATTTAGAACCTAACTGATGGTAAAATAAACTGGAGAGGGAAGTTAAATATCAGGCTACCTAACATAAACCTATGAACAACAGATGAATAACCAACAAGCAAAAGACTCTAGCTGCAGAAACTTTGAGAAAATTGATGCAACCAAAAATACTGCTTGGATTTACAGCGAGTGAGACGATCATACTAGGCACAGTAGCATGAGGCAAAAAAACTAATCTTCCCGCGAGATTACTATTAAATACTGGAGAACTAAAATGGAATGGAGCAGAGAACATCCAGACTGGGAAAATCTCCAGGGATGAGGCAAAGTAAACTCTTCTGGAACTTATAACAAAAGATTACAGAAGCATCAACCTGAGTAAGAAAATGTTCGCATTATTAACAGGAATACTTTCAGACCATTGTGACTTAAAGGACACCGATAAGCATTGGATTGGAAAAAGATCCTGAATGCAGATTTTTGGAAACGATGAACATCCATCCACTCTTCAACTGCGTACACGTCACCTCAGGCATTGCACTGGAGCATGTGATCGAAGGGAACTTACCTAGACTGGGCCTCTGCACCTACACTTTCTAAAAGAAATGATTGAGGCAGCTGTAAGCAGCAAAAAGGGACACCAGATCTTTGGTGCAGTGGACTTATTTCATGTTTAACGAGGCCTGAATTGGGCGGATATGGATTTGAACGATGTATGTTCAAGCAGCAAGGACGTCCTTGGGTCTCTTTTTGATTAAAAAATTTAAATGTTGATCACTTATAATATAAATATATAATTCCGCGAAAAAAATAGTTTTTTTATTATATTTCTCTCTTTTATTAAGGATTCATAAAGTAAACTTTGTCGCTGTGTTAAATGTTTATTATATACATTAGAAACAGAAATTCCTACCAACTGTATTAACATCACTGACACATTTCCATTTAAATGTGGTTAAATGAAGAACAAATTAAAAATAATTTCTTCAAAATGAAACCATCAAAAAAATTACAAATAAGAGCGAACAAAGAAAAATATTTAGGCAAATACAAAATAAACCACTTGTTTTAGCTGGTGTATTTATTGGTGTATTTATAAGGTAAAATTGAACAGTGGCAATAGCATTTATTATGTTACCACATACTTCTATTTGCGCACAAGACAACGGTCATCCACGCACTAAATAGTTCGCATTTGTAATCCGGCACCATTTGCCAAAACTGGGAATCTTCGTTTTAAAACACCATATGAGTATTCGACAAATTACGTGTTCGAATATGCCCTTGTTATTTCAATTTTCAACATCGTAATTGGATTAAAGTAGATGTTTCTCAGAAAATATAATTTCCTTTATAGTTTTTTTCAAAAAAGTGCCTCGTTGAATTCATGACGAGATTGCAATTGTTAAAAATATAGTGTGCCGAGTTGCTGACCCAGGCCACCAACAAACAATATATATTGCAAATTCTCAACTAATGATCACATACTGTTTGAAAATTTCAGTATACCTCAGCTTTATCACCCCCTGCAAAATAAAAAAATATATCGTTAACTGTTAGTATAAAAATATTAGTACTAAATACCTGGTATTGAATTTTTTAACATGTGCAGTCCATTATACCAATCACTCTAAGAAAAGAAGCAATCTCATATTAGCCTTCAATTACTTCTTGGATTTCGCCATTAGTTCAAGGGAAGCAAATGTGATTATCTCTAAGATCTGCAATAAGCGGATATTCTTTAAAATGATTTTGTTAGCCAAGTTGATATCGGCAATCACATTTCCTCTGGTCTTAAGCGTGTTTTTATAAAATAAATTAATGAGATCTCCGAATTCATATGTACCTATGTGTAATATACTTACAATTAGAAATTTATAAGATTTGCTATACCTACTAGTAATACGGTTCAGCATTCGCATTACGGTATCTTTCTATAAACGGTATCTCACAAAGAAATCGTGTTCATCCCAAATTTCAAAGTTAATAGGACGCCTACGATTAATTCTTGGTCTTCTAACACGCCCAAAATGTTCAATTAATAATTAATATGGTCTACGTAAACAGAAAATTCCAGTAAATTCGTTAATATCAGATTGACATCAAATGTCACGAACAATTATTTTAAGTATAGTAGTATATTAAGTATTTAGTATGATACACATACATGTGTATCATACTAAATACTTGCATTGCCCTTAACAAATAACATTTTAATGTTATTTCTTTTTTTATAAAATGTAAATGTTTAATTTTAATGTCAAATTTTAAAATGTTTTGTGTGGTGCTTGTTTAAATATTAAATATATACATTATTAAATTCTGAAGAAGGCAATAAAAAAATGGTCGAAACGTAAAAAAAATGACTTAATTTGTTAAAAATTTCATTAAATCGTGTCAAAAAAAAACCGCTATCTCAAGAAAGAAAAAAAAACATAATTTACACCATCGGCTAAGAAAAATGTCATCAAAAAATTATTTTAAGGTTATATTATGATTATATTCAATTTGAGGGAGATATTCAAGTTTAAGCTTCGTACATAACTCGGCTCAAATTGAAACAATTTTTTTTGTTCGGTTCAAGGTTCAACTAATGCTGTAACTAGTAGTGTAATACGGGCAAAATATGAACTCAAACTAAAAATTGAATTTAAACCAATGCTGAAAAGCCGCGCATAAGATATCCTGTTTATACGGTTTTTAATTTGACTAGGAAGTATCGATTTGATTCATACGGACAAAAATCGATGACGTTGGTTAAAACATAAAATAGACAAGTAGTACTTTACTATTATCAAACAGATAGTCCACAATTGAAAAGGAACGAACCACTCACTTACAAGAGAAAAATTTTACATTAAAAATGCAGTAGATCGGATAATTCACAAGGACTTCTATTTATAAACTCAATATTATCTCTTGACAGTATCTACATGAAATCTTTTTAAATAAAATTCCATTCAAAGGCCAAAGGAGAACTTTAACCCCAAATATATAATCTACGCGGATTATGTCAACACTATACGTGCGTTATTAGTATTGTACCTACTAATGCAACGTATAACTCTAAATCTTTATCAAATATGCATCTGTGCTTTTTAATCCCTTTAACCAAGATGAATTGGGAACATTCTTACTTGACATGAAATCCGTAAGGGATCTAAAATTAATTTATTGTGAATAGGTGGTACACATGTTTTCCGGAGTATTAATTATAGACAGTGTTGCCAGATGAAATTATTTCGCAGCGGTAGAATGTTATGTAAAATAAAAATAACGGTAGATGTCAATGCCTGAGCGGAATAATTTCCGTAACGAAAATCAAATGTTCTTATTCATTTTATTTCGCTACCTATTAGTTTATATGTTCATAAAAAAAAACCATAATTCTTCAAATTATGAAAACTAAATATATAATATATAGAACTCTACACTATTATAATAATCGTTATACATATCTTTCGTCATTAGACATCGTAAATCTTTTTTCGGTTGAAAATGGAAACAAACCAATAATTGTTTCGTTTCCTAACCTATTTCACTGATTCTTAATAAGTTGATTGCTGAAAATACCCTTTGAACGTTTGGACTTGAGTGCGGTTAAGTTAATACGTTGAAAATGAAGTCGGCCAAATTTCCAAACATATAGTATTGTTTTCACACCTTATTTTGGCGATATTAGACCAAAATTGGAATATATTAATTGCATCTGGAATAGAAGCAAAATTTCTAAGCAAGCACATTTAGTTGCAAGTTTTGCAATACTGCTAATTGTTTTTGCTGGTACAGTTTCTGGATTAAAAAAGAATAAATCTTGCAACAAATTATTTTTCTAGGGAAACCTCTGTAAAATTTGATTAACTGCTTCAACGTAAAATGACAGGCAATTTGTTTTTAAAAAATAAAAATTGAATAGATATCTATCATAGGAAAGTGCTACAAGAAAATAAGAAGAGATGTTCTTAATGGGTTGATTGGCACTTTGAAAACATATTTTGTTGCCTTGACCAAAGATATGTATGTGTTACAGTCACAATGAAGTTGTTCTCAGGAATTAAATATTTCGTTAAAACAACAAAGTGATATTGTCGTTACAGTTCTTTACTAAATAATTTGGTTGAGGTGATTAAACTTCCGACTAAATATTTTTGCAGCTGTAACATTGGGTTTAATCTTAGTTTATTTGAAATAACGAAATATCTTGGAGAATTAACTAAAGTTTTCTTGAAATAATATATTTTGTTGCCGCAAATAAGTCGATTTTTCAGCGTACATTTTTTTGTTTTCACCCATAAAATTCAAAAAAAGAATTATTTTGAAATATTCAAAATTATACGGTTTATGGTTTCTTCAGAGTGACAGTAAGCAAAAACTCACAAAATATTAGTATAATATCTGCTAATAACTCCTGAATGTTTGATTAGAAAATAATGGGTGCAATATACTAGGAAAAAAATTAAATCCATTTATGGCCATTAGTATGTATCCGCAATGCGTGTTTCTATCATGATATTCATGATCCATTAACAAAAAGCCTTAATTCTTACTTATCCTTATTGGGAGTTGTTTAGCCAAAAATAATATAGTAGTGTTTCGTCTTATTTGAAGTATGGCTTAGGTAAAAAAAAACTAAATAGTTTCAATGTAGGGTTTCGACAATTAATTTATGTCTTTTTTTCAAACACTCTTAATAGCAATACGTAAGTAGTCAAAAACTTATTGGGCGCCAATTAATGTAGTTTGTTAAAAGTAACAATCGAAACGAGACAAATTACAAACATGTTAAAATGTTAAAACTGAAGAAACAAATACCGCACATGTATTTTTTTCGTAATTGGAATTCATTTTTTTTGCCCCACTCGTTACTTTTTAATCGTATTTTTTTAATAGTATTTTAAAAATATAACATTAGGGAAGGACTACTGACATTTTTTCTAATTATTTCAGAAGCATTTCCTGTGTATTAGATGATGCAATAAAGAAGGCAAAAACAAACAACTAAAATTGGGATATTGGAAAATGAAACCCACCAGTATAGCAGAGTTGATGCACGCCGATGATATGGTGGTATTAGTAGAAGCTGAAGAAAATCTGCAACATAATATAAACATCTTAAATGAAGAACTTACAAAAATTAATATGAAAATAAATACAGATAAAACAAAGAGTATGATAGTGGCAAAAGAGAAAACAAAACATAACATTAAAATAAACGGACAAATAATTGAACAGGTTAACGAATACAAGTACCTCGGGACGATAATAATAATATATATATATATTTGTCCAACAGATAAAAAAAATCCAATTACAGGACAATAAAGGTACAATGCACAATAGATTATAAAAAAATAAATAAAATAGAAGTAGGTCAACTAATGTAACTAAAGTTAACAATTAGTGTAAACTTACAGTATAGCAATAAGAACAAAAATTAACTACGGTTTAGGGAACAAACTGGTCAAAATGTTCGGAGAGGGATAACTTTAACTGTTTTAAGCTATTGAAATGTATATCATTTATGTGAAAGATTTTGTTGTAGTTGTTACACATGACATATAAGGGCGACTTGAGCATCAAATTAGTTCTAGCAAACGGTAAATAGGAGGCAGCGGAGGGTCTAGTGGACATTCGAGGCACCAAGAAGTTACACTGGGCCAAAAGCTCAGGACAATCGGCAAAGCCGTGGACTAGGTTGAACAAAAAACATGCACTAGTACATATACGCCTATATGACAACGATGGCATATCAAAGCGAGATAGTAGAATGGAGTGGTCGAAGTTCCTCTGTGGATAGGTGTTATCTATTTGAAACCACAAAAATTTAGCAAATCTACGCTATATTTTCTCCAATTGACATTTGGATTCCATATAGTATGGATACCATATAAGACTTCCGTACTCTAACTGCGATCTTACCAGAGAAAAGTATAAAGATTTAAGAAGAAATACATTAGAAAAGCATCGACTATGGCGAACAACAAACCCAAGGCTTTGTCTCGCTTGCTTACAAATTGTTTCAATATGATTTGTAAAAGTTAACTTGCGGTCAAACAAAATACCCAAGTCCCTAACAAGATCGGTCCGGGCCAAGTTGACGTTGTCTATATTGTAATTATACGTTATGAAATTAAGTTTTCTAGTAAAAGTAACAATCTTACATTTCTCTATGTTCAGGGGCAAGCTATTGGATTCACACCATGAAGAGAGCCGATTTAAATCTGTCTGCAAAGCAGTACAATCACTAGAATCGCTGATGCTTCGATATAATTTTAAATCGTGTGCAAATAAAAGTTTGTGAGACGAAATGACGCCGGGAAGATCATTGATAAAAATCAAAAACAGTAAAGGACCTAAATTTGAGCCCTATGGAACACCTGATGTTGCAACGTATAATTCCGAAGTATAACCATTGTAGCAAACAGTTTGGATTCTGGATGTTAGGTAGTTAGCAAATAGAGTAATTAAAGAATCACTAAGCCCGATTACATACAACTTTTGTAAGATAAGGGCGATAATTACAGCCAATGGAAAAATAGACAAAGAAATAGATGAAAGGATGAAGAAGGGTGGAAAAATATATAATACGATGAAAACGACATTCCTAGGAAAAAAGAGGTGCAAAGGAACGTTAAAATCGACGTAATAAATAAAATAGTAAGGCCAATGCTGATGCACAGCTACGAATCCTGGACGCTAACCGAAAAACATAAATCCAGAATTAATGCCATGGATGTGAGATTCGTAAGAAAAGTAGAAAATAAAACGAGAAGACATAGAATCAGGAGTGATAAAGTAAGGGAAGAATTGGGAATGATACCAATACGAATGAAAATAAAGGAAAGACAGCTAAGATGGTATGGACATATTTGTCGAATGCCAGAAAAAAGAATAACTAAAAAAATCTATGAAACTAAAATATCTGGGAAAAATACAAGAGGAAAACCAAGAAGAACATGAAACGATGAGATAAGGGAAGCATTAACTGAGAGAGAAATGAATTGGCATGAGGCAAAGAAAATGACAAAAGACCGGAAAAAATGGAGAGAGAAGATAAGGGCAAAAAATTAACTTCGAAATGACCTTACACCTAACGGTAGAAAGGTTTTTAAAGGAATAAAAAAAAATCAGGAGCAATGGAGAGTCAGAAAGATACCCTTCAATAATTTTTTTTCAAGAATCTCTACTGGGGCATTTTATCATACTTATCTGCCTAGGTACCTTTTATTATCACATCATTGTAGCAGAAGAAGGGTATTTTTCAAAACGGTAACCTGAAAAATTGAAATTTTTGTCAGCAGGAATTACGATACATAAATAGGTCCCCATTTTGAGAGAATATATCGAAACATGTACAGCTTACGGAATAAACAATAATAATAAATATTAACGAAAAAAGCAATCATTCTTACAAATCACAATACATATTAGCAAAGAAAGCAGCTTTAATAAACACAGAAGACGATTTTATCGTTGGTTCGAAGTTCTGGGTAGGCAGCCAAATATACACCTACATGTCATGGATGCACAAAATCGTAATTCCAACGTATTCTTTCGCATATACAAATAAATACAGATTAAGTTTAACACCTGCAATTTTATGTAGGTATATCAATTTACTTTATCATTTAATGTGTTACACAAAATTAATTCACGCGTACCTACTGCATTCTAAGAAATTTTAATTATTAGACAGAGTGCCAACACTAAATTTCTCAACACTAATACTGATACTACATTAATAAAATATTTATCTTTTCTTGGTACAGTAACTAAGCCAATAATTAATTATTATTCAATTATTAATGAGAATTAAATAATAACATTAATATGTTCAGAGCTTGTGAAGCAGTCAGATATAAAGAGAAATTAAATCCAGAGAAACACTTCAAAAAATTATTTATTTTAAAACGAAGTGGATGTACATTTCGTGTGTATTCCGCATCATATTCCGCATTATATTGAATGTGGATATATACTTATTTTAAAATCTTAACATACCTGTACGAGAGTACAATGTAAAAAGTTAGGACAATAAAAAAATGAAAACAAATTAAGAAGTACCAGTATAAGTAAATACATCTACATACTCACTTAAAGGTTAGTATGGCATCAAGTAAACTATTTTGTAAAGGAGACAGGTCCGTATTTAGTAAATTTCGTGCAAACTTTTTCATAAAGATGGCTTCCCCCATATTTTCGACATTCCTTTAATAAGGTTACATTATTAGTGTCAATTTTATGTCCTGTCATAGCAAAGTGATTGGCTAACGCCGATTTATATATATATCTTTATTCTTCATATGTGTTTTGTGTTTCTTGGCTCTCATTTCTAAGTTTCTTTGGATTTGCCCTATGTAACAACCATTGCAGTTGCTACAATTTATTTTGTAGTAGGGCTGGTACGACCTGCTCTTTATGGGGAGCAAGTGCACCAGCTCCGACTCCGGTTTTGAACCTGGTGTAAGAAATCAAGTTCACAGGTCTACAGGTTCACTTCTAAACTCTACCCTTTTTTTATTACGCAAGTACCACAAATGTAGAAGCAAATGTAACGAGTGGGAAGACTGATATATTTGAATATTCCTAATTCAGTCGGATGTTCTGATATTTTTTCTTATTTTTTTTTTAATTTCTTCAAACCTTTTTAACGTTTTTTATATTATAGATGTTTAACATTTTTCCATTTGTTTATTTTTTTACAATTTTTTCATCACTTTTTCAAATATTTCATTTTTTTAGTGCGAGGTATACAATACACATTTCTTAAATTTAAATTGTCGAGAAGGATGAACAGTCAATTTAATGCATTTAAATTCAGAACTGGATTTAGATTTTAATGTCAATTAGACATTCAACAAATTATCTTTCGAAAACTATGCAATTTATATAAAACAAACAAAATCATTTGAACATTAGGTGTTCATGGACACGCAAACTTTAAGCGCGTTGAATTTTTTTTTCAAGCCCTGTAAATTGGCATTTGGCATCTCCTCTCCGTTCCAACTCACTTTTGCGAATAAATTTCATTAATATTATGCAAATAATAACATTGTACTCATGACTCACTTTGACATTTTATATTTAAGTAAAAAAATGATATTTAAAATCTGATAGGTACATTTTGAGTTTGAATGAATGCAGAAACTGTTATCACGAATAAAATTTTATGAGAAATTAATAATAAATTTAAAAATATGTAAGCAGGAATTAGAAGAAACTAACTAGAGTCCGATCTTGTTTCTGATGTCATCGTTATTGACATGGAATACTTCAGAATATTATTTTTTTAGGGGTGGTAACGCCTAAGCTATATTTTTTAGCTTATCAGGCCCCCGCAGAGCCAAATCTCTCTCCTAAGCAACATTATGACCCCGGAAAAAACCGATTATCGTAATTGACCAGAGCGAGATTTGAACCCGGACTCCGCACTAATAGCCAAGCGTGCAAACCACTCGACTACCAGCCAGGCTATTAGTGGATACATTCATAAAAAAGTGTATGAAACGTATACACAACACACATATGAACATGAATTTAGCAATGGGGTTTAGGTAATCAACTTCAGGACCGGAATACTAAACAATCTTTCAGCCTAAATGACTTAAGTGACGTGTACGACCATCACGATCAAATTTCAACTGAAATCAATACTATTTCATAGATTTTGTGCAATGCTAACTAGTGACAACAAAACAAACTTGGAAAAAAGTATGTCTTCAAAACTTTTGCACCACATTGAACCGATCCAGATGAAGTTAATGCCCCTCTTCATAACTTGACAAACAAAGCAACGGGCGAAGACAGAGTTCCTATTCTATTAATGGCGGCCGACCATTCCAAATCACAAATTAATCATTAAAAAGCTTTTATTTTCTGTAAAAATTCCGATAAATACACGTATACACATTTAAGTACAGAACGAATGTTGATATTCCCATGATTTAATGCGATGACACAGGCTTTGTATTTATTTATCCAGACAACGCCGTGGGGGGTGAGTCACTTCCAAATTGATTCCGGTTTCAGACGGTTTGTAGACCTCTGCGTGGAGCTAGCGGAAGAGGGGGTGGTCGGACTATACGCAAAAATTACTTTGAAGTGGGGCCAGCCGTATTTTGGCCCATCGTCCGTTGATTGATTTATTGATCGAGTCACGCGGTAGTTAGTGATGATTCTAAGCATGGTATAAATAAGCCGGCATGCTTACGCGCATACGGAAGTACTACGTCATTACGGAGTAAAAATTGCGCCACATATATAATCATTATTATATTTTGTTCAGACCAAAAAGGTAAATGGTAGGTTTAGAAAATCTGGATGGGGCTTATCTATCAAACAAAAAACAAAGTATGGTAGGGATATGAGGATACGGGTGTAGAAAACAGCTTGGCGGGCAACTACACACGGCGTTCCACAAGGCTCAGTCCTTGAGCCACTTCTGTTTTTGTTGTATATTAACGATTTACCCGAGACTCTTGATGAACTTGTGGTGATATGTGCGGTTGACTCATCGTGTGGTCCGGAGGTTGGAGGTCAACCTTCAGGCGATGGACGAATGGGCCGAAGCAAATAAATTAAATTTAAAAACTAGCAAAATCCCTGCTGGCATGCCCTGGAAGAATCCCAGAATATAATACGGAAATATAACAGCAGGTGGTGCGCCTTGGTGACGATTGACGTGAAGAATGCGTTCAATACCGCTAGTCACAGCTTAGTTATTATAATGAATGAATTACGTGCAAGAAACGCCTCAAAGTACCTGATTAACTTAATATCCAGTTATCTACGGAACTCCCCTGATCGTGGAGGCTAACAGTGATGAGGTCCTCATAAGCAGAGTAAATGAATGTCTGGAACAAATCAGTGCCTGGGGTGACAACAGGCTGACCCTGGCGCCTGAAAAAACTGAGGCTGTGCTGGTCAAAGGAAGAAGAAGACGAGAGCACGTAATCTTCACATTGAACGGGAACGACTGGCCCCTAAGAAAAAATTAAATCTGATTGTGACATTCTGCAACGATAAGAGGCAGTTTTAGGCCGCACGTCATTCATGTAGCAGAAAGAGCGGAGAAAAAGCTGGCCAGCCTCATCCGCTTGATGCCAAATATGGAAGGTCCGAGTAACGCGGGAAGAGTGATACTGTGCTCTGCGATTCATAACATCTTGCTGTATGGCGCCTCCATATGGTCCCAGGCCATGGCGAAGAGGAAGTATCGGGTGGTTGCCGGAGTCGTGCCCATCGACCTGCAGATTCAGGCCAAGAAAAGGGTGCAGAAACATAGCGATATAAATGGGCAGACAGAGCAGTGGCAGGCCCGCTGGAACGATAACACCGCAAGGGCGCAGTGGACCAGGAGATTGATCCCCAACATCATGGACTGGTGTGAGTGTGGACACAAGCGCTTTGACTACCGCCTGACACAAGTGCTGACTGGCCACAGTCTTTAGAGCCTACGTCAAGCGATTTCGAAAAGACAACGAAGATGACTGCATTTATTGTGGGAGGTCGACACGGCGGAACACATCATCTTTTTGTGTCTGAGATGAGGCTGGCTGCGAGCGAGCGCTTCCCTTCACATCGGCTTAGAGATCAGGCCTGGCAACATGGGGGTCATAATGACGAGCTGTGAAAGGAAATGGCGGATTATACACAACATGTTTGTGGAAAACATGAAAACGAAGGAGGCCGAAGAGCTGGCTAGACAGGCAACGCTGCGTATTTAGAAGAGGTAGTTTGGGAACCCTTACGCCACTGACAATGATGCTCCGGCGGTTCCGGTTACGTAATTCTGGGAGAGCTATATTGGGGGGTTTTTAATGGGTAGACAGACTCTAGAGTCCCACACTACCAGACCATGGAACCAGGTCTGGTGTGCATAAAGCATTTTCCCCTAACAAAAAAAAAATACTAGCAAAACATATATTTTCCCCTTTAACACAAAAAATGAAGATCTGATTATTGAGAACAAGAACGAGCCACTTACCTATGTCGAGAACATTTTTTTGGGGTAATTATCGATAACCAGACATCCTAGACTGCGCATATCGAAATGTTAGCCAGGACAATAAATGCCTTGTGTTACAATTTAAGGATTCTATCGTGCAAAGTGAACGTTGAAACAACGTATTCTGTTTATTGTACGTGTATCCAATCGCGACTGCAGTATGGTATGGTTCTCTGGAGGAACGGCACCAGTGTCCAAAAAGTGTTTGTGCTGCAAAAGGCCTGTGTGAGGGCGGTATATCAACTGAAAGCTAAGGAATTTTGCAAAACAATATTTAAAAACTCCAATATACTTACCTTGCCGTCCATTTATGTTCAGGAATCAGCTGTGTTTGTAAAAAAGAATTATGATATTTTCAAAAAAAAACCACTTAGCCGCAATTATAACACCAGGGATAAGGGGTAAGGACGTCATCTTAGTTCCTCCACAGACACATACAAAGAGAAGCTGTTTGCTAATGCATCAAAATATATAACGACTTAATAAGATTGAAAAAAAAGCCGATGCATGTTTTTAAAAAGAACTTAGAAAAAACTTTTACTTGAGCACTCCTTTTATACTTCACTGAGAAAGTACCGGTCGTAATATCAGTAATCCACATTTATTGAGTGAATTTTCGTGGACAAAACGAAATGTGTCATTGTTATGATAAAATATTATTTACAATCGTTGATTAAGCAATAACAATCATCATCATTAATGAAATAAATTCGTTTTCATTATTATAACAAATCATATTACATTAGTCCATAGATACTATTTGTTATGGTAACCATATTTTCATACATTCAATAAATATTTTTGTTAATAATATGAATATGAACGAATATACATTGTTCGTTTTACGTACAATTTTCATAAAAATATTCACCATATGAACACAATAAAGTGTTACATAGTACCCTCTCCGTTATTTTAATGGGTTTTCATTTATTACAAGAACGAACAGATAACTTGCCTTGATGAAAAGTGTGCATCATGTCAGCTAACGCATTTATTAACTATACGTATAAAAGAAGACAATGAATAGGTAACGTCAGGTTCAATGAAAACGTTCATTATATCAATAAAGTTCGAAAAAAGGAAAGTGTTGTCTTTGCGCAGTAATATTTTGAATATACTGTTGAATTACGTGCATCTGCACTGAGAAAATACTATAATACAAACAAACAACATTCATTGAGTGAATTTTCATCGACGGAACGTAACGTGTCATTGTTATGATGAAATATTATTTACAATTTTTAATTAACTAATAACAAGATACATTAGTGAAATAAATTAGCTTTCATTATTATAACAAAAATTGCACATTAGCCCATGGATAATATATGTAATGGTAACCATATTTTCACACGTCCAATAAATAATTTTGATTTTTTGATTATATACGTATTTTTGCGTACAATTTTCATAAAGTTATTCACGATATGAACGCAATAAAGTATTAAATAATACTTTCTTCGTTAGTACAATGTTTGCAATTATTGCAAGAATGAACAGATAATATACCTTAATGATGAACATGTACAGCAGTGATTGAATTACCGACTTACGTCGCGGTCACTGACTGAGTGAGAGTTTGGCGTGTGGCCCTTAGAGGGCGTGTATCTAAACTTGTGATCTCTTAGGAAGAAATCGAGAATAACATAGAAACACAGCACTGAAAATGTGTATTTGCTCCTGGAAGAAGGCTAAAAGCGCTTGGTAGGCAGAAACTCACATTTCTATTCCCTTTTCTGCATGTGATTGTTCCTCCACTACGGACCATGAAAAAGAAAACTCCACGGTGGTATTTTTATGGTTTTCACACCTCAGCGAATTGAGTGAATGCAATGTAATTATTGCATCAATGATTAATTCATTATTTTAATTAGAAATTTACTCTATAACAATAACTAAAATTTATTAGGATCATGAATAACATACATTAAGTCAACAAAACTAAACAAAACAAAACTGGTGTTCGTTACAACAATAACATATTTCATTGAGCCAATCGAGCTACCATTCGATTTTCAATGATTTTGATTTCGTTAATACAATGAATGTTTTATTACTCAGTAAACTCCGTCGTTATTTAATAAAATCATTTTCATTGATTTGATAAACTCTTTCTTTGGACCAATTTTAATGCATTATTTCATATGAACAATGATTTTTTCATTATTTTAGGATCCATTTTTGGATCAGTGTATTCTAGAATTATGTGTTATGAAATAATAATAATAATAATAATGATAATAATAATAATAGAATTTATTGACAACTAAGTACTACATAAACATATTAAAAAGTTTCCCATTTGTATCCAACTTTCTGCCGGACACTATACAAAAAAAATATTTCTGTACGAAGTGAAATAAATAAATGTATAAAGTTTATTTCATTTAAACAATGAAAAATCCTTCTGAAACTTTATCCTAGCTCTGTATAATACAGTGACGTAAAAAAATATGTTTGTTTACGTACTACTATGAATGAATAGCATAAATATGGTTTATAAAGAATAAAGGAAAATTAATAACCGCTTTTGTGTTCCATGTTTTTCCTTTTTAATAAGAACGAAGAAATGGGACTAGGTTATTTTTAATATTAAGTTTAGTAACAAGAGAATAAAGGACATACGACGTAATAAAGGGGTAACAAAACCCCATATTTGTCGTATACTAAATATAATTAAAAGAGATAGTTGTTTGTTTGGCCCATTTATTGAAATGGACATATTAGTTCCGTAGGCGACCGCTAGATGGCGCGCGGCGGGGGAGTTCAGAGAGAGAGCTCGCCCCAGCCGGCGTCGGAAGTTTTTCCCTCCTCACCGACGCCTAGAGGGAGGCAAATCAAGCGGGTAGATTTACCGGTTCATTGATCGTATATCGAATAAATTAACACACGTTGGATACTAGTCGACACGATGTATCCGCACGAATCGCAATCATCTTTGATTTTATAAGTATTCGGACGTAATCAGAATCGTGTGTGTGTATATACATGGAGTCCGTCAGACAGGCGGCGTTGGTCGTCGCGACGGAGGACGATGGGGGCGCCTGGACGAGGCATCAGCGTCTGCAAGGGTCCTCTGGCTTGGCGCCCGACACCGCAGAGACGGCGCCTTCTTTAGGGGAGCAGGAAAAAAACCACTGTTTGTCAGTTTGTTTGTTGACTTGTTGTCGTTAATTTTTCACTCTATATAGCACTGGCCGCGATTTCGTGCACGTTTCTCTCGTGCATCTCCTCTCTATCACTCATCGCTTTTCACTCCTTTAAGCAATTACGAACTTCCCGGGACAAATATGGTAACGCATCGGTTACGGAAGACGCTCGGCAAATGAGGGCATTTGTCATTTTCCCGGGCTATTTTCTTAATGCCGTTAAACTTTGAACGGAAAAATGATTTTTACTCGACAAAAACTTTCCTCTTTTTACAACATGATGTATGAACGAGTTTAGTTAGTGAGTTGTAGCAAACACAAATGATGGATTAGATGAAAGCAGTTCAACAATAAATTAAGTTGAAAGTAACAATAAAAATAATATAACATAAATTATTATGCAATAAAAACAGATCCGTGGTGCACGTACCTACGTGAGTGTCCCTATCTTATTGATGTTATTTACCGATCATCATGTATAATTGTTATCTGTCTACCCCTTCCTTAGTCGATAATTATGACACACCCATCATCCACTTTATTTATGAACAGCTAAATAATTACAATTTATTCTAAACCCCATGTTCCACTTTACACCCCACTACACGAGGCTACTTATTCTAAGTACTATATGGATTTCAGAACAATTGAAATGTTCCTACTCTAATAAATAAATCGGTCAGCATTGAGTTGTTATTACGATTGCGGGCATGGAGAGACTTCAGTTATCTCCCAGCATTTGTGAAAGGTAAGAGACCATGGTAAACCTTGCTCTGGGAGTAGGATCTGGGAAGCAGCTCCAGACCTTGTTACTAATAGCCAGCAAATTATTATTATTATTATCCTCCTAGGTTTGGAAGACGCAGCCTCCACGTCCTTTCAATTCCAATAGATTTGCCGCTCAAGTAACTCATCTCGCAGGCCATGAAGCTGTCGCCCCATCAGCGGCAAGATGGATCACTGTAATGAACTGAAGCAAATAAAACAATAGCAGTACTCACTCTAATATTTAACAATCAATTAATCCCAATTACCCTAACCATTAGTAATTAAATTAAAGTTAAAGGTTTATATTTTAAATATTTATTTTACACACCCCTGTCTAATTATTATTATATCGTAACCAACCTAATTCCTTAGCAGCGTTACTAAAAAATTTCCACCATTGGACTAACTCGTTATTCCTAATATCTGTTTCGCGTCGCGGCCAATTTAACCGCTTAGCTAATGCCTTAGCTTCAGTACGTGACCGCCGCTCATTAGTGATTGGACGTTCAAATAAAACATGCCCCGATATATCGGTCCCATTCCATTCACAATGGGAATCATTAACCCTCCAAATTCTACATAGATATGTGAATTAAAATTACCGTGAACCGTTATTAACTCTACTGCCTCATACGACCAACTAACCCTCATTTCCTTATAAAGTGTAATGTTACCGATAAATTTTCTAGTTCACCTTCCATGTGAAGTAGTATACCACCTACCCTGCCAATTATTATCAGGTTTATCCCTAAACGCTTTTTTACTACGCTAGCAGAAATTAATCCATATCTAACTACCGCTCTTTTCCCCCCAAGCACCGCCTCTTCCGTTACCTGATCCGCCCTGTGATTACCGATTTTGTACTCACGCAAGCCCTAGTCCAACAAAGTTTTACACCTCCCTCAGGCAACATATCCCAAGTATTTAACAACAAACCGATCGGATTTTTAAATTCGATAACACCTCTAATCAGATAAATTATCAGTAATAATTCGTACGTCCCATATAAATTCCCACTATAACGTACTGCCTGATATATTGCAACTAATTTTGCCTGAAAATTATTGCAATATATAAACTTTTGATTATGTATTTCAATACTCCTATTATCAACAACAAAAGCCGCCGCTGTACCACCCTCGACCCACCCAAAAATATTTCTAAACCCTCTCTAAAAGTACCTATAAATTTGTTGTAAGTACCGTATTTATAGAACTGTAAGACGCGCTTTTTTACATAGAAAAATGGACTCAAATTTTATAATATATTTTTTTCAGTAAACAGTCTCTAAATTTCAAGTGCGTCTTATCGTTCGGTGCGTCTTATAGTCCGAAAAATACGGTAATACTTTTCAATTCCGTGGGATGAATTCGCCCCCATGTATCTATTCGCCTTTAGCTTAGTTAGTTTAGGTTCTAGCCTAATTCTCATTACCGTCATTAAACCCTCAAACCCTATTTTATTCGCGTTCCTACGAAATTTAAGTTTCCTCATACGTAAATCTACTGGGGATATACCCGAACTAACGCACGCCGCATCGACCAAAATAGATGAATATACGGTCGCAGTCCTAACTGTTAACAATCTCTGCGCTTCGATTAATTCTTTTGTTTCCTTAATTTGACATGCGTCCGCCCATATCGCCCCCACATATAATATTGTCGATTCTGGCCCTTTAAAAAGTACCCGCCGCGTTATGGTTTGAAACCTACGTGACTCTAACCGATATTCTAATTTTATTACTCATTGAACTCATTTTTCTACTTTTAGCGATAACGTACTGAATATGCGCTAATTGATGATTGATCGATAATGGCTAGCAACAATTTTGTTGTGAGTCGCTTACCGAGGGAGATATGCGTATTTGTGTTGAGATGAACGTAATTTCATTCGCCTGTATAGGTGATAGTAAATATTTCACTGCAAAGTCCGAAAATGAATAATGCGAGTGCTCAAAGTCGCTTTCGTGACGTGAGCGTATACTTTTTGTAAAAGGCAGAAGCAAGCAATAAGTACCGCTCACGGCATGGCTTTCACAATAGGTTAAACATCAATTTTAAAACAACTTATTGACAAGATTCTTGTCGTGACCGGTTAACCGGTTATAATGCTTAAAATGCTCAGCACTACTAAATACTCCTACACCACAAAATTTGCACGCTCGAAAGCGCGCACCTCTGATCCAAACCGACGCACGATACTCCCTTTACACAACATATTTAGAAACTTTTACAGAAGCAGGTTGTAGCTGCTAACGTAAAGATGCAGTTTTATACACACTATATTTTATACACTGCTTTACTGCTATATATACTGCCACGAATATACATGTATGTTTCACAACATTCGCACTTGTCTACTACATCAGGAAACTGCTACAAAAGTAGCAGCTTCTTTTGATATTGAATAACTGCTACAAACTGCTAATGGGTGTTAGCTGCTACAAAATAGCAGTTTGCTTCGTAGCAACCCATCACTACTAGTGTGATGGGTTGCTACGCTGATTTACATCAGTAAGGACACAAGTCCGGAAAATCTTGGCCTGAACTTGAAATCTCCTTTTGAACGTGATTTGAAATTTTGTTGCTGGGGAATTAAACTGAAAGATATTTTGATCATAGTTTGCTCCATTAGGTATGAATATTCATGATTTTTTTGCCGATTTGATCTCCTTGATATCTTGCAGAATAAGTAGAAGTACCTATTGGTGCCCGGAGCTTTTAACTTATTGTTAGATTATAATTCTGTTGATCACACTATCGGTGAAGTTTTGAATGTTTTCTCTTCTTTTGGTTATGAGCAATTATAATGCGTGTGACGTAAAATTCTCGGAGACCTTTTGATAACGTTTTTGTAACTTGGAGGACGTAAGCAATTCCTTTGGAGATGATGCACTTTACAGAGCACCAGCAATTAGTTAGGACAAAAATTATAAATCCACGTACAACTGCTCGTTTTGTTGAATATACAGTAAATGCGCAATACAAAGGTTTTCTGAAAGTTTTTACAATTACTACAATGACTGTTTTCCATTGAGAAAAGTAAAGAGACGTGTCATTACTCATGTTTTTCATATTTAACTAAAAACTAAAATCAACTAACATTATATATTATAACGTTATCTTTATATAAAACAAGAAACTATATTAAAAAAAAAATATGTTAAAACAAAACAATATAAATAGTTTTAATGTCATTTTTGCAATACAATACATTATTTGTAAATGATATATTTTTTTCTTTACATATTGCTGTGGTTTGGCACCCCGGGGTTTGTAAATTCGGTGTTATTTCATTTTTAGAGATCAATCTTTATCGATGCGTCGGGCAAATTCTCTTAGAAATTAATGTTTTATTTTTGGATAAGATTTTGTTAATTGATTTGATTGTTGGTATTATTTTAATTGTTCTGTTTAAATTTAAATTCCTTCAGTTGTACATTTTGCGTTTACCAGTATTGTATATAGTTCATTGTAATATTCTAGTTTTTATTTTCTTTGCGATTCATGCGCTGCTTTGGCACGCAATTGTAAATTGTTATATGTATGCGATGTTTGGCCCCCTAAAAGGTAGTTTCTTGAAAGATTGCGGAGTAAGTACATGTTATTTATTTTCTTTGCTGCCATTTTTGGTAAATTCATTTTTATTTTAAAATGTAGTTCGTTTTATTTGAAATTTTCTCATCCTTCAAGGAACTCTTTAATTAATAATTGCTGTTGTATTTTATTGTGTACACAAGTCGGATGTAAGATCAGTTATTATATTTGCTCTAGAAGGAATTTTAAGTTTAAAGAGTTAATTTTTCGTTTTTTCTTATATTTTGCTGTTTTGTAATTAATTAATCACCTCGGTTTAGGTGAAAAGAAGCATTGTGCTTGTGTTTAAATTTCAATTTTGATACACTTGTTTTGTCCACGTTTAAATTTATTTTAGTGTGTTTAAATGTTGAAACCACGTGGATTTTTTTGTGAAATAGGATTTTCTTCTAGAACAAATTTACCTCTTTGCTTGTTAAAGGATTTGCATCGTCCTTTTTAATTGTAGAGTCTAATGCAGTTTTTGTTTTCGGCCAGAATCTTAAATTCATGGTGTTATTTCTGCATAATTGTATTTAAATGTTTTTTTTTCCTTTTTTTTTATAAAAATAAATTTTATGATTGTTAACGTCATTCAAAATTTCTGTTCTTCTATTTTTGAATCAACCATTTCAATTTTTGGGGATTTTAAAGAAAGTAAATTTTTCAAACGCCCACATTTTATTTTTCATGATTAGTTCAATTGTGAGGGTAACCCTGAAGTTAAGAGTTCTTTTGCGCCCTTTTAAATTTTTATCCGCTGAGCTAGTAAATTTTAATTTTAGTTTAATTTTTTTTTAAATTCATCTTGCATTTATGCTGGTATCATACACAGCAATATGTAAGGTGAAAAAGCTTTAAAAATAAACCAAAACGTCGTCATATATTTCCATTTTATTATTACGTAAAAGATCAACAAGCCAGAAAGCAAATATCAAACAATATTATAGCTTTATTGTAACATCGAATTAAAAAGAAAACATTTTACTTTTGCTTTAACAAAATTAGTTATACTTACTATAAAATAACGAATTTCATTTGTTCGTTGTAACTTAAAATATTTGTTTAATTCAAGCATAAAATGATAAGAAAACCGTTTTTGCTCAGCCTCAAAATTTGCTGCTTTGACTCTATTTAACATTGTAATATTATTAAACTGATGTCAGCTAAATTTGGTTAATGTAATATATTTCCCGATTGTATAATAGCTTCGTTTGTCAGCTATACAGAAATAATTCTTTACATTCATTAGTAACATCTGACTTCCATCAGAAATATGTAATTTCGATGCTGACCTTAACTAAACCTTCTGGAAAGTAAACAAATCATTTAAATTGCGGAAAAGTCCTCGAAACTGGAGCAAGCATTTTAATCATTGTTACGTCTTCTGCAGTTCCCCATTCCCATCATACACATATAATATGGACGCCGAAATGTACTCCGAGATAATGAAGTTAATCCCCTTGCTAGCCGATGAAACAGCTCGTTCTTTGTACTGTGTGTATGTAAATACGGCAGTAAACAAACGATCCATCTAAATGAATTGAATAAAAGAAAGAAGCGAACGAATGTCTCAGACATCAAGATTTTATAAACATTAGGGGAGAGAACGGGCCAGTAGGGTGTTCGCGCGTCCAAGTAAGTACGTGTGCTTGTGTGCGAGTGTGTAACATTAATATTGACACTGTACAACGGCATAAGCAGGGGGAAAAACAGGAGATGATGGCGCCCGCAACGGCCGGCGCGACTGAGAGAGAACTGGAAGAGGCTCCAAGGTTTCTGGTGCCAGCCAGGACAACACAACAAGCTCGAAGCGGTGCCAGGACTCCGGCCCCTAACCGCTTTTGCTTGCCTCTCTGACCTCCGCGGCGGCGTTGAAAACAACAACAGAGTTAAGAAATATACACGCCCTAATCACCGAAACTTACAGTTTTATTACTTTACCATTACCATTTCGCGTCTCTTTCAATAATAGGGCCGTAATTTTCCGATTTTAAATATTGATGTTCGAATACCATTCTCTCGATGTTTACCGACACAATTTGAAAGCACCAACTTAACCATGCGATAACAATCTTTTATTTATACTGACTAGCAAGCATGAAAGCCTAGTATACACTAGTCGAGTAAATCAGTCTAGTGAATTGTGCCCAGTAACTCAGGCCAGCACACCACTGTATGTTATGTAAAGGTACAGCACGAGAAAAAAGTTTCCGCGTAGCTTGGTAGTAAAGAAAAATATGCGATGAACACAATTTTTATGAGATATATTGTAACACTAACTCTACTGAATAAAATAAATAAAATGAATTTAGATATTTCTTTTCGGCCGCCAGCTATTATGTTTGTTTGTGGTTTATAATAAGATCGTAAAGAGATTTAAACACCCGACTATGGAAAATGTTAAAATATATCTATTTATCGTTAATTGGTCGAAGTATTTTTACGTTCTGGATTATTAAATATTAAGTTAAATTACCTATATAACGAAGAGGAAAGGAAGACAAATAAAAGGTCTGAGTCTTCACAAATTCTTAACTACAATTTGACGACTTAAGATTGTCATAAATTAAAATAAAATTTATTGTCGTGATTACTTAAATAACTTTACTTTTAATTTAAATATCTACCACCAAAAAAAAATGTTTCTAAAATCAATACTGTCATTACCTATTGGTAAAAAGACACGCTTTAAAAAAAATTTCATATGAAATATAATAATAGTAATTTTTACAGGTCATATTAAAATATATAGTCTATTGAATATGAAATAAAACGGTTCTACTCTTGATGAATAAATTCAAATAGAAGTAGGCAAGTATAAATCAGCAAATATTACGTCTGCATTTAATATCTATAGCTTCAATTAGTACAGAAGACATAAGTTGAATTATTACTATAGTTGTCAATATCACTATATTTAACAGTGATAGAGCAATGAATAGTGAGTTTGCCGCGTTGTGTAAAATATTTCAAAACTTATCTAATGCAAATATCTTAATTTTTATAATTCTTCTTATAAACCCATAAAAACCCATAATGCAATACTTTCCATTCTCATTTAATAATTCTCATATAATATTAATCATTAATGACATTCCTACATTTCCTATTGAATAGTTCAATTTCATACGAAGTTTTTTCAAAGTTTATCTTTTTACCAATACATAAAGACAGTAATTTTAATTTTATTTATTTTTTTTTATTTTATTTCATTCTGGGAAATTAACAGGACGAAGTCCCAAAGTATTTCCCCAGTCAATATACAATAACATGAAAATAAAACACAAATTAACAGTAGTGATGATAATAACAAAAGGAGAAATACTAATACTAATATAGCTAAATGTTAATTAAAGTTACTCAGAGCTACACTAAACAGTAACGACAATACTAATAAAGTAAATTACTAAATTAAATAACAAAATTATTAGAAAGTTTATGAATGTTTATTTTCAACAGTAATATTGATAACAGTAATAATAGAAATAGCGCTAACCATTGTAATAACAAAAAGAAGAAACAATCCGTAAGATTAGATTAAAACTTATAACGACTATAAAGAAAAAGAAGATGAAGAAGGGACCCGGAGCTAACTGAAAATAATTGACTTAAATTTAAACATGAAATGAGCAAACATATCGGCCCTATTAAATCTAGTGTTATATGTATTACATAACCTATAGATAGGAGAGTTTATGCCAACACACGTCCGTTGGATAAACAAGTGAAAAGTGAGCGCATTCCTGCTTGCAATACGAGGAATATTAAATTTAATAAGCGCTACCAATACAGGACTATCTACACCACTACATAAAATTTTATATAAAAACAGCATATCGGCTAGCAATATCCTGTCCGTTAGAGAGATCATATTATAGATAGATAAACGTTCATAATAGTTTTGGTGTTGTTTACCAAATTTATAGTCCAAAAATTTAAGGAATCTTTTTTGGACTGATTCAATTCTGCCTCTGTGTACAGCATAACACGGGTTCCAAATAGCAGATCCATACATTAACACACTCAAATCAGTGATCTCAACAAATAGATAATACAATCAACACTAGTAAATGGCATGGCAATGCGGAAAAGAAAACCGAGGAGCTTGAAAGCTCGTTGCGTTATTCGGTCAACATGTTCTTGAAATGACAGTTTCGTATCAAATAATATGCCTAAATCATTTACTACATCCTCCCTCTGGGAGAGGGTTATAAGTAAATTTGAGTTTTCTTTTTGTGAAAGTAATTCTCTCACATTTTTCAACATTTAGTAGAAGTTTATTTGTTTTACAATAATCAACAAAAGAGTTTAGATCACTTTACAAAAGAAGATAGTCCTCAACCGAATTAATTTCATTATAATTTTTTTTTGCATAAAGTAAGAATTTAGAATTTTTGAACACATGAGCGATATCGTTAATAAACAAAATAAAAAGAACAGGGCCAAGGTGCGATCCCTGCGGAACACCGGAAGTGAGTTTAATGTAGTTAAACATATGCCCATTAAGCGCAACAACCTGGGATTTATTACGTATGTAAGAGGTAATCCACCTAAGCAAGTCTCCACAGAATCCGCAGCTTTGGAGTTTATTTATTAAGATATTATGGTTAACCTTCTCAAAAGCTTTGCGGAAATCTGTGAAGACTACATCCACCTGACCAGTAGAGTCGATAACCTCATGCAAATATAGAGAATATTCAGTTAATTGCGTAACAGTTGACCTACCCGCCCGGAACCCATGCTGCTGCGAGCAGAGGAAATGAGAAATAGCACCAGATATGTAAGTAGTAACAATTTTTTCAAAAAGTTTAGCAAAGACACTAATTTTTGATATAGGTCTATAATCGGTAACATTGCCTACGTCCCCATCCTTAAAGACAGGAGTTACCAAAGCCTGCTTCCATCGATGTGGAAAAATATCCTCACTTAAAGACAGATTAAAAATATGGATCAATGGTTCAATAATAGTTTCGGCACAACATATAACAGAAATAGGGGGAATACCATCCGATCCAGATCCCTTCCTGGCATCAATAGCCTTAAGTCCACTAAGCAAGGCAGGCGCTCAATAGACTTATATGTAATAGGAGAGTAACTAGGGATAACAACATTTCCATCTGACTGGGGAGTGGCAACATCTTGCTCGAAAACTGATTGGAAGTATTAGTTAAATAAATCACATACTTCCAGCTCGGAAGATGCAACCCTACCATTATAAGACATTGAACGCGGAATGACAAATGAAGATTTTTTAGATTTAACATAATGCTAAAAGTTTTTGATATAAGATTTAATATTGCTTTGTAATGAAAAAAGTCAGCAATTATAATCATTTTTTATGCAGACCTTTTCCGCCTTCTTAACAGTGAGAACGTTTCCTAATCTGATAATTGACCATATTTCCTCCATCTGCCACGTGCTCTGCGCTTAATTTTATAAATTTTCATCGTCGGTGGAAATGAAAATTTACTAACCATTTTTGTAGGAACGAAATTATTAATAATGTGATTAAGTTTCGAATAAAAAATATCAACAACTCAAGTGATTTGTTACAGAATAAAATGTCCCATGAGATCTTACGTATTTCATTATTGATCAACTCATAATTTGCTTTGCCACATTGTTTAAGCTAACGTTCACAAATACGTAATATATTGATTTTAGAAACATTTCTTTTGTCTGCTGTAGATATTTAAATTTAAAGCAGAGTTATTTAAGTAATCACGACAATTACATTTTATTTTAATTTATGACAATCTTGACTCGCCAAATTATAGTAAAAAAATTGTGACAAAATCAGACCTTTCATTTGTTTTCTTTTCCCCTTCTTTATATAGGTAATTTAACTTAATATTTAATAATCCAGAATGTAAAAATACTTCGGTCCAGTAGCGGTAAATAGATATATTTTAACATTTTCGATAGTCGAGTGTTTACATCTCTTTACGATCTTATCGCAAAAGCGTAAACAACAACCGTAACAGCTGGTGGTGTCTATTGCCGGCAGCCTAAAAGAAATACTTAAATTCTTTTCATTTATTTTATTCAATAAAGCCCGATATTTACAGCATATCCCGTAAAAATTGTGTTCAGGTCATATTTTTCTTTACTACCAAGCTACGTGGAAACTTTTTCTTTGCTGTACTACACGAGACTACCTATTCTGAGTACATACTAAAATATTTGTTTGCCTAGGTATGCCTGGTGGAATATGGAATCAGGATATTATTCCGATTCAGTTATTCCGATTATTGAAAGAGTATATACAACATTAAACCGAGTATGTTTCAGGGAATATGAAATCGGAATATTATTCCGAATATCATGGCCTTCCGATTCGGGTATTCCGATTATTGAAATCATCCGAATATTTACAACACTAGTATCCACTTTTAAAGGTCCTTAGAACTAATATACATTTTATTGTTTATTTCTTTACATTGATCACTTTTCTGAGAGCCTGAAGTTATTTGCTGCTTTAAATATGTTGTATTGCACGTCCAACTTATTTTTAATTTCTTTAACTTCTTGAGTTGTCGAGTCAATTGTATGTGCAAGTTCTTTGTACTTTCCTCCGTTGTTCTTCCACTTATATAAATGTCTATAAACTCTTTAGTTTAATCTACGTATGTGTCCTCGCTGCCTACAGCATCCAGGACGCAAAAACATCGGGGCAGTTAATCGTATTTATATGAAAACATTATTATGCCAATTTTCGAAACGGAAAAGATGGGGTTCTACAGAGCGAGCGTTACAAACTGTAAATAAATGATGCTCCCCGGTATACATACCAATATTACTTTATATATTATGTATGTTAGACATTTATGTATCCTGGTGTTTGTGTGTAGATCGAATAGATGCCCCACGTTTCCTTATATATACTCAATATCTGTTTGTGTGTGAGTATATACGATCAAAACAAAATGACGCCAGCTAGCTCTTAGGACTTCTGGCGACCGACGCGTCGCCCCGTCGTCGGCTCCATTCGGCGTCTTCCAACTATGACTTTTTTGTCAAATTAATAAAAATGCACCACCGGCATCGGCAGTTGGTATAACATTCGCAAACAGACTTCCCGGAGCACCACCACCACCATCCCCATACATCGCACGCTACATCGCGTCGTTCGTCATCTTTAATGATTTGTTTGGTAGATGCTTGCCAAAAAGTTAACAGCCCCAATAACTCTGGATTGTTGGTCTTTCCTTGGCTACTAATCTTAACTGTATACAGTAAATACATTTTTATGCTATTAGTCTAATGACTATACCGTAAGTTCAGGTAAATTGGGACAACGCGCTTACAACAAAATACTCTAGTTTCTCAATTTGATCTTACGTGATATTTGTTGACTAGTAATGAAACTATAAAAATTATGATGTGACTTTTAGAGTAGGCATGTGCTATCTAAATTTACATATTAATATTTACATTACAAAACCTTAATGAAAAGTCAAGAACTAATTATTTTAAAAAAATTTTTAAAAAAATAATTAGTGCTTGACTTGCCTATGCAGGTAACTTAGGACAACTTTTTAAACATGCCTTTAAATTATAAAAGAGACCCTGGGGGCAGGAAGTACAAAGATTTTGAAGAATCTTCACTGGAAACTGATTTGGAGGAGGTTATAGAAGGAAAGTTGTGTATAGGGGTTTACGAAAATTGGATCGGATATATACCGATGTATCGAAAGTGAAAGGAAATCATAACATTTACAATGTGCTAGAACAGGATAGAAAGTCGGTAGATACCTTATAATCTAATTTTCGTAAACCATATGACCAGCACCCAAAAAATACGACAAACCAAAATCTACATGGAAGCAGCAGTCAAAATATACGCCATCCCGAAATTTATCGATTAGGGCCGTGAACGCATATTCATCTATTTCGGCAGACGCGGCGTGCGTTATTTCGGATATATTACTAGTAAATTTGTGTTTAAGGGAATTTAAATTTCATAGAGACGCGAATAAAATAGAGCTTAAGAGTTTAATTACAGCAACGAGAATTAGAATAGAACCAGGCGATTTAGAAAAGCCAGTAGGCGGCCGAATTCATCGCACAGAATTAAAAAGTATTGCTTATAACAAATTTATAGTCACTTTTGGAGAGGGTTTAAAAATTTTTACGGATGGGTCGAAATTTTCAGGCATAATTAGTCGCAATAAATCAGGCAGTACGTTATATTAGGCGCGAGTGGGAATTTATACGGAACGTACGAATTACAACTGTATTAGGGGTGTAAGGGACCTTAAAAAGTCCGACTGATTTGTTATTAGATACTTGGAATATGTAACATGAGGGGGTGTACAACTTTTTTGGACTAGGGCTCACGTATGTACAATTGGTAATGAGAGGGCGGATTAATTAGCCAAAGGGGCGGTGTCTTGGGGGGATGGCGCGTTAATCAGGTATAAGTTAATTTCGCCCAGCGTAGTTAAAAAACTGTTTAGGGATACACTTTACAATGATAGGCAGGGTGGATGGGATATTACTTTAAATGGGAGGTGGCTACACGTTTTAGAGAAATGAGGGTTAATTTGTCATATCAAACGGTACAATTAATAACGGGTCACAATAATTTTAAATCATATTTAAGTAGAATTGGGAGGATCAATGCATAACATGGTGAATGTGGTGAAGTCGATGCAGCGAACATGCTTTAGGGCATTAGCTAAGGTGTTAAATTGGCCGCGACGCGAAACAGATATTAGAGATAATAGGTTTGTTCGCTGGTGTTACACCATGACACGGGTGCAATTGTCTCTTTCTCAGATGCATAAAGAGTAAATCTTTTATCCTATTTTAAGTAGGAGTCAGTGTGGAAAGTGTAGCACCAGCGAACAAACCTAATGAGTCAGTCGAAAGGTGGGAATTTCTTAGTAATGCTGCTGAAGAATTAGATGGGTTACAGCATGATATTTAGATAGTTAGTAGGGTAGTACGTTGAGAGAAGATGGCTGAGTGTTTCATCGTGTTTCTCACAAAATCTACATTCTGTTTCCTTTTAGTCTACAATGGTCTCAAGCAATCATTGTTAATATTGTTTTTACTCAAGTTGATGCATAGTGAAAATATCTTTTGATTATCAGTTTCCATAAAAGTTTTAGCTTGTTTCATTTCCTTAGAGATTCTGCCAATAGTTGGAATTTCTCTGCTCTATTTCACTTTTTAGGCTTTTCAGTATTATACTGCTTCTTATACCGCAAAAGGATTCAGGCTCTAAGAATAATGCTCCAGTTTCTTAGATATCCAGATAAAATGTAGTAGATCGAAAAGACATACAAATAAAAACCTTTAAGAGCAATTTACCGTTATATTTACCGCGTATAGAAGACTACTTATTTTTAGTGGTTCCAACTTTCTGTAACCAATTATGGAAGTGTTACGTTTGTGTTTTAAGTTGTTCGACGATTTTATCCATAATAAAAATAAATAGTAGCGGACTTAAGCTATCGCCTTATTTTATTCCATTTTTCATTGTTCGGATTTTTGTATCGCAATTTGTACTCTGGCCTATACGGTATCATGTACACTTGTGATCGCTTTAGCTAGTCAACTGGCTATATCCTTTTCTTCCCATCTACTCCATACTTCTACATACTCTATCTACTGTATCAAATGCTTACCTTAGATCGATGCTAGGTATACTTCTTCCCCTTCCTCTATTTTGCTCTCTATTATGTTTGTTAAGATAAATATATTATCGTTAGGCATTAAGAATAAACGATAGTGCTTCCCAAATTTTTTATTTATTTATTATGAGATTAAATGATTCTAGTTACTAATTTCGACAATAGGTTAAACAGTGTTAAAACAGACATATTTAAAATGAATTTACTTTTGCTGACCGGACATTGAAAATGCATTGTTTACAATGTCCGGTCAGCAAAAGTAAATTCATTTTAAATATTTCTGGTACCTTTTTAATGTTTTAACTAAACTGACTAATGACTATTATGAGATCATGCAAACAGCCTGATGAAGACACACCTATTGTCGAAACTAGTAGCTGCAATCATTTAATCTCATAGTAAATAAATAAAAAATTAGGAAGTACTATGATTTATTCTTAATACCAAATTGGAATTGCCTAATTATGGACATTTAGATATACTGAGTGGGCCACATTCGCGTCGGTTTATATACGAAAAGTGGTAACATATTTTCAAATCCGTTTTGTTAAGGGTTATACGGGTTCAGAAGGACCATATTTAAAAATTATTTTGAAGTATACAGGCTGACTCAAAGAAAAGTTACACACCATAGTTGCGAAAAATTAAATGGAACACCCAGTATATTGGCATATTTTGATGGTACAGACTAAGTAAAGGCAAGTTGGTATTAAGTTTCTTATACCTAACTTAACTCGTTTACGAGATAATTAACTATTCTTCAAAATGTGGACCAAAATCTAAAAAGCATGCTAGTCATGCATATTTAAGCTAGATATTTTAAACGGTACTTATTTTTTAACTAAAGCATTAAACTTGATAATAAAATAAAAGTAATGCAAAAAAAATTGTACAGGGTGAAAAAAACATACTTTTAATTTTCGCTATCTTTAAAACTTGCCTTTAAAGTTTTCTTATTTTAAATGGCACACCCTATATTTATTACCTTATTTAGATTCTAATTTTAACGGTCTTTAAGATTGTATGAATGCTTACTATACCTATCTCTTATAGTTTCTTAGTAATTTAAAATTGTCTTTTTTAAACATTAATTCCTAGCCATTGTTTTTTTTTAAGTAGGCTTGGACAAAACTGCTGTTATTATTCAACATAGATAGACGATATTCATCAGCCTAACTCTTCAAGTGGCTTTTCCTACGTACTAATTAAAAGTCATAACAAAGTAAACTTCAGAAATGTACTTTATTAAAAGGGATAAACTGATATGTTAAAAACTGCTGATGTTTTAGAAAGTGTTCAAAATGATGGCTGTGGTTTTCAATGCAAGGCGTACTCTTTCTTGAAATGGTTCTTTAACATCATTCAAAACATTTGCTGTTATAGATCTAAACGCCATTCTTCTTCGCTCTTTCATATTGTCAGGCGTGGTTGGTGGTATGTCATAAACAATATTTTTAATGTATCCCCATAAAAAAAAATCTGGGCTCGTTAGGTCTGGAGATCTTGCTGGGACCTCACCGGGCTATCTACCTATTGGGATACTTCCTATCTAATTCATCCCGTACGCTAAGTGCGCAGGAGCACCGTCTAATTGGAACCAAAGTCTTTGTCGAATATTAATTTATTTTGGTATATTTTCCAAAAGTATTGCTAAGTTATATTTTATAAATTGTAGAAACATGGCACCATTTAAGAAACCATCAAAAAAGTATGGCCCTATCACGTGCTTTCCAACTATTCCGCCCCACACATTAACAGACCATCGATATTGACGATTTAGGGTTCTCAAGAAATTGGGATTCGCATCACTGTAATAATGAAAATTATGCCTATTAACTAATCCGTTGTTAAGAAAAGTTAACTCATCCGAAAATAACACATAATCGAGAAAATTTTCGTCATTTCCTAACTTTTCTAGAACCCATAAACAAAATTCAAGCCGCCGATCATAATCTACTTCCAAAAGTTCTTGATGCAATTGTATGTGGTATGGATAAAGTTTATTCATTTTTATAATTCTTCTGATGCTCCCTCTGCTTATCCCTGTAGTTTAATTTATTTTTCGATGACTTGTATGCGGATTTTCAGCAAGAGATCCGATAACTAGAATATTATTCCCTTCATTTCCGGCAATCGGTTTTTGTCGTTCTGTTTTATTATAAGGCAGACTTCTTACACTTTCAAAAACTTGCAGCAAATCTCCGAAATGCTTATCGGGATGGTGTCTGCTAGGATATTTTTGCGCATAAATCCTTGATGCTAGAAAACAATTTCTTCACACTCCACAATTATTAAAATCATATCAATCCTTTCTGCTCGAGGGTAATTTCCCATTGTAAATTATTAAAATGCTTTTTAAACAATGACGAACAACAGTGATGCATACCTGACAAGTTCTGTTACTGTTAAGTGCTTTTTGTGTATAATGAATAATAGCACTAATCTAGCATCCCCATCCCCTATTAGCGCTTTGGTATGGAGTTGACCTTCAGTCGACCTCCATTTCTTTGTACTTTCTTTATCTAACCAGGTCCAGATCTCCCTTCTTGGGAAATCCTTAATAATCCCATATACGGGCTCTGGACCCATAAAGTGTCTTTTAGAGCCCTCCTTGGCTAGTTCGCCGGCTATTACATTGCCCTTTATATCCTCATGTCCCGGCACCCAAATCAGTGAAACCGTGTAGTCTCGTGCCACGTGGTATTGAGGGATTGTTTTGCAGTCTCTAAACTAGTTTTGACCTAGTTTCGAGGTTCGAAACTGCCCTTGATGACAGCCTGGCTGTCAGTCATTAGTGTTAATTTCCTCCTCATGTAGCCCCTTTACAATCCATTTCTGCACAGGCTACAAGAGCGAATACCTCTGCCTGGAAAACCGTTGTATGCTTCCCCAGGCTTAGGGATATCCTTTGTGGGCCTAGCCCTAATCCTAGGGATTAGGGCTAGGCCCACAAATACCGGCTCCTGTGCCCTGGTTAGATTTGAATCCGTCCCTGAACCAGTTATCAATAGCAGTGATCTCATTACGTGCCTGGTCTCTGTTTGGTATGGAAGATTATTCACCTTTCGTGAAAATAATTTCGGGTGCCATGGCTGTCCGTGGGCGTTCGCAGCAATGGCCCATTCAATACCATAGACCAGTTATAAGTGTGACCTCTCGCCCTAAAGTTGGGATGCCACAGGTTGTTGGTTTCTCAGTCCAAGATCGCATTCAATGCCTCCGCTCTCACATAAAAGCTTCCAGCGGGGAGGAGCCCATTATGGTCTCCAAAGAAGCGGTTCCTGACCTGTTAATTGCACCAATGATTCCCAGCAATGCCTGTCTCTGGACAGCGGTTAGCAGCTTCACCGCGGAGGAGTACGCAGCTGTCTGCTGGACAGTCGATTTAGAACAGTGCGAGTTTAAATACAGACAGTATTTTCCAATACTGTCACAATTTGCTCGTGAGCCATGTTGTCACGACAATTCACAGACCATATCGTAAATTGCATATCCATTAGACGCATTATTTAGCATATCCATTCGATGTACTATTTCGATATCTAATAGGCGGACATTTGGAAGTGGATGGATGAGGCATCCATAGAATGCCTATGACGTCTAATGGATGTTCTGGATATCCATAAAGGATATTTAATGGATGTATGGTAGACATTTTGTGCTGTGTGAGTAGTTTTATAACCTTATAGAACAATCTGTAAACTGTAACCCTTAAAATAATAAAATAACTTGCATACTAATTTTTATTTTAAAAAATAAACTATATTTTTGTGTCCACGTTAATAGTTAATTGATCACTATTTAGCAAAAATCACTTTCTGTGTCAGTACTTCCTAAATTAATTACGAATGCTTCTAGCAAATTGTTCATTATCCGGTCACCTTCTATATTTCTACATATCGACGAATAGATACCCAAAGCGATGCAAATATTCAATATATTTGCCGTAATGCCTTTACGGAGTGACTTACAAATATTTTAAACGTACTCAGATATTCTTTTTGGTCTAGAGATCGTCCACACAATAACATTTTTCAGTGTTATTTTTATTTATAAATCGCTAAAATAAACAATAAATGATATTAGGAATATTTTTTTGAAATACTGTTGACAGGTCGCCTTAACAGTTTAAATAAAGAATGACATGATGGCGATTTCCGGAATATTTTCTTTTTGTGGGTAAAAAGGCTTACCCGAAAGCCAATCAAAATACTTCTTTTTTTAGCGCAACTGATTTGAATTACTTTTCCTAATTTTGAGTCAAGATAGGTATATTATTTTATGAAATCTCTATTCTGCCATTTTATTAAAAGACACTGCTTACAAAATCTAGTTCTTACTTAGTTTTATCTTCTATTTTATCTATTTTATCAATTCACTCACAATAAAACTTCACTCAATATCATTTAAGTATTCTTTAAATATCTTTTATAATAAATATTTTTTATTACATTTGATAATATCAAAGGAATTGAAGGCAAATTTATTAAATGATACAAATCTACTTTACTCTATGGTGCATAACCAAACCGCATTGCGTTTCAAGAAAAAAAAAATAATAAAATAACTTTCTCCAACGCGGCCTACAAATACAGATAGGCCAATTACCACACGACAACGGAAACGCCAAGAACTGGTAGCGGCTTTTGACGCAACTGCTCCGCTTCGGCATATACATAACAACAATAGATCCCGTTCGGAACGCGCATCGCAACTGAGTCATTAGCAAGATCATAACTGTACATCATATTTATACAAAGCCGGATCGAAATTATCAACAACACGGCTTACGGAAAACACCGACAAAATATCATATGCCTTGACCTCAGAGTGTCGAGGAACCGCACTTGGTTAGTCAAACATATAGAAAGTGTCGGTGACGAACAATTCCTTTGGTTCACTTCGTAGTTGAACGTCGACTTCGTTGGAACATGGAATCCGGAACGGAATCAACTTACATGGGCCTGGATTTGAGCTACGCAGCAGGTAGATAAACACGTAATTTTTATTTTAAGGAAATATCGGGACGCGATCCCACGTGCGCCGTTTTGCGGACAAGCGAGTTTATTAGTGCGATAACATGTGATGTGCGCGCGCGCACTATATTTCGTTTTGTCGATTTTGCCGGTCTATTACTGGGAGTTACCTTTTGTTTGTATTGTCAATAGAATGCCACCTGTTGATGATTCATGCAATCAAATTGCAGGAATATTTAGTTGATTAGCTAATCGTAAAGATGTTGCTTTCTAAAAATTGAGCGATATTTACTATTTTTGCTACTTAAAATAAATTGATTTTAAGGAAAATACATAGTTTAAAAAAAGTTTTTGGCACACAAAAATTTTCGATAATTTTTGTCAGGTGATTGATTTTTTTTGTTTCGTACATATTTTTAAAACTAAAAAAGTATTGAAAAAGTATTATGGAAATATAAAACTAGTTAGTTAGATTTCAAAATTTTGGGGGCAAAATTTAAATTTCCCACAATTATTCTTTATAGCTTCAACACAAAGACATCAAAGTAACTAGTAATCTAATACAAAATCATTGATATTTTCGTGTTTCTCAATGTTGAGGTTACTAAAAATAATGGCGGGAAATTTAAATTTTGCCACTACACAGAAAAAAAATGTTGTAAATTCTTTTTTAAATTATTACTGCCACGTCAACAGGCCAATGCACATTTTAAGATTAGCTTTTTTGCTAATTCGTAAATTTTAAAGCATGTCCAAGATCTTGGCAAACCGACGTTCTTCTTAACATTAGCGGAAATCAGAACATTGCAATTATAGTTAATTAATTATTAATTGGATCTGTAAACTTGTGTCCGAGTGCTATAAAGTTTCACAGTATAAAAATCCTCATTTATAAACTTTCCCACTTCATCATATGCAATTTATTATATTTACTAGTTGTAAAATATTGTAAAACATTTCACAGTATTTTCTAGAAGATTGTGCTATAATATTTTTTAACTCTTTTTGTAACTGTGGTATACGAAACTGTAGCGACGTTGTTTTAAAATTTCGTGCAACAACGGAAGTATAAATATTACTGTGCGAATTTTTCTCTGTGTTGACGCGAAAACCTAACATCTGCTCAGGCAGCCGGCAAAATGAGAAAACTATTTCAAATGGATAACATCAAGAGTTAATATCAAAAAATTTGATCGAAGGGATCATGGATGATTTTGTTTTGCTAGCTTTTTCTGTAATAATTCACAAAGTACTAATTAAAATTTGCACAGACATCATTTGGTTCAAATTGCAGCAATTATGCGGCTCGTTTGAGCATGTTTAGGATCAAATAATATATGTAATTTTTAGGTAAGCATATAATTTAAATTGACATTCTCTTTATTAATCAATTAGCGCCGTAGGTGTCCATATGGAAACGGCAAACACTTAAGGGTGATATAACTGTGTAATGTTGAAAACAGTCTTTTTCCCATCATAAAAACACCATTACAGTTGATAGCAGAATACATTAATTTGTTATTTTATCACTGTAAAAAACTTGCAAACTTTACATCCTCTACAAAATTCATGAAGAAAATTCCCAAAAGAGATTAATATCTAAAGTAATTATATATAAGAGCTTCTGACATTTGCAATTTTAAAAATGATACAATCAATAATTTCAGCAACTTTTATAACGTTATTCTTTCACACCTTCAACATTAATTAAGCATCAAGAAAACTATTTTGCTGTGCCTATTGAATCATACTGTTTAATAATAATTTGCATGGTTTAGTTTTAATCTGTAACATTTTAATTGGCTTATTCCTTTCGGAATTTTGCTCTGCTTTTTTATCATCCTTGTTTATTCTTGCCTGTGGCACGCACACAGTTTTATGAAAACATAGTCTCTTTACAGGCATATATTTTGACGGGTTATATTCATTCATTGTTTGTTCTGTCTCCGTTTACACTAGATTAACTGTGTTTTAACTACTTACCTCTTTTTATACCGTGTGGAATGATTCGAATGTTCGTTTATTTGTTGTTTTATATATTTTTAACATTGTTGTTTAATTAATAGATAGGTAATTCGCCCTTGTTTTTTCACGTCATGTTGTACATTTTTATTATTTCATTCTTAGCTTGATAAAGACCAAAGTTTATAGTCAAAACGTTGCTGCAAAATTTAAGAAAAACAATAAATAAAAAGATTGCTCATTAACCGCCGTTTTACTCAAAATTAATTTTTTGTAAGGAAAGTCACTGATAGACTTTATCTAGTCTATATTTCCCATAACAAGATATATTTTATTTAGAATTATTATTTATTCACTTAAAGCTTAATAGCTTTACACATCGTTAATTTTTGATTCACCGCTCATTTCTTATATACCCCATCTTCATTGTTTTTTTCTTACGTATTAAAAGCAATAAGATTAACAGATGTTGTGATAATCTTTAATAGGTTGATGATCAGTTAAAAACATTTATATTGATTCCTTCACTTACTTTATATCAGCGGCGATTGGTTCTTACGTTTTATAAGGACCATCACAATAATCTAATTTCTTCGTATAAGTTCGTAACGTTCGTATTTCAGACGATAGCACACGAACTTCAATCATTCTATTGACATTCTGTGACGTATGTACCAGCCGCCACTACTTTATATATTTCATACTCAGATTCTCTACCTTAGCTTGACTATCTTCCACCTTTTCTCCGATAGTACATACCAGTAAATGTTCTTTCGATCTCAGTTAAAAGAAATTATGTGTTACTTTATATTTGAGGTAATAGGTCGAGTCCTTCAACAAGTTATACAAAAAACGATTTACCGTACTTTATTTTTGAGTTATACTATGACGAATACCTAAAACAATTCCACATTTGGATTGCATATTTGCGAATAAAACCAGCTCAAGAAATGATAAATTTCAAAGCATGTTCTAAGACGTCACAACTGTTTCAGCCAATAACAAACTGACGATTTTGAGTTCGCCCAGTGTCACATATGACAGGTATCGCTTTTGGTTAGTATTTAAGTGACATTTATGTATGATTATTTAATAATTGGGTGATATTAACAATACTTTGGGCAATTATTAAGTGTTAGGGAAATAGTTTGTAAAAATGCTAATATGTTTATAAGTTTTGTTGTTATGAGATTTATACAAATGAAATAGATCGTTTTGCACAGATAAGTTATATTAGATCCTAACTTTAAAATAGTTACTGACAAAATTTACCATCTATGGATGATATGATTATAAAACATTTTTCAAACAAATCTGGATTTTAGGGATAATGTCTTCCTCAAAACAATATGGACTATATACGTAATTCCAAACAAACTCAATGTCACAACTGAAAATTTGACGCATTAACCGACAACGAAGACACAAATTGTGCAACAGGCGAACGTCAAACCACTAATTAATTTTTTATAGGACGGAACAGTTGCGACGTTTAACTAAAATTTAAAAAAAAACATACATTTTCAAACTTTTTTCCTATAAAAATACCAATCTCACAAACAAAAACCTGTAAATCTGTAGTAATTTGAAACTTTTCTTTCGAATAAAAAAATTAAAAAGAAATGGTTCCCAGGGCCAGAATTTTTTGGTAATAATATAACTTCAAAAAGGAAAATAGAGAAGCATTTGGTAGTTTTTGGGCGAAAAACATTGGAAATGTGGTCTATGTTGTAATCATTTTGTTTTGTTCCAAAACAAAACAAGTTGTGCAGCAAAAATAATTCCCATTTTGAAAATTTCCTCAAGGCTATAAAAAGTTTAAACTAACTAATTTGGCATAGCATGTATTGTTCTCTCACAAATTGTACACAGAATAGAATATGACTGCTGTATGATCTCAATCAATTTTGTATACTGGGTAATTCCGAAATCAAGCCATGCAGAGGTAATTAGTAAGAAAAAAGATTTATTAAATTCAATAACAAAGAAGTCCCATATACTGCACACTTTCTGCCAGTCACTGCATGTTTAATAATAAGAATTATTGAAATGAAAAATTATTAGTATCTTTAAAGTTATTTATTTCTAATGTATTGATTGAAAAACAAAGTACTGAAAACATTAAGGAATTAATATATTTCTGTAATTATAGCAATTAGCAGAAATGCATTATTCGTTAATGATTTGATCCTGTAAGAAGCTTGCAATCTTTGCATAATCGCCGATCTGCCGGCCTTTCAAGATCTGTAATCGGTATGAGTCGATTTTCATACGAACTTACATACACTCCTCGCTAGTTCAAATGGTAGAGCGTTCGTCCGGTGATGAGAAAATTTTTCTTGGTAAAAATTCTTGTTAATATTACAGTAATTGGTGGAAATACACTAATTCGTTTTCGATTTAATACTGTAAGAATCTTTGCACAAAGTCCTGAAAAGTAAGGTCCATAATATAATAATAATCAAAAAAAATCGTCCAAGATTCGAAGTCTCTTCTGCCACAATCGTCTGAGGGAGATTTTAGTTCTCATTTATCTGATGTCAAATATATACCTACCATTTTTGTATTATAATGTCGTCAATATTAGTGACTTTTAACAGTAAAAAAAATATCTATCCTATACAAGAGGTTACCTGTATTTATTATAACAGTATATTATACTGAAACTTAATATTTTAAATATTTGTAAGAAAATAGGTCATTATAAACTCTCCAATATCAGCTGATTATTTAAACATGTAAATCTGGCAAGACTTAAAATCATGAATTCATTAGCTAACGATGACGAAGGCGGCTTGCTAACTTGAAAGATCTACGTGTACTTACATACTGTATGTATGTATATATTTGCGTATTTTTTTATCTTTTCACATTATAATGTTCTATCTGATATGTTATTGGTAATAAACAAGAACCAGATAAGATAAAGCTTTTAATAATAGAAAGGTAAGATTTATATTGTTTTGTAGCAATTACATTGTAATATCATCCAAAGTATTAATGTATAGATAGATACATATTACTTTTATTATCAATAATCGTTTTACAAAACGCAAAATTTTCGCATCTAAACTATATGTAGGTACCTATGTAACATACATATTTTGCAATTGAATTGATAACCCATTGCGTTAGTTGATGTTTAAAAAAGCATAACATATCAACGAGGTCATATTATCATAATTTAGTTGTACTCATTCTATCCTAAATTAATAATCTCTACGAATTATAAATCTAATTCTGATTACATGCTTTCTAATGTTGTCCCTCATCTCTCTTTATTAATTTTATTCACCGCTTTCAACGTATAAACACACTTTATTTAAGATAAATAAAAGCTAAATAATTACAATTTATCTTAAACCCCGTGCTCCAACTAAAGGCACTACACGAAGCTACCCGTTCTAAGTACTACATGGAATTCTATAGCAATTGAAATGTTCCTATTTTAATTAAATAATTTCCCTATGATTATTAATAATAACAAAAATAGAATAAATAGGTCACCTATCAGTTGTTATTGAGTTTGCGCCCATGGAACGGCTTTAGTTATCTCCCAGCATTCGCTAAGGAGTAAGGGAAAACCAATGGAACCTTACTCTGGAAGCAGGACCTGGGAGCAGGCCCTGTACACCAAAAAGACCGGAAAATCCAAAAGTATTATCGTAAATCATATCCACTATAATATTTTTTTTGTGGAATTCATATCTTACTAGGCAAGGAACAAAACAAAGATGTTTTCTTTATCTCTTTCAGAATTTATAATGACGACGTATACACCTGAAACGCCAGATAAAAAAATGTTACCCATACGTCGGCGTCGCCACGAATACAAAATGAGACAATAGATGTGTGTGCTAGTGATGTAAAAACTCTTGTACTCGAAGCCGCTAAATAATCGTAAACTTAATCTATATTAGCAGAGGAGACAGCGAATATATCACGAAGCGAATAACTGTCTCCAGAACTATAATTTTTCGATGTAGAAAAATTTACGGTACGCAAAGAATTTCTCGGTTACAATAGCTGAAACAATTAACAATTTTTTTTAAAAGCGAGGATGATTATACCTCCAAAAATATATTTGTATTTAGGGCAAGGTTATGACAGATGTGCAACAATTGCCAGCAAAGATGGCGATGCACAAAAGATAATATCGGAAAAAAATAGACAGGCCCCGTTTTTTCTTTGTGAAACCCATCGGTTAAATGTAGTGGTGAGTGTCTGCATCGCGTCACTCAGATTCGTATGCAGTGTCCAGTATAAACGCCATCACAGACTTCTTTCGAGAATCCGGTTTAAAGATAATAAACGCTCCAAATATCCCAGCTCCGTGCGATAAATAGCGTCTCAAAAATACCGAAACATTTCTGATGTCTTCAAGCAAAAATGTTGGTTTAGAGAGAATACTGAGCAAGAAAACACTGCTGCAACAAAGACAACCTTTCAGTTACGAAACCTGTAGTGATTATATCAACCTTCATTGTATGTATATCTTGCTTTGCTGAAACCTGTTCTGGAAAATGTTTTACAGTCAACAAGTTAGATCTCCTTCAATGAACGAACCACATTGAGAAAATTATAGATATGGTGAAAGTTCATCTCCAAACTAAAACTACAGATGCCATTACGGAAGATCTCCTTATTTCTGCCAATAGGATTGCGAAGGAAATACAAATAGAGTTTCGTCCATGTAGTAAGTAGGAAAACATCAACAGCATCGATCAAACTTTTCTCCAGGTTCACCTACTGAGTATTGAGAACGTACGATACTTATTCCGATACGACTCTTCAACATTACCGTTAGAGATTAAATTTTCGATAGAAAACCTACCGGCTCTTTCTATACTATTCCCACATCCTTATTCTAAATATGAACATTGAAGATTTCAAACCTACAGAAAAATCTATTGCTAAATTGCACAATCTGAAAGAGCTCCAAACTGAAACTGAATTATGGTATCCATCAGGTATGGCTAAAAAAACCGTGATAGACAGCTAATATATTCTTCCCCGGCATAAAAAATGTTTTGATGATTGCGATTGTCGCAGTCTTGTTCTACAAGTAGGTTCACCAGAAAAATCATTTAGCACCTAAGATATGTCAATATGTGGTTAAGATCTACTATTGAGGAAAGCCGTTTAAATAGACTATGTTTAATGAGTGCGCATAAAATTTTGTGTTGAAATAAAAAATGATGTAAGTTAGAAGTCATAGAAACATTTTCCGAAAATTCTAAGCGATTAATGTTATAAATAAAATTTGTATTTATTAGATTAATCACGTTTCAATTCTTGAAGCCTCTCCCCCGTTCATTCAAAAATATCTATCACCTGTAATTGTCCCTCCTTCCCTCTGTCACTCCTTCCTTGGCCAAATTATGGCTTGCAGGATGGTTGTTCCACTCTCGAATTTCTAGTTTGTAGATAAACAAGTATTAACAGATAAGAGTGCACAAAAACAATTAAAATATTCCACATGTGTTCAATACTAAATTTTGCTTTTATTCCAACCTCTTACAACATTCACTTCCTATTCATATCCTTTCAATCTGTTTTACACTACACCATTATAGAACTTGGTATAAAGAAGGTTCAATTACTGTTATACCCGAAGTAGCAAGAAATATTTGTGCAACCTGAATTTAATACTTTGCAAAAACAAAAATAAATGAACCATATTTTATAAATATTAGGTGCTACTTGGGATTGACGCAAATATAACTATTTTGCGAATCTTAAATTACGTATCCAACGGTCCCACATAGCCAAATTTAAATTGCCCGCAATTATTCTTAGTAACTTCAACGTTCAAATATAAAATTACCTACTATTTTGTACTACATTCATAGTTATTTTAATACCTTTACGTTGAAGTTACTAAAACTAGTGGCGGGAAATTCAAATTTGGCTATTAAGGGTATCACTTTGTAAATGAGTTTGTAATATTTCATTTTCTGATAGTTAAAAGCTGTTATAGTGGACGATGCCTTACGTATTGTACACCAAGCCACCGTTGTTTTTGACACGGACCTACCAGAATTTCGTACCCATGGAGGTGTTGTGCAGGACAAAATGAATCCAGGAGTAATCACTGTACCTACGTTACTATGGGTAAAAGCCCTAGATATATTAATGGATCGCCTATTAGTTGCTGGCGTCGATTTTTCGAAAATAGCAGCTATATCTGGCACTGCTCAGGTAAAGTGGAAACATATATATGGAAAAATATTGAGTATGGATCATTCAAGTCAGTAGTACAGACCTTATGAGACACATATACAGGTGAGTTTTTTATCTTGAGACAACGAATATCTCTAAAACACTGCATCAAATCAAAAAAAGATCTTAATAAGATTTGTTATAATGTAAGGGGCTCACTGAATGGTGCTGAACGAAAACTACATACTTGATGGGGTAGCATCCAAATCTGCAATACAAAATGGAGGTTCCCATTTAAGATTTCAATATTGTCCCCCCTCCTACTATGAGGGGGATCGAGTTCGGCACCATTCAGTGAGCCCCCTACATTATAATAAATCTTATTAAGATCTTTTTTTGATTTGATGCAATGTTTTAGAGATATTCCGTTGTCTCAAGATAAAAAACTCACCCAGTATATTATTTTACTTACACTTCCAATTAGAATCTGAATGATCCATAGTAATGTTGCCCAAACTTTGCAGGATTTGTTTACTAAACTCAATTAATTAATAACTCATACCTATATAGCAACATGGATCAGTATACTGGCAAACTGGGGCGAATGTCAAGTTGCAAAATTTGGATTCTGGGCAATTTCTTCATCAACAGCTTTCTACCATATTTTCAGTTACCAATAGCCCTGTTTGGATGGATTCTAGTACCACTAAACAATGTAGAGAATTAGAATTGGCTGCTGGTGGTCCTGAGGTAATTAATACGTTCTGTTAATTTGCGATAATCATTAAATAAATAATTAAACTTTAAGGAATTAGCAAGAATAACGGGTTCAAGGGCGTACGAACGATTTACAGGACCACAAATTGCAAAAATCTACCAAACGAAACCCGAATCATACCAAAATACAGAGGTATAATAATACGCAATTTGATAACAAAAAATTCCTAATAACCGCCATTAAACATTTTAGAGAATCTCCCTTGTCAGTAGTTTCTTATGTTCCTTATTTTTGGGAGGAATAGCGCCTATAGACGTGTCTGATGGCTCTGGCATGAATCTCATGGACATCAGAACCAAGAAGTGGAACCAAACGTTGTTAGAGGCCGTGGCTCCGAATTTAGAGGAGAAATTGGGCGAAATTGTGCCTTCTTATGAAATCTTAGGCTGTATTTCTAGTTATTTTAGTGATAGATGGGCTTTCAATCCTGACTGTAAAGTCATAGCTTTCACCGGTGACAATCCAGCATCTCTTGATAGGTTTGAAATAAAATGTATTTGATTGTAAATTTGATTAATATTATAATATTATTTATTCAACAGGTATTGGATTAACAGAAGGTTGGTTGGCTGTTAGTTTAGGTACAAGTGATACGCTAATGCTTTGGCTTGAAGAACCTCACGTTGTTCTGGATGGTCACATACTGTGTAATCCGTTAAATGTTGATTCATATATGGCTATGTTAGGGTAAGTTAAATTACTTGTGGTATGCCTTTTATATTATTTTTTCTATTCGTTCAAACAGCTTCAAAAATGGATCGTTGACCAGGGAAAGAATTAGAAACACCTGCGCCGAAGGCACTTGGGAGATATTCAACCAACTGCTCGAAAGCACACCCAGAGGAAACTTTGGCAATATGGGTAGATAACAGAATACATTTAATTGACACCTATTTGTAATCTTTTGCCTACTCGAACAACAGGCCTATATTACGACTGCCAGGAAATTACCCCATTTCTGTTGGGAGATTTTCGATACAATAAAGCTAGAGATAGAGTAACTAAATTTTCTAGTTTAGAGGTTGAAGTACGAGCTTTAATTGAAGGGCAATTCATAGCTAAACGGGCGCATGCTGAGGATTTTGGTTTTAGAATAGGTCTGTAATAAACAGAATATGAATTTTCCAAACCTCTAATGCAAATTATTTTAATATTATATTAGATAAAGATACCAAAATCATAGCAACCGGAGGTGCGTCTAATAATAAATCAATACTACAAGTCCTGGCAGATGTATTTAATGCTCCTGTTTACATTCAGGTACATGTTACAAGAAAAAATAATGTAAACGCTTTTTTAAGAGTAATTTTCTTCCAGAATGCAGCCAATTCGGCTATGCTTGGAGCCGCATATCAAGCGAAACATGGTTTGCTGAGGCAGTCTAATACATTTATCGATATAAGGCATTTGTTACCAGAACCCAAATTGTTGTGTCAGCCATATAAGGACGCAGCGGATACTTATGGTCCTATGGTTGAGAGGTACAGAGATATCATCAAAACTTTAGTAAAATCAACATAACAATTGAAAATGTCTTGAATGGAGCATATATTCTGATTGGTACCATTGAAAAATATACATATACCACCTTATACATGAAAAAACAGCTATTTTAGAAAATCAACACGCTTACATTCCTTATAACATTTATAAATACGAAGTGTCGTTTAATAGACATATTACGTGTATTACGTCATATCGACGTCTATTGTACGTCATTCTGCTAGCTGGAAGCTCATGATGTTTATTTTGGTTACTGTTTACTGCCACGGCAAAAACTGTTCTTGATGGTTGAAAATATAATACGCACAACATATCATGTACCCCAACTGGAAAATATAAAAAGCGTAAATTTTGTACATATTCTAATACCTTGAACGTAGACTGTTTTTTCGTTATGTCGCCAAAGCTAAAAAGTGTACGTAAGAAAATAAATAGTAATCATCTTATAAATGTGTATTGATTTTATTAATCCACAACCAATACTCATATTCACCACATCGACAAATTATGTGAAAGAAGTGAAAATCAGATGAATCTCTTTGATAGACCCATTTATTTTATTTTCATTTGAACATTCATGACAAACACAGGTTGTTAAACTGCATTTACATAACTTGGAAAGTTGTGTAAATGCAGTTTTTTCTATCCCACGTAGCATGCAACATTTCGCCCAAAATTTAAGTTAGTATTTAACACATTTAATCCTTACTAAAGTAATGTTTACTGATCGGCACGCACCGTTTCGGTATATATGTAATTTGAATTCATAGCAGGGAAATTATCCTGATTTATTTGCTTCTAATGGTCATTTGCACCGACGTTAAATCATAGAAAAAAGATTGACACTTAGTTTAATTTTAAGTGGCGCTGTGTATGTGAAATTTCATATTTGACACGTAAGTACTATCAAAGACAAAAGTCTTGACAAATGTTTGACAAAAATAGAGATAGAATCATTGAAGTTTCTTCAGTATTTCACTCTTTAATTTTGAGTCCGGACTTTTGTCTTCGATGGTCCATTGAAAATCATATTCTAAACTAGTGCCGTGCATTTTAACCGGATGCTGACGGGCATATCATATTCTTATACACATAACATGTTCTTTATTACTGCCACAGTGTAAGTACATACTTACTGCTGTTACTCGCATAAATGTGCGTTCATAGGTTATAAAAACCTCGAATACTGTCAAATAACTGTCAAGAATAGAAAAGCTGAGCTTAGTGGAGCTTGGCTTCCTTATTATTTACAACGAATAACTCATACAAGATGGTGATTCCGTGCAGTTCGCTACCTTTTCGTTCTTATTTACATGTTCCATCAATGTGTTTGATATTTGAAAGAGGGGATTAAAAAGAAATTTGAAAAAAAAACAACTTAAATATTACCGATATTAGTGAAACAATTAAACAATACATTTACAATATCTTTATTAGACAGCTAAACAGACTGAAATATACATAGAGTTTATCACAGAAAGGTCAAGTTCTTTTTATAGGTATAAATATGTATGTATATACTTGTTTTTCATATATAAATATAATATAAATATTTACTTGCCGTGTTAGGGTACAAACACAAAATATAATTTTGGCACTTAAAAATAGATCACAGTTGCCAAAAGTGATACTTACAATAAAATGAGAGAAACATTAATGATTTCAATACACTGCTATACATAAGAAGGTAGGTACATCTTTCGTTAAATATAGAAATTGATTGTACAATTTGTATGGAAAAGTTAGAAAAATACCCATTATAGTGATTTTATATAATATGTTGTACATACGTGTGTTTTCAATGATCTCTAATTTCTATAATATCGATACAATATATAATTTTAGCTATATAAAGATTACATTTACACATCTATATATGATTTTAACAAAATTCTTTAGGTCCCTACTAATAACTATTCCTTGACTACAGTATTTCCATTTTAGTTTTAGAGACACACCCACGAATCATTGATAACATAACTATAATGTATTAATAATGTTACTGTATACGTATTTCATAACACCAACGATTACATGCACATATATTTTCTTTTGCAAACTTATTTATATGTAAGCTATAAAACATCAATTAATTAGTTTCTGAAGATGTCCTCTCTCATTTTACGTAAAGTGGAAAGTATGAATATTTTCTAAAACGTTGGAGGTACTCCAGTCAAAGTAAAAAAAAATCCAATAAGCAAATTTGAATTTTCCGCTTTTATTAACTTCAACGTTGAAGTATAGCAAGTTATCTACAGGTTTATATTATATTAGTAGTTATTTTAATGGTTTATTCATGGCGAAGTAACAAAAAAAAAAATGCAGAAAATTTAAATTTCGTTATTAGAGAATAATTCGGTGAAGAGATAAGAACATGCGCTATTTTTATTGCATGCATTTTTTATTGCACGCAATAAAAAAATTGCGAACTGTAAAGCGACCTTTAGTCGTGGTCATGTTCATTGACCGTCAAAATGTACGTCGGAACAATGACTGCAGTGGCGTATGAGTGGCGTCCTTTCTATAAGTTGACAGTGCTGTCAGGACGCCAAAGCCACCTCCTGAAAACGGCAAGCGTTCCCTCTTTTCATATCTCTTCGCTGAATAATTCATCAATCAGAAAACATTCACATTTTCTACATTAATAAAATATTCGATTTACACTAAAAAGAGAAAACGTTACTTTATTTCTATTCTTAATCCTTATCAATTAAAATATGAAGAATGTAAAGATTCTTCCTAGTAATTAAACGGAAAATACTGAATTCATTTCTACGAAATTGTAACTAAAGTCAGTCTTGTTTGGAATTACAATTTAAAAATGGACATAATCTGTTTCTCTTTTATAAATTTATCAAAACTACACAGTATACAATATAAGAAAAATAGTAAAAATATATTATGTAGTAATATTTTTCGAAATATGTAATGAGGAATACTGCTTTAATGTATTTGAAACAGTTGAAAAGAAATTACTTATTCGATATAAGAGTAGATCATACACCGTGTCGACAACTTTTCGTTCGAGTGCCGAAAAAACCTAATGCATTTCATGACGCGTAGTTGCTAACTCTCCATGCACTTATACATCTAAAACCCGACTCAAGAAGTACGATATACTCCCTTATAATTCATATTTTATTAATTATTACACACTGAAAAATTCATAAAATTTTAAATTTTGATTGGAATGAAAATGCGATGACACGTTTAAGTACACATTGCATATTAAAACAAACGTATTCTTCAAGAAGTTTTGCAAAGTATAAGTAGTTTACCCATCTCACAACTAATCAGGGTAATATCGATATATAAATGGTAGTAAATAAATTAAGTACCAAATTAGCTTACACAGTATCCAAGATCAAAAGCAAAACTTTTGTTGTCTTCTTTAAGATGTCGTATTTTTTCCATGATTTAGTTGGTACATTACAATAACTAACGTTAATTTAGTTATATATTGTCCGTCAGTTGATGTTCAAAATTATAGATTATGGCTTGTGCGTTATTTCTACAACTTTCAATGTAATGTAACCAGCAAAAGAAGAGATAGGTTAAGAAGGGTCATTTTCTGTCGGCGCCTTTGGGTTATGTCGCCAGAAAAATGACTGAACTATTTCATTATTTCAGTACCAGATGCCTCAGCTCTGTTGTTCAGTGTACACCAATCATAAAGAACGTGTCTGAGAGGAAATCAGAGAGAAAGCAATCGTGGTAGCCATTAATTTGGAAGCACCAACATTTTTCTATTGCAATTTGTTTGACCATGTTATTGACATATCAATTTTGACAATAAGTGTTTCAATTTAACGTCACTATCGATTAATAAACTTAAAAATACCGAGAAATCTAACAGAAGATCTAAAAATTCGGGCCATCGGCAAACTGGAAGATGGTTGGGGGCTGATGGAAGCATATTTCCAAAATAAAAAAGAAGTAGACACTCTATCCCAAAGTTATACGCGCTGTTACGCCAAGACTTACTAAAGTAGCAGGTGACGAAGAGAATGCTGCTTTGGTTGACCACATCATCCCAAATCCGCTTTCTAACACTGCGGAGGCCCGCCAAAATTTTCCTGGTTCAATAAGAAGGAGTACTGCCAAAAAGCCTTTTTTAACAGAAGCACTGAAAGAAAACAGGGTTGGATTTGCACTTCAACACTAAATGAAGATCCTGAAAAGTGTTTTCTGGTACGAAAATGTCTTCAAGTCTTTTTATATTGACAGAATTCGTGTGTATAGATCAAGAAATAAAAGATATAGTGAAAGATATACACACACATCGCACACCAAGGGGGAAGTTCTGAGTAAAAGTATTATTATTAAGTTAGAGTAGGAAGATTTCAATAGTTCTGGAATCCATATAGTACTTAGAATAGGTAGCTTCGTGTAGTACCTTTAGGTGAAGCACAGTTATGATGATTTGTAATTATTTAGCTAGCTTATGGAACTAGGTGAAGCGAAACCTTCGCTTCAGCTGCGACAGTTCGTTGAATGCGCTCAATGATGACATGGCTGATATGAGTACTTAACACTTACACTATTAAATTTAATATTAGATATATCCAATAAACTAGATTAAGTCGATCTTTCCAAATTAATGGCCTCCACTGTACATCGCTGTACAATCTGCACTCAAAATGACGGCTATTTATCATGTACTGACATTTGTATGTATACATCTTGTGAAGAATTTGAATGGTAATGAAGGCATTACTATTGTTATTATCAAAAAAAAACAACAAGAAACAAACCAACAATAAATTGTATTAAAAACGTCCTGGCATTACTCCAGCAATAATGTTTAATTACTCTCAGTGATGCTCAATAACCGTCAAAATCAACGTCAGAACAACGACTGGAGTGGTGCTCTCTATACACGTGTCCCACTGAACTGGCTCATTAGAATTTTTCGAACTTCTAGTAGGAATTTGATTTCGAAATTTGCAGAGCAGTCATGGCCTACTATGATCTATTTAAAGAAAATATTTTCAGCTTTATAGCACTTTTGGTATACAGGCTGGGGATATCAACTTTCTTATTTTAAATGGAATGGTGGGATTTTTATGGATCCAGTATATTGCTCGCATCATTTTTGATAAGTTTGTATTAATGTTTTCTATTCCTAAAGCGAATCGTTTTTTAGATATTTGCAATTTTGTCAAAGTTTACATTCCAATAAAATTAAATATCTCAAAGGCTATTAGACATTAAGATATTCTACTGATGTAGATGCAAGTACACGGTCATTGGTATTGACTGCGACAGCAGTAACTGCAATATCCTATACAGGGTGTTCAGAAATTAATGTCCAATATTGATATTTTTAAAGCAAAAAAACTTATTTTTCAAATGGAACGTGGTATTTTTCAGTGCAGCATTGAATATAGCTCAAAATTGTACATCATTTAGTATTAAGATTTAGGGTTACAGTTTTTACATCACTACACAGTAACAAGCGAACACATTGTTCACGTTATATGACAGCCATATGCTTTCAAAATCTTTTTAAATTATTTCCAAACAAAGCCATTAAGTTATATTATATTAAAATAAACGATTGTAAATTTATTCGTATTCATGTAAAATATAACACAAAAGTTTTGGGTAGAAGTGTTTTTGTTTTGCTTTATTTGTAGTACTTTACTTTCAAATAATTTACAAGAAAGTTAAATGTCAAACGATGTAAACAATGCGTTTACTTTTTAATATGTAATAACACTCATAGCTTGCTAATATCCAATAATTATTGTCTATGTCTTTAAATGAATTTTACTAATAATAAAGAAACTAGTCACAATAAATACTTCAAGTATTATTACAAATGAGTGCAAGAAGAAATGTTTCATCATTTTGAAAAATATTATACAGAGTATTCCGTATAACTTGCTTTACTGTAGCAACTTTAGCATATTTCTGCTGGTTTATGAAATAAATATGAATGTGTGTGCGCGCCGTCCATAAGCGCAATGTGTGCAAGAGACACAGGCGCCAGCGCCGGATAGGCCCGGTACATGAAAGGCGCTAAAAGCTAAAATCAGCCAGCCTCAAATTTTAAATGCTTCTTTAAAAAGAGCCGAACTTTGCTATTTTTGTTATTTATCGAGTTGCATTTTTTGAGGTATTGTCCGCGCTTGGAATTCTCGGACTTGAGAGACAATAGACAATATACCTGTGTTTGTATTTCTCTAAAAGCTCTAAACTCTAAAGAATGTCCGACATAGACTTCCGGCTTTATAAACACTCGAAATGGGTAAAACCTTTCTTTTCCTTTTATTTAAATAATCCTAAAATTTTCATATCTTAAGCATAGTATATACCCTATCCAGTAGTTTCACATCGCCGGTAACATGGGTTTGCAAATGAAATCCTAGAAAAAGGCGCTTTAATCAAAATTGCACACAGGCGCGCCACTGATACTAATCGATGTAGAATCTGGTCTGGATTCAATGCTGCACTGAAAAATACCACGTTCCATTTGAAAAAAAAACTTTAGAGGTATCCATATTGGACATGAATTTCTGAACACCCTGTAGATGATATTACAGTTACCGCTGTCGCAGTCAATACACATAACTATGTACTTGTATTCACATCGACAGAATATCTTAATATCTATGAGATATTTAATTTTATTGGAAATAGTGCATATGTCAAAATTTTGACAAAATTAAAAATACCTCAAAAACTATTAGCTTTAGAAACATTAATATAAACTTACCACAAATGATGCGAGCAAAACACTCGACCCATAAAAATTGCACCATTCCATTTAAAATAAGAAAGTTGATATTGACACCCTGTGCACCAAAAGTGCTATAAGGCTGAAAATATTTTCTTTAAATAGGTCGTAGTTGACCATGACTACCCTGCAAGTTTCAAAATCAAATTTCTACAAGAAGTTCGAATAATTCTAATAACCCTGTTCGGTGGGGCACCTGTATAAATTGACAGTATTGCCAGGAACCCGCTAATAACTGGAAATGGCCCTCTTGTCATATCTCTTCGCTGGGTAATTTCACAATTTCCTACTGAAAGAAATTTTGCCAACATTGTAGTACGGAGTTTCCTATAAACTATAAAATTTTATATTCACCTTGGATACTGTATAGAGTGGAAGTATAATTGAGAGATATGATGAATTTATATGTTTAAGAAATGGTTATATAATACATATGTACACACAGGAATTCGACGTGGTCCAATCAGCTATCCTTAAATTACAAATATCCCTCACCTATAGAACTAATATCATCAGATAAACACCCTTCATTTTATCCCATATGATCAGTAATTTAAAAACGAGATTTATAGTAGGGCTGTTACCGGAAACCCAGCTGGTTTCTGGTACCCGTAATTGCTCGGGTATTACCCAAAAATTAGATCTCGAATATTACCTGGAATGAAGCATTAACTGGTTTTCTTTGTATGAAGTGATCGAGTATATATTTTAGTAGATGATTTTTTTTTAGTCAATGATAGGGCGAGAAGGAATATTTAGATACACCACTAATCTTCGAGTTGGGGTGAAGCTCGATTTTGGGCAATATCCGATTTTGGGTAATACTCAATTTAGGGTACCCGGCTCCTAATTTATAGTATTCTGAAGTTGACGTCAGAGCATAAAATCGCAACCGCCAACATAAAAATAAAATGTTAATAAATATATGTTATATTTGCTAATGAATAAATATGAATAACAATTCAGAGAAGACAAAAATCGGTTTTTTAGGTTACCTATTTTTGTGGTCAAATAGGTTTCGGGATAAAATGAAGTTTTGTAAACATCAATGCAGATGGAAACGCAATATAAATAAATAAATAATGTGTTTTATCTAAAAATCGAACACGGTTCTCCCAAAATTATACACATTCCATTTTATCAATTAGCAGTCTCAACTTTAAAACCAATCATTATTGGCAACTAACTAAATTCTATGATTTAGAAAAATAGTACCTTTAAATTCTATATCTATTTAAATTTATAAAAATAATTTATATCCCTTTTAGTTAATAAAACATGGGTAATAATCGCCAAAATTAATCCAAAATAGTAAAAAAAAAGTAATAAGAAATTGTATAACTAATATACTAAATAATAAATTAATAAATTTACCTCAAATCTACTAAATCACAAATTATCACTCAACAGGTTTGCTTCTTCAATAGTTTCTGATCAAGAAAACCTCAAATGCATGCGCAATGCTGAAAATTATTAGATATTGTGCTGTATCATTGCCGTCTAGATATTTAGGCCCAGGACATCGAGTGGATGATACCCCGAGAACACCGGCCGCAAGAGAGGATAGGCATAGGCGATACCTCGACACGGTACCTACTCCGCCTTCATGACGTAGGCCTGTATATTTAGTTGGCATTGGCTACGTGCTTTCAATGTTATGCATTGCGCATGCGTATAAAAGAAGAGACCTAATGTAAATAAAATTAATTGTTGAGAACAAACTTTATACTGGAGTATTTAATGACGGTTCATAATTTCTTAAGGGCGGAAAGCTACTATATAATACAAATGACTTTCCTTTGTTATTTTTAGAAATATTATTAATACAACTGATAGAATATCATTGATTTTCCGGGCAAAAGAAGAAACTTAGAGAAGGAAAAAAGAAAAAACAGAAGAACAAAAGAGAAATTCCTAATGCAACAGTTAAAAATAAATCTTCCAAAGGGAACCGCCACTAATAATAATACTGATTTTCCATTTAACAAGATATTCAATGCATGCCATGCCAGTTTGGTAGAAGCTGACCGATTCGAACAGAAGCATGATTAGTTAAGTTGTAATAAATAGTCTCACCTCCAGCTAAAATAGCACCCCAACTCCCATAAGTACCATAATCAAAAATAGTATGATTACAAGATGCTAAAATGGCCAAATCAAGGGCAGCAACATTTGGCACATTCTTACTGGCGACATAAGTATTATTCATACTGCCAAATCTCTCCTGACACCAAATCGGATCATCACTAACAATCACAAATACCACACGGTGAAACTTCTTCTCAAAGTATTTCATGGAGCGTAAATAAAAATCCATACCCACTGGTTCGACTCCATGTTTTCTCAATAAATACCCTATGTAATCCGTACGTCTTATGTGAATTCCAACGAATGTATTATTTGAAATACCTCTACTAGCTTTTAGTAATATATGCTGACTTTTTTGCATATACTTTTTCTTAATTGTAAATTCCTGGATAATATCTTGGACCCATGTTAAAACTATTTCTGAAAATATTGAATACTTTGGCAAAAGAATACTTTGATTTGTATAATTCCATGCATCCAAAGATTTCACAAATCTATTTATACTAAATGGACAATGACCGATTTCCTCGAAAGTTGGCACAGACAATGATTCGAATACTAAATCTAATTTCATTCGTATGCACTGTGGAATGTACGGTTCCAAACCAGTTCGCCGTGCTATCGCCCATACATTTGCATACTCCCACATTTGATTTCCCAAACGACCACCTTGTTCTACCGTCACTATGCCATATTGCGGACATCGGCGATATCTTCTTAGGGGTTTTCTAATTCTATGCTTTATATTGCCAGGACATATTCCTTGTTCGAAGTCGTTGAACGTTTTCAAAAACGTTTGTTTCGCATTAAAATCATACAATGGGAAAAGAAATACATGCATAAACGACAGAATGCATAGAGCTAGTATCGTTGAAATAAATAATATATTTTGATTTGTGTTTATCATGTTGATAGAGAACTTTTGCGTTTTGAACCTCATTGCATGAAGTGTATGCTGAAGTTAATACGATGTGAACATTTCTTTCTTCTAAACATTTTTAGATTATTCAACTGATTACTCATTAATTTTCAAAAAAAAAGCCAAAAAGACACGAACACCTACTACCAACTTCCATGTTATTTTTATTAGACAGCAAATGACAATTGTACATAACCTAACCACACCTATTGCACGTTTATACATTCTGGAGTGAAAATAAACTTGTGGTTGAGCACCTCTGGTAGTCATACCAGTAACTAATGACACATTGGGTATAAACATAAACTAATAAACTACGTATTTCAAAATTTCAAAGATTCCTAGTAAGAATATTTAGCTTTTACAGCGATATACAACACTTAATCATATATATACTGATATGTATCTTCATTTACCCTATATAAGATAAGGCTGGGATATCATATAAAAAATCTCGTAACAAGCTATTTTCGCATAAATTAAAATCTCTCGAATAATAGATGGCCCCCTATGTACGATTTCATAGTAAAATTAATTATTTTACAATTTGTGCAGCATTAAACTTTGAATTGCCTAACTATAAGTTCACGATAGTCGATATAATTTTATATTTTCATTAATTTGCAACATGTAGTGCTGTTTGCCTACGTTGAGGTATCTAAAATCCACACAAAATCTAAACGAGAAATGCGTATCTAGGAACATAAAACACGCCCCTCTCCTAATATAAATCCGAATACCTCTTTTGAAGATACGAGTTTTTCTTTTCCAACAACGATAGGTGGAATATACAGTGTGTAACAAAATCAGATTTTTTTTATCAATTTATCAAAAACCGTTAATAAATAAATAAATAAAAAACAATTATGCAAGGTTGTTTTATATTATTACTCGTATAACCATGTTGTGATTTTTCGTGACTTCTTTTGTTGAGATTTTATAGAAACAATCAATTTTTGAATGGGACCCCTGGGGCCTTATTCTCGAATCTGAGGAAGTGGAAATTCCGAGAGAATTGTCAAAAAATTCCTAAGATTGCAATAGTTGGTATTCTCGAATTCAATTTCCCACGTTTTCGTAAGAAAGTACTCCCCGCTCCCCGGTAATAAACAAGGGAATTTGCTCGAGAAATTGAATCGGCTTCGCTCGGTCTCACATCGGTGGTTTCCGTGTTTGTTGTTATATTCGTGAAGTATCTAAACTAACCTAAGCGATCCTAATAAAAGTAAAAGTAATAGATAATATAACTTTATTAACTATAATATTTGGTTGTATAATAACCAACAACTTAGAGATTACAACTAAAGTCGGTTGAAATAATATCTTATATAATCTCCCCTAATTTTATATATTATGCATTGTGATGAATGCTGAGGGAATGTTGTTGGCCGACAAAATATCTAAAAATAAAGATCAAGCTGAAGGACTTTCTGAAGCACCAACAAGATAGTTTCTGCTCAGAGTAAATGCATTTGAGCAGTTAAGCAATAATTTGTTTGAATGATAATAAAGCTTTAGTCAGAAATATAATTTAATGATTGTAAGCTTACGCGGCGAAATCCGAGCTATTTATTTCGGCATGTTTGGCTATGTACTCTATTAGTCGTTGCTTTTGTATAGCTGTACTGTAATATGAACATGTCTAGACTTTTCTCTACCATGATTTTTATTTTAAAAAATGCGTTAAAATAATATCGGTTAACGTAAAGAAATCGATCACTATATTTTGAATTAGAATAAAAGCAGCTGTTATAAACACATCTCTTTCTACCGCCGTTTCTATCGGTCCCTCTCCCTCCCTTCTTAATTTATGACTTGACAACAACGTATTATGTTTCCCCGAGAGCAGTGACTATCTAAAGAAGACAAACCAAGCTTATGGGAAAAGTGTTGCGCTTAAAAACAGCAGTTTGGCGGTCAGATCCAGATGTCGCTAGTATCTCCACCGCCAAAAGTGGTGGGGTAGTCTGACTGTTTAGCGAGAATAAGAACCAGAATTTAAATTATATAAATTGTATAATAGTACGATTTACCAATAGGTGGTACTGATTCATAACGTATTTTAATGTAATGAAATTACTATGATGGTAATTATGGGATTTCAAGCACGGCAGGCGGCAACAATATTTTGAATATAAATAAAAAATAATAGTATATCTGTCATATGTTGTATACACGTCGCTATTTGATGTACCTACCCCAGTAAACCAAATTCAAATTTCCCGCAATTATATTTACTAACTTCAACTTAAAGGTATTCAAATAACTATTAATCTAATACAAAATCGTAGGTAATTTCATGCTTAAATGTTGAAGTTACTAAAAATAATTGCGGGAAATTTGAATTTGGTTTACTAGGACATTATAGTATTCCATTTCCATGATTCTAGGGTTACATAGAAAGTAAGAATATAGTGAATTTATTTTATTATTAAAAAAAAGATGTTTACCATTGTTGGTTTGTCCCACATAGCCAACTTTAAATTGCCCGCAATTATTCTTAGTAACTTCAACGTTGAAACAAAAATTACCTGCCATTTTGTACTACATTAACAGTTATTTTAATGCGTTTACATGAAGTCACGTAAAATAGTGGCGAGAAATTTAAATTTGGCTATTATGGTAACGTGTAGTGCTATATAGTTTATATTTAAAATTAGAGAAATTTACAGTGTTCTGTAGATTCTAATTAACTATCCGTGCATAACATAAATTTCTTTTATTAAGTGAAAAATAAATAAATTAATGATCATTCATAATTCAAACGTCATAAACAAATTATCGAATGATCGTCAATAATATGATGCTTTTTTCGTCATTCAATTACGTCCATCACAAGTACAGTAGAGAAGAGATAGCGGAATGTCGAGTAGGATATTAGAGACTATATAAGAAGTTATTTAGTTCACGTTATATATCAAAGTTGTATGCAACACTCTGTCATAGCCAACTGTCAAATAGCCAACTTTAAATTTCCCGCAATTATTCTTAGTAACTTTAACGTTGATACATAAAATTCCCCACCATTTTGTATTACATTAATAGTTATTTTAAAGCCTTTACGTTGAATTCATTAAAAATTGTGGCGGGAAATTTCAATTTGGCTATTAGGGAGACTAAGTTAACTTAAGGTTTGTTCGCTGGTGTTACACTAATTACACTGGTGCATATTGTCTCTTTCTCAGATGCATAAAGAGTAAATCTTTTATCCTGTTTTAAGTAGGAGTCAGTGTGGAAAGTGTAGCACCAGCGAACAAACCTTTAGATCCGTTTTACACGTGCGAGATTTTTTACGTAAATCATACCAAAAATTACCTCGAAAATTTTGGTGAGAATTTTCCTAAGAGCCGTTTTACACGTACGAGAATTTTTACATAAATCATACCAAAAATTATCTCGAAAATTTTGGTGAGAATTTTCGTAAGAATTTTTGTCGCGACACTTTCAGGTCGTTTTATGCAGGAATAAGGTTACTTCCATTTGCACTTGTAAGTTGTAACCTAAATCTAAACAATTAAGATCCATATTTTGCTGGTTTATTGGTTAACTGCTATTTATTTAGGATTTCTATGATAACCATAATCAAATAACAATTTAATTTAACAAATGCGCCTGCTTATAACAACAAATATCGTGAAAATTCCGGTTAAAATTTATTCCTGTGTAAAACGATCTGAAAGTATCGCGACAAAAATTCTTACGAAAATTCTCACCAAAATTTTCGAACTAAGTTTTGATATGACTTATGTAAAAATTCTCGTACGTGTAAAACGGCTCTTACACATATGCTAACAAAAAGGAAACAAAATTATTAAACGTCACAATTTAATGTATATCGATGTGCCTTTGATGTTTCTTTTTATTTTACAAACTTAATGCTTTCTTGTGTTTACTTATAACGTAGACCTTTTTTAATTAATCGCATTTGTGAAATCTCGCACACCTGTCATTGAAAGGAATGCCGATAAGAAAATATACTCGTGGAACTATTATCTCACCGTAAATAATATCGGAAAGACAGCCTTTGCTTTTTTCGATTTTAAATGTTGTACTCGTTGATATTCATATTACGTTTTATTTACAAAAAAAAAAAAAACAAGATGTCCTATAGATGTCTACAAGTGATTTGCTTGGTACAACTATTTTTGAGTAGATTGCGCTGTCATACTTAATACATCACAATAATTTCTGGTTTAGCTCCAATCTTAATTTGGACGATTTAGACATCCAAGCGACATCTATCGATGACTTTTCAAATTAATTTGCTTTTATACGGACTTGGTTTATCTTCTTGTATATAATCACTGCCCGAGAGTAAACGTTGTACTTGCCCAGGTAACCATATTTAAATTTCCCACAATTATTTTTAGTAACTTCAACATAAAGATATTAAAATAACCATTAATGTAATACAAAATTGTAGGTAATTTCATGATTCAACGTTGAAGTTAATGAAAATAATTGTGGGAAATTTAAATTTGGTTGCCTTGGTGGCAATTAAAACGGAAGAAGGAAGAGGTAAGAAATAACAGGTATATATTAAATCGGTGCCTGTTCTATATTCATATCTGTTACCAAATAACTGTTACAAGTATTTGTACTATCTCTATTTGGTTGTCAGTTATCAGTTATATTTCATATTGTTTATGTCACATTTCTTGTACGTTCTCGCCTATTTTTTACTAAAATTAATATGATGTCTTGTTCGTTGCTGTTTCTTCTTGTTATTTTGGATATATTAAAAACCTGTTCTTTATTACCTGCTTTTTAATTCAATAAGGTAAGACTATAATGCATTATGTATCAATACTATACATGCATTTACTTTTCAGTTTTAGTTAAAAAAAAATTGTGTTTACTTGTGAGGAAGACGCATTTATTTTAATGACCCAGCATCACAGTGGAACCCAAAATCCAGACGGATCTTGAGAATACAATTTGAAACCTTGTATTTAACAATTTACGCAGCAGTGTCCTGAGAGAGATTTTAATCAGTATAATTTTGTGGACCATAAAAACAATATTATTGGATGATTTTAAGAAAAAAAAATGTATTTGTAGGGAGAAGTCTCCTAAAAAACCAACAGAAGCTAATGTAAGCAACAACAGATAATATTGAGCTCCGCATGACAGTTGGTCCAAGAATTTTGCGATAACAGGATCATTAGTCAAGGCCTTTGGCCACCCAGGTCCTCCAATTTAATATCTCCTAATTTTTATGTATTTGGTTGAATTAAAAATAATATTTTTAAGAACAGACTTCATAATCTGGAAGAGCTTCAAGATGCAATAGGAACGAAGGTCAACAAATTATGGTAGAAGAATTACAGAGAGTCTTGGACAATATGACGAGTAGAATTAACGCCTGCTTAGCAAATCATGGACAACATTTTCAACATCTCATGTGATTTATTATAATGAAAAATTGTTCTAATTTAACTGATACATATTACAAATTTTTTAATATACTGAAATTATCGGATTTAATATTAATTGTATTATTATTTAATCTTTATTAACCCCTTAAAACCAAATGAACACTTATTGAGTTTTGACTTTCAAAATTATAAGGAATTGCGTCACACGATGCCAATCTGTATATTTGGTTGTCTATAGTTCTCATCTTATTCATTTACGAATGCTAGTATTTACTATCTATTAGTAACAAAAAATATGATCTGGAAGATGCTTTTACAAGTTATTTATATTTCAAGTGATATTGAGGTATTTCAAAAATATAATATCATTAATAAATACTTAAATATAATGCTGCCATCTATTCACAAGTGTACACACTTTTTTTGCCGGACATTTTCGTGACGTCACATCATGGCGGTCATTATTTATCGTTTTACATATTAATGTTCATTTCAATAAGTAGGGCATATTTCACGATTTCCTTTTCATGAAAATAACATACAAAACGTGCCGCATTTAGGGATTTGCTCAGCTTTATTTTTTTAAGATTTCTCGTTTATTAATGACAATTATTGATACAAAATCTATCACAGGGGGAACAACAAAATAAGTAATGTTTTCAGTTTTTGAATTCTTTTAATTTTGTTATCGTTTGGGAAATGAACATTAAAATCAAAAGTTATCATTCAATGTAGGAATCTGTAGAGTGATATCCCAGCCATAAGGTGGTTACCCCTGATATGCATTCATGCCGAGCTTTGCTGCATCAACGCTAGATGGCTCAAACATAATTTAGATTGATTGGATTTGTAAAATTTGTATTTGGACCATTATATCCATCCACTGCTTGATAAAAAAAAAGGCCTCGGTGCCGGTAAAACAGTGTTTCACTATACTAAACTTAGGGAATTGTTTCCAGAGACATCTATTACACAACAACAAAAAATTATAAAGTATAAAAAGTCCAACATTTAAATAGTGATTTTATTTTTACTAGATTATAATTATATAAATAACACTACACAACCATTAATAGTCAATTAACTGCATCTTTATCACTTTGCACAGATGAACCTAAAAGTCTTTGCTTTTCTGTTATAATACGTTTTCTAGGAACTACAGGACCAGCAAATTTAGCCCGAACTGTTCTTTCCTTTGGTATATAAATTTCATACATTTTAAAGAACTTTAAGATGTTTTCTGTAAGTTACCATGTCATTATTAATAAAGTCAAAGATTTCTTACCTTAATTACCAACTGTCTTTTCTGGTAATAAATAATCTTCTGCAATTTTCACAGCATTATATGTTTTGGAATCTGCATGGTGTTCACTTATAAACCTCAATGCTTTTCTTAAAGTCACTTTACCTAATGCCACTCTTTTTGGTTCGTGGAATCCATATTCAAATTCCGGTGTAGACGTCCTATTTAAAGGAAGTGGCTTGTCACTACTCTGTTTATCCTCTTGTGGTAATTTGTGTTCAACCTAAGTTAAAGAATACTCAGAAACTTAACCTAAGAAAAAAAAATTCAAATATTTTAAAAATAATATGAAACATTTACCAATGGATCATGTGATGTAAGGAAAACACTCTTTAAGTGTTTATCCAACTGTTCATTTTTGTTTACTAGTTCTTTCATTGCATCAGGATATTCTAAAAATGGTCAGGTTATGAAATTATTTTTTTTGCAAGAATTAAATGAAGTACCTTTAATTATTCGTTCATAACCAATCTGATCAGATTTATGTTTCGGAGCTATCGTCGGTTTTTCTCTTGATATCACAGCGTGTGCTCGACTTTCTACATTAAAATCCCTTATAGGCTTTGTAATAATTGAAAGCACTTTACCCATTTTATTCGAATTTCTTATTTCATAGGTTATGTACTACATATGTGAAGTTAGCTCGAAAGTATTAGGATATTAGTAGACATGAATTGTAGTTTTTCCAAGACTTTTTAATTTTGTATTTAGGAATTTACACAATATGTACATCTAAATTATATGTAAAAAACATTTTATCTTTATTTGAATTTGAATTTTATTTGCTTTTATCCTTAATTTGTCGACAAGAATAGCCAACTCTACTGTACTAAATCTAACAAACGAAAGAATTTTTATTCTGAATTTGCATAAAACCAAATATTTGTAACTCCAATCTTATTAGTTTAGTAAATACTAATACATAAACTAGATATTTTTGGTTATAAATTTCTTTGTATTTTTTATAATTAACCATAAACAGTTGGTAGATTCTGGAATTTGACACTCTATAATGGCGGAGATGTCAGATAGCTAAACCTTTTAGAATTTTCTTTGTTTTCGTTTGCGTTCGAAGTGCCTTAAACAAACTAAACTTATTTTCTCTGTTAAAGCGGACATTATATTGAATTCTCAAGTTCCGACTGGTGTTGAGTTTTAATAAGTTATCAGTGCAGTGTTGTTAAATTCCACATAGAACGAGATAGATTGACGTTTTAAAACTGTCAGATTTTGTAATAGTCCATGAATAATAGGTGTATTTACCAAGGTAATAACTAATCTTTTTATTTATTATACTTATACCCGCTTTTCTGTTGATATCCTGCTACCACAAGTCAATTTATTAGATGTCACAATGCCAAAGAATGCAACTATGGTATGTGCTAGAGTGAGACATTTGATAGTAATTTGGCACATACCTCTAACTGTGTGCCTCGGGCATTGTGGCACATTGACAGATACGCGCATTATCATCTCAGATTATTTTATATAGAATTAATGTACACATTCTTACAGTTTCAGAATCATTTTTCATAAATACGGCATAATTCATAAATATAATACTTTACTGTACTAAAACAATGCATTCAGTTTCTTGGGTTTCATATAAACTAAAATCCAACTTGTAAATAAACTTATTTTTGTTTGAGCTTTTGGAGTTAGGTATATATTTGTGCATTCCTAATAAAAAAATATATTATGGCTATCATTACTGCCACTTAAGCCCATAGAAGAAAGTAGTTTTTCTTAGATTCAGTTGAAACCATTGATTCTGCTTTAAGAATTTATGCTGCAGTATTTATTATCTTTTGCATATTGTATGATAAAATTGATATTAAATTAATTTTTATATTCAAACTATGCTAAATATATTAGATCACTTAGATAAAGAAATATTTTTATTTTTAGGTATACTTGTATTTTATTAATAAAGTGAAGACATATGAATGCATTATCTCTTGAATGAAAGAGTTCCAGAGATGTGAAGATATTTGTATGTGTGACGGCCCAGTATGGGCCAACAGCCTTGGCCTCAACTTGACATGAACCCCACTATACCAGCCCGTTCGTCGGGCTATCACCAAAAGGCATTGGTTGAGATCCACAATTCATTATTACCTTTTGCAAAAAGTAGTGGAGATATTGGTGGCTCCAATGTGCAGCATCCACAATATCGAATTTATCAACTACTAGCGGTGTAAGTTCACTAAGCTCCACTTCAGGTAGCAATGGAACGGACAAGGATTTTATACACATAAGACAGTGCCATTCACATTTGCTGAACATGGGATATACAGAGGTAAGTAACTTTTTGTTTATAATATTTTTTGTAACTAGCATTTATGTGTGTTTATTCATTTAATGAAAGCACTAGTGCTCTGATAACTGCAGAGATCATTCAGATTTCATTTCTAAGTGTATGTCCTGTCCTTTCACACAATATAATGCCCTCAGTTTCTTTATTTTTAGTTAGTTTGTTATCATTTTCTGTATGACTTCTTGATGAATTGCATTTTTTTTTTAATTTCTTGATGCAAAATACAGCAAATTTGATTTACAAACGCTACATCAAAACCGAATAGTTTTTTTTTTTTCTAAACAGTCAAATAACTTTTTAGAAAAATAATTACAATTACAAGATCAAATCAATACCGCCTTTACTACTTATAATAATTTGGGATAATTTTGTAGTATCTATAATTTTTACAATGTTTGAAAATGTATAGCTAAAACAAAATAACTTCTTTATTATACAATTTGTTTCTGAAATGATAACAAAGCTGGCAATTTTTAAATGGGTGAATCTCTGTTTTTTTAAATATATGTATATGTTTATGCCACATGATACGAAATGAAGTTTTCTTTCAACGTAACATTTCCTAAAGTTAATATTTTTTGACAAATTTTGAATAATGTGCTATTTAGTATAACAAAAATAGTGATAATAATAGTTATTATAATGTTAAAAAAAATGATTATTAATTGGCAAACTCAGATTTGGATAGGGTGATTACAATATCTTTTATTAAAAGTAAACAGTTGAATATCTTTTGCACCATTTGTCTGTACTACAGTTTACATGGAGTCTCTGCAAACACTCCAGCCTCTTGGCTTTTTGTATTTACTTCCATTTCTTTTACCCATTAAATTATATTATTCTAGGATCTTAGTACCCTACTAATCTGTTAGCTGATCGAAATAATCCTCTGAGCTTCTTGTGTCCAGAAACTTGCATTTATACTACAGTTGTATTTAGATACCTATTTGTTATTATATCATAGGGTATACAATACAATAGATAATTATACAAATAAAACTCTAATAAATAAATAATTTTACTTCACTAAATAACGAAAAGCAAAAATTTCACTCAGTAACCCTCTCTTCCATTAATCAAAAAATTGGAATCTCTAATTGCAGAAATTAAAATACAAACAAAAGATTAATTTAATAACTGCAAAAATAATAGTACTTATTTTAGCAGTTGAACATAAAGCTAAGTAAAAATGAAAATCTTTAAAACACTTAAATACTTTAAAAAAACGTTTAAAGATGTGCACAGTATATTATAGAAACTGTCAGGTAGGAAGTTTGATTTTTTAAACCTTTTATTTCACCCATCTTTGCCTGGTATATCTGCTCTTACAGGTTCATACTGGTTACTAAAAACTTCTTTCGGGTTTCGCCGTGTGTCCAAACTTTCGCTCAACGTTTCACTGTTCATACTGACAGCTTCTTTAGGATAACTGAACTGCAGAAGCTGTCAGTATGAAGTACTGACGAAATAAGTTTTTAGTAATAGTTATATGGGCCGCGAAAGCCTACGCAATATTAGGTTTATAATGGATTATACTCTTAGTAGTGGCTTGTGGCTTGACTAGTCTCATTTATAATTTTACTAATCATAATTCGAATTGTGTAACATGAGAACAATCTAAATGGATGTCGCAGCTATTGTCTACTAGGTCGGTGGAGGCGGAGGTGGGACATAAGACCGTCTCGGTTAGTACGACCAGAGGATGCCCACAGGGGGGAATTACATCCCCATTTATGTGGAGCCTAATAGTAGACGAAGTCTTATGCGGACTGACGGATTTAGGCATACCTTGTCAAGGGTATGCTGATGATATTGTCATATACGCAAGAGGTAAATTTGAGAATACCCTCTGTGACATAGTTCAAAGAGGATTGAACTTCACGAGAAGATGGTGTCAATCGATGGGACTCAATGTCAACCTCACTAAGACAACCCTAGTAGCATTTACTAGGAAAAGAAAATCCAATCTTAAAACCATAAAACTGGATGGACAAAATATAGATTGGAGAACGGAGGTTAAATATCTAGGCTTAGACAATAAACTTCTATGGAACAAACATGAACTTGAAGTAACCAACACGGCTAAAAGAGCTCTGATGGTGTGCAGAAACTTTGCAGGGAACAATTGGGGATGCAACCCCAAAAATACTGCTTTGGATGTATACAGCGATAGTGAGACCGATCATCGCTTATGCATCAGTAGCATGCAGCAAAAGAACTAATCTGGCCACCGCGAGAATTAACCTCTCGAAAGTGCATTAGCATTTGTATGCATAACGGGGGCTATGAGAACCTGCCCAACAGCAGCTATCGAAGTAGTATTGGATCTTACCCCCCTCCATATTTTAGTAGAGGGCACGGCAAAAAGAACCACACTCAGAATGGTCAAGGAAGGACTGATTAGGCATAGGGCTCAATCTGCTGACGGTGATCAAACCTGGGATATGCCCCAGGATGATATGTTAAAAAAATTCAGCTTTGTGAAGGAATTCATCATAAAGCTTAGCAACAGGAGCGAGTGGGATCATAACACCATCTTGAACTTGAATAGAAATGCCATTAAATGGTATACTGATGGCTCCAAAACGGCAGAGGGAACTGGAATAGGGATATATGGGCCTACAACCACATATTTCGAAAGCTTGGGAAAATATCCAAGTATATTTCAGGCGGATATACACGCTATTGAAAGATGTGTCCAGTTCAATATAGACAGAAATTATCGGAAGCAGGAGATTATCACCATGTCTGATAGTCAAGCAACCATCAAGGCGCTAAGCTCATATGAAATCAGTTCCAAGAAGGTCTGGGAATGCCTAGGGAAATTAAATGAGCTAGGCAAAAGAAATAAAGTAACCCTTCTGTGGGTTCCGGGTCACACAGAAGTGGAAGGAAACGAAATAACGGATAACCTCGCAAAAAAAAGGGGCTGGAATGCCTTTTGTAGGGCCCTGAACCCTTTTGCGGGTTAAGTAGTAGTACAATACTGAAGAAACTAAAAATAGAAACGGAGCAGAGAAAATCCAGTTACGGGGAAAATCTCCAGAGAATGAGGCAAAGTAAAAAAAGTAAGCTTGGATTGGAAAAGGAATCTGAATGTAGATTTTGTGGGGAACAGGATGAAACACTCATCCACCTCCTCTCAAACTGCGTAGCACTGTGCAACTCGAGGGCGTTGCACCTGGGAGCATGTGAATTCTTAACTGCTAAATCGCCCGTTTTTTTGAGATTGAAGTTCCCTATTGGTAACACTACCTTTCCCTATTTGCTTCAAAACTATAAGACATATCAAAAAAAGGTAAGGTAAATATTTAACTGTTTTACGTTAATAATACCAAAGGATAGTGACAGTAGTTTCCTTCTGAGAGTTATGATTTACGGGCAACAACCCCCACTTCTGATATTTATTTCAAATTAGAAAATGTTTATCTGCTCAAAAAATACTAGAGGTTAAATACAATTCATCCATATATATACAATTATTCAATTTACAGAAAGAAAAAAAACAACTAGAAAATTTCAAATATACTCCAAACTATGGCACTGGTAATACTGCAAACTTCTTCTAGACCCCTGTGTGTAGTAAAACACCCAAATTATCGTATTAATTTTTATTAGTCTGAAAAATAAAGTAATTATAAAGTTGATTAAATTATTGCATATTAAATAGAATTATATATAAAAATAGTTAGAATATAGATATTGCAATTCACAGTAGTTTAAGATTAAAAAAAATTAAATTCGGGGCCTTTATGCTGAAAAAATAAAGTAATATATACATTTATCGTCCTAAAAAGTGTTTTTTTTTTGCACATTTGGTCCACATCGACCTGTTGTTTTTTTTAACACAAGAAAATTGTTCATTTCTTAAAATTATTAGCATGATTATAATTATTTATAGAAGATAATGAGTGCACGACGGCTTCCACGGTTTTTGTTCCCTTGACGAATAAGGTTCTACCGGATTGTATCTCTACCTTAAAGCCACTTTCGTCTACATTACAGACATGGTCCTGTCCAATAGTGCTAGTTTTATATTTAATTTCATTAACAAATTAACATCGTTGTGAGTTGATCATGTGATAAACTTTGTTATTTTTCGAGAAAGAATTCTATATACTATTTTGAAATGCCATATCCACCAATAGCTTATCTTAAATGAAGGATGGTCAATTTTATATATTGCTAACAGCGCCCATCTGCGAAGGTCTATAAGTCTGTGCATTAGTGGAATAACACCTAGTACGACAATTAAGTTTTAAACCTTTTACATAAGAATAAATATAGATCGTACAATATTAGCACATCCCAAGAAAATTTATCCTACGGTTATTACTGCCGCAAAGAATTTTTTTGAATTAATGATTAATAAATATTCCGAATATGCATATTTTTGAATAATATACTATTATTAGTATATTATTAATTAATTAAATTATTAGTCGGTAGTTATTTACTATTGTTAAGTTTTTTTTAGAATCTATGTTGTTTGTTATTTTATTTGATTATTGACTTCTAAAACTGGTTTTCATTATTTTTTTTTCTTTTGATATTGTTTATGAGTTCTATTAATGAAATTTATAGTTTACATTAGCTGTGTTCACGGAGGAATCACAAAATAGTCAGAGCCAACCATATACTGTGAAATCAGTCAGAAAACGGTTTCGGATTTTTTTTGAGCCAATCGAATCGCGTCTGACTAGTTTGTGATTCCTCCGCGAACACAGCTATTATATATTCGATATAAAAATAAGCATGAATTGTAGTTATCGAATAAGTATTGTCTTATTATTTCCCTTTTCATTAATACAAATGTAATGTTGGATTTAACATTACTTTTACAAACTTCATAGATAAAGCGAGAAAAATAATATCAGGCTCAATTTAATTCGCCGAATGTTAATAAATCTGTGCTGCGGCTTCGTGCATAGCTACTCCGGGCAACCAAATTTAAATTTCCCACAATACTTTTTGGTAACTTTGATATAAAGGTATTACAATAACTATTAATGTAATACGAAATTGTTAGTAATTTCATGATTCAACGTTGAAGTTGCTAAAAATAATTGTGGGAAATTTAAATTTGATTGCTTGGGACACCTGCAGTTGATGTCCTTTTGATGCAGTTGATATTCTGTAATTTTATAGGTATTCTCGACTGTCGCGCATGCACTGTCGCTTTAAAACGAAATTTTTGACATCCAAGTTACATTTTACACAATTTACAGAATACGGTTGTGTGAGTATTAGCACAGTCGAGTCTCGAGTGAGACGTGATCGCAAGCCATTTTAAAATATCTATTTTATGTTAATAATTAACCGTATTCCTATATCCCAATAAATCAAAACACGACACATATACCGATTGTACACGACGCCAACCATCCCCAACCTTGTACGTTTGACAGTTTTTTCAGCGTGCGAATTTGATATTTTAAATTGTTCTTGCTGTTTTTCGTTTTTTTTTTTTTTGCTTTGCTGAAATTACTCCAAATTTATGGCAAAACGTTAAAAACACGTACATCAAAACAGATCGGCTAGAGATTTACATTTCACAGAATTTGACTTTATAGTTTTCGCCGAATAATTCAATAAAAAAAAGTCTTAGAATTAGCACAGGCGCGATCCCTGGTAGATTGAAGGAGATGTATCTTGCTTCATGGCTTATTTTTCCTATGATGTTATTTTTTTTTTTTTGAGTCGACTGTACATATACACAACTTTCTAGCTACGTTTTTTCTTTTTTTCCTTTCTGGAAATTGAATTATTTTGTGTCATTTTAAAATATACATGGATGAATTGTACTGAAGGTTGCTTGTAGTTTTTGTGCAGATACAAATTTTGAAATTTGAAATAACTATGAGAGGTGAGAGTTGTTGCCGATAATTCTAAGAGGGAAACTATTGTCGCTATTCTTTAGTACTAGTAAAACCATTAAATATATATCTTTTTTTAATATGGCTCACAGTTTTGGAAATATTAAAGCATATAGTGAATGGTTTGGTTGCCGATAGGGCGCTCCGGTCCTCGAAAACGAGCGATTTAGCAGCTAAGGAAGTTACCGTTGTTCTTATACTACATCAGTCTATAAATCCATTTCAGTTAAATAGACGAGGAACACTTGCCTGTGTTCCTTAGTAAGCCTACATTACGCTTGATTTGTGTTATTTTAATGATTTCCTGATGAAGGTATTCATAGTGCTTTATCTCTGGTTTATGAAGATTATAAAATAAACACGGAAATTTGTAAAGCAAAGTATTAGTACTTATTTGTAAATTAAAAACTACATTTATATTTCCTAGCCTTCTATTATATACGTTGTCTAACAAAATTCCTGCGTTTTGTAAGCAGAAATAAAGTGCAGATGTTAATCCGCACGTTTTTGCATAAAGTGAATACATAATGTATAAAAAGTTAGAAAAAGAATTATTGGAATGATTTGTTTTTACAAATGTTATTCGTACTAACTGGTACCAGTGTAAATAATCCATCTATCTGCGATTCAAAAACAAATTATGGTAAAAAAGGGCTGAGATCGACAGACGACGCTTCGTCAATGGAATCTAGGCTAGGCCTCGATGACTAAGCGGGAGCATGTAGAACTCTTGATGCGTTTGTTCCCGCTAAACTCTCAATATACCGTATATATTTATCTCGGGAATCCCGAGCTAGCTCGTTCGATACACTGCCTTGCGGTGTATCGGAGTATTCCCGAGGCCTCTGCCTCATTCGTTAAACCCTAGTGCTCTCCAGTACCTTATTCGTATAAGTATTATATCTTTATAACACTGTTGCCCACTTTATTAATGTTGATATGTGACATACTCCATTTCATTTTGTTTACTTAATATTTTTAATGTCCTCTTTGCTATATTTTTTTCCGTAATATTTTTCCAATTTTCTTTTGTAGGAAATGGCCAACCGGGCAACTCAAGTATCCGGCGGTCGACTTGAAGTTGCCATAGATTATTTGAATAAGCAAATTGATAGCAACAACAAAAGCTACAACAAACTCATCCGAAAACCGAGCATCGAAAGGGATCTTGCGTTACGCGGTAGTCCAGCCTTGGACAGTGGTGCAGGTAGTTCTAGATCGGACAGTCCACGTTTAACAGAACTACATCCACCGGTGAATCGCCAGTATTCCCCTAGTAATTTCAGTGAACCGCCCCCACCTCCACCTCCGAGAAACACTCCTCCCCCACCACCACCTCATGTGCCTTATCAATCTGTCCCTTCTAACCTCCAACAAATGTTCAAGAGGATGTCGCCAGCTCCAGTGGTCCCATCGCGAGCCCCTCCCGCGGTACCATCTTACAGTTCACCCGCCTCTTCCCAACGGGGCACTAGTCCAGTTAGCATCGCATCGTCATCGTCTGGTAGACAGCCGATGGTTGTTCAGAACGGCCCACAAGTCCAACAACAATTAAACCAGCAAATGCAAGCTTTAAACTTATATCAAAGTTCGACAACCTCTAACGCTGAACCACCGCCCCCATATCCCTTAATATCACCATCCCCATCAAACGCACCCCCACCTCCTCCATCTTACTCGGCGTCAATACAAAATCGTCAAAGCCCTACGCAAGATTTCAGGAAAAGTCCATCGTCCGGGATATATTCCGGCTCCGCCTCGACTGGTTCACCTAGCCCGGTACCTGCATCCACGGCGGCCAGTTCGATGCCTCGGCCCACACCCCAAGCAGCTTGGGGAACAAGACAAGCTAAAACCCAGCCGCCTATAATAATGCAATCGGTTAAGAGTACTCAGGTTCAGAAACCTGTACTACAAACAGCTGTAGCACCAACATCTCCTCAAATACCTCCCTCCCCTACCAGCACCACTCCACCGGCGAATCAAGTGCCCCCACCTTCGTACACAGCCTCCATTCAGCAGAAGCAGGCGTACGCAGGGTCAAAGCCTGCCGCTCCTAATCCAGTATCGACGTCGAATTCTGTAGCTGTTCCTACAACGGAGCCGCCTAGTTATGCGAGCACGATGCAAGCTAAAGCTAAGGCCGTTCAAAGAGGTATAGGACATCCGCCTATGCCTCCGCCCCCTTATTCGGATGAAAATATAGCGCAAGTTGCAACAGTGGAAAGTGGTATAACACCGAGAGCGGCTTCGCATATTCACCCTCCTCTACAGAGGAAGTTTTCGCCGGCAGTTCCTTCAGACGCACGATCCGATAGTCCACAATCCGCCAACTCGTGTGAAGGTCGACTACCGCCTAGCTATCCTGATAGTGCGGCGCCACCATTGCCTCCCACAGGTAAAATAAACATAAACCTTAACCGCTTTATTAATAAACAATCTAGTAGCGAGTTAGTGTGCTGCAATTTAGTAGCTGTAAATACAATATAAATATGTGTAAAAAGTAATTCCTTCGGCATACCATAGATGTCACTGCTAGGCTTGTTAAAAAAAAATGTACGGCCAAACAAATATTAAACGTGATCTGACGTGATTAAACGTAAGTGGAATTTTCCGTTGCATGAGCGTAAAATAAGTAAAAAATGAAACTGTAACTGTATGGGCTCGGCAGCAATTGTTTTGTTGAAAAATGAAATATTATCAGGGTAAATTTGTTCTACAAATGGTAGAACCACGTTTTACAAAATATTGACATACACTACCAGCCATTAAAGTTAGGACAACTAATAAGTTATTGTTAACTAAATAAAAAGGACAGGAATCCGAAAGGAAATAAAAATGTGATCGTAGAAACAAAAATATGCAAATATACAACAAATAAGAAAAAAATAAAAAAAAAAGCAAAACATTCTCATCAAAATATTACACTATAATTGTATTTTCTTCTCGTCGAAGAATCCTCCTTTGAGTTTCAGTACGACCCGGACTACTCGTGGCATGCGCTCTGTTAATTTTGTCAGAGTTTCCTGGGAAATATTGTTACAATCGGCTTGTAGAAATCGCCACAGGTGCTCTTTCGAAGTTGGGCAGACTTTCCTTACTCGCGTATCCAGCTCATGCCACAGTAATTCGATGGGGTTCAAATCCGGACTCTGCGGAGGCCAGAGCATGATTTCCAAAACATTATCCTCTACTCCTCTGAGACGCGATATAATCTTGGTAGATCCGTAATGAAGTTCTCCCCAATAAAGCGCAATCCTGACGTTACAACATTTTCTTCCAATATGCGTCTATAATTTTCTTTGCGCATAATGCCGTCAATTTTTACGAGATCTCCGGTCCACGCACTGCTAAAACAACCCCAAACCATAATTGAACCACCTTCGTGTTTCACTGTGAGAACGACACAATCGCGCAACATTCGCTTGTCCTTCGTGCATTTTCCAAAAACCCTACGCTTTTGCCCAAGCACTTCGAGCTTGGACACATCAGTCCAAAGAACGTTTCTGAAATTTTCTGCGGTCCAATTTCTATGCGCTTCGGCCCACTGTAATCGTTTTTGGGAGGTTTTGAGGGTTGTTATCCGTGACGGACGTGGGCGATTCCGATCTTCGAACGTTCCGGTGTCTCGATAGCGACGAATAGTGCAATGGACTGTAGATTTTATCACTCCTAATTTTTCTGCTATTACACGCACAGAATGTCTTTCCTCGTGTAATGTGACAATAGCCGATCTCTTTCTACGCTTATCGGTTTTCCTTTCGGCATTTTTAAATACTATTTTCACAAACACCGCAATTGAACAACTCTATCGTAACTGGTTTGCTAATAGAATAATTCACAACAAGTAGGATATCAATTATTCCCTGCTACAGCGGGAGACCTTTAGGAGGCACCCACGTGTAATTTTACGACCCTGTCCATCCACCCCTCTATTGTAAACATGCTTGTCGGCGTTTCTAAATATTGTTTGTAATGGTTTTATTACCGGCTGTTAGGTTAAATTAGATTTTCTCTTGAATAGGCTTATTCTAATGATGATTTCCGTGTTAAATACTTTATTGTAGAAATTTTCAAAATAATGTTAAAAGTATTCAATACTGAAAAAAAATGGATTTTTTAAAATTATACTAGCTGTCCTAACTTCAATAGCCAGTAGTATAGTCGATGGAATTGAATGCATTATTACGTCAAGGCAGCACATGGCAACTTCGTGGTCTATAAACACGAATTCTACAATTGTTAGTAGATTGAAGTCTTTTTATCAAAAAAATATCACATTTTTCAAAACCGTTATTTGTCAATCATGCTGTGCCGTTTGATGCGCGTGTAAACATTAAGCATAACCAATAAAACAAGAAATTCTGAAGAGTCAACTGCACAGTGATGCCAACGTAAAGTTTTTAGTTCCAATCTCGGACACTTCAATTTGATCAATCAGTACATAGAAGTATGTATTATTGATGAGCAAGATAAAGGAAATGAATCCGGTTTTACAACGTTTAGACATGCCAGTGTTTTGTCGGCTCTTGGAAAATCAATAGGCAACATGAACTCCCACTCATGAGGCGAATGACACAAGTATGTCTAATCGTTGTAAAACGGGATTCATTCCTATGTTGCTGATCGCTAGCGCGCATTATTAAAAGATTTTTTTTTAGCGAATGCTGATATGCGCAAGCAAATCACATGATGACAAAGCCATTAAAAATATTGAACTTTGTAAACTTGTTATTCATCTTCTACTTTTGGTGCTAATATTAGATGCTAGATATTTTTTTTTTGTTATTATTATTAACTTGAATCTACTTATGCGGCCACTAAGAATCGCGCTGCTACGCACAATGGAAGGCAAGGCGATATGTTAATCACAGTTGATGTTCTAGGACTTACTGTATACATAAAAAAAGTATCTTTGCCTGCTTCATTCATCATGGGTTTTCCTGTTTTTGTTTCAAATTAGTTTACCTGCTTTTTATTTTGTTTTATTTTCTATTATCTTTATCATTTTCATTTCAGCATCGTCTTCTGTGATGTCAAAGAGCAGTAATGGCAATGGGAATAACAACGTAATTACAAATGGAAACGGAAACTGTGACAATCGATATGATATCCCTCAACATGCCAAGATAAAACATCAATCACCGATCCCCGAAAGAAAAAAGATAAGTAAAGAGAAGGAAGACGAAAGAAGAGACGGAAAAGTTAAGAACTATTCTCCGCAAGCGTTTAAATTCTTCATGGAGCAGCACATAGAAAACGTGATTAAATCTTATAAGCAAAGGATGTTCAGGCGGATACAGCTGGAAAACGAGATGAGCAAGATCGGTTTGAGTCCGGAGGCCCAGCAACAGATGCGCAAGATGCTGTCTCAGAAGGAGTCGAATTACATCCGATTGAAGAGGGCCAAGATGGACAAGAGCATGTTCGTCAAGATTAAGCCGATTGGTGTGGGGGCGTTTGGTGAGGTGACACTCGTAAAGAAAATCGACACGAATCATTTGTACGCTATGAAAACTCTAAGGAAGGCGGACGTATTGAAGAGGAATCAAGTGGCTCACGTTAAAGCTGAAAGAGATATTTTAGCAGAAGCTGACAATGAGTGGGTAGTGAAATTGTATTATTCTTTCCAAGACAGTGATATCCTATATTTTGTTATGGATTATATACCAGGTGGAGATCTTATGTCTTTGTTAATAAAGTTTGGAGTATTTGAGGAACATCTAGCAAGGTAGGTAAAAGATTCTGTATTTCTTTAGTATATTTACAATATTAAAAAAGGAAAATTCACAAAAATACGTATTTGTTTGAAACAATTATACCTCGTTTCAAAAATGAAGAGGCGAATTTGTGAACACACCACTTTCACAGTTAATTCTGATTGGTTGAAACCGCCCAAATTACATAGCTCCAAGTGTGTTTGTTTTGTTCTGTCAAATGTTTTGACATTTGTTTATTACCGTTCGTTATTGTTGTGTTTATTATATTTTTACCTGTTTTTTTTTTTCTGATTTTTCGAAGTGTAAATCTATACCTGAGAAATAGAAAGGGTAATGTCCATTTTGATAGTTTTTGAGATATTGGCAAATTTATATATTCGAGCGACGAATTAATTAAATGGAATATACTTCTGTTGTGACACACGCTTAATTTTTTAGTAAATGCATTATATACTAAGGAAATAGGCTATTCTTCTACATATACAACCAATAAGAGCGAATTAAGTGTGCGTTGTAGGATATAACCAATTATTTTGGAGTTTGGGCCTTTTAGTATTCGGACACAGAAATATATACCAATTCCTTTTAGGACTACAGGAATATAGTTAATTTGTAAACAAAATCTTAATACAAATAACACGACCTGCTTGATAACTTTGACAGTTTGCTTTATACGGCCTGTTGAATTATGAGTTGCACGTGTTCATCGCTGACGCCACCTATTTTTTAGGAAAAATGTATACTCTTCGGTTGATAAGATTTTGGCAGCAAAATGTCCGTTTGAATTTGAATAACTGCCATATTGACGAGTGCTGAAATTAATATTACTCAAAAAGTCTAATTAATCTGCTTGTTTCGTCAAAAACCGAACTATTAGGCTTTTTAAGGTTGTATTTCACTTTTTATTGGTTATTTAACTTACATAGTTATTTGGTTATATGGTTTTGTACTATTTAGTTTTGATATAAACCAAGGTGTCATTACCTGCATCTGCCATTACTATTATTTTGGCGTGGCAAAAAGGTAGTTCTCATGCTTTCAAATGTCATGCAGATGTCATTACTCTAGGGTAACATTACTTCAATGTAAATTTGAACGATTCGATAAGCCGTATAAAGCAAACTGCCAGAGTCATCAAGCAGCTCGTGATAAATATAATTCAAATAGTTTTATAATTGATTATGGAGCATTTTATGCATAAAAACATTCTAAAATAAAATGTTAGATTATATTTGGATATTTTCATCGTAACCTTTTCAAGTCTATTGTGATTCTCGTGGTCCTATAAAAGCTCTCTAATTTTGCTTTCTTAATTAGCCTTATTCTGGAAAGGATTACAAGGGTAACAAACAAAAACATGAAAAATATAGATGAAGGAGGAACTTAGGAACCTGAACAATGTTGAAGATAAATATGTAGGTTTTGATTATTAATTAGTAAGTTAGTAATCCACCATTCCTAAATATTTGTTTTACAACGTATTTACGTTAAAAGGAATTTCGGGGGCAACAATATATGAAATTAATGAGAGCGATAAAACCATCGTAATGAACTGAAAGCAATAAAAGAACAGCATAATCGAATATGTAACGTAATCCTAATTATAAAAATAAAATCCATAATTTGACTCTGTGTGAGTTGTATTTAAAAGAATAAAGAAGAAAACAATGTCTTGATCTTTACAAAATGTATTACAGGACCGGTTTCGCTCTAACCGAGCATCCTCAGGTCAGAATTTAAAATCAGGTTAAAAATAGTCCAGGTTTAAAAACAAAGTAAAATTAGAAAGTGCAATGTAAATAGGTAGACTTAAGTAAAATTTGTAAAGAACAGACATTAAAAAAAACAATAAAACACTTAATTTAAACAAACAACACTTTAAAATTATTTAAAGTAGATGTTGCCACTTCGCACTCAGAATAGAAAATGATTCTGGAATGAACTTTAAATAAAGTTAGAAATTTTTCAATTCCTCTCAATCCTAATTACTCTAATCGATAGTAATTAAATTAAAGATTTATATAATATTAAATATTTATTTTATACGTCCGTACTATGGTTATAATTTAAAAACCAATTCTGACCACTAAAGAGCATGAAGTATTCGTTTATTTATATTATTTATATACGTATAGAACGTACTACTTTACTAACTACCTAAATATCATGCCGTAACCTATCTAATTCTTTAACAGCATTACTAAAAAAAATCCCACTATTTGACCGGCTCGTTATCCCTAATATCTATTCCGGGTCGCAACCAATTTAACCTTTTAGTTAATGCCCTACCTTCCGTACGAGGTATATGTATATATTGCCCGGCTGATGGTCGAGTGGCTTGCACGCTTGGCTATCAGCCACGGGGTCCTCGGTTCGAGCCCGAGGGACTGCTCTCACAGTGAGGTTTTCGTGGTTTTCCTTACTCCTTGGCAAATGCTGAGACGAACATCTTAAGTCGCTCCACGGGCGCAGGCGTAACAATAACTCATGGCCGCCGATGCCCCCTGTAATTGGCGAAAGCTGTTGGGGGATGCTAAGGCATGAATTATTATTGCTATTATTATAATATGTAAATTGCCTCCCAAGATAAAGAGCAACTACTAATAAGCGTTAAATTGCCCTCCACAATTTTAAGCTACCTGATATACGTGTGTAAATTGGGTCCCGTGTGATAAATAATAAAACTGGCTGGAGCTTACGATTAAAATGGTTTGGGAGGCAGTTTACCTAAACTATAATAAATCCGATCCTTTTTCCTACTACCTGTGGGGAGGCTATTTACATATACCCTCCGTAACGCAATCGACACTCATCAGTGAGTGGACAAAAAAAAACAAGCTCCGCCGTATCTACCCTACCACATTCAAAATGCGAATAATTAACGCTCCTAAGTCTACTTAATAATAATAGCAACTCAGCACTACAGGCCTTGAAGGCCCTTGGCTTATAGTGCCGAAATACGCCGAGCTACTGAGAAGTGTTGTTCGAATGGTCACCCAACCAACAACTGGTACAGCATGTTGCTGCTTGACTCGCAAGATTGACAATGATGCACCCTTCCTTCTCAGCCGTACTGCCGGCCCTGATTCTACTTACATATGATTTAAAATTACCTTGGCCCATTATTAACTCTACCGCCCGATACGACAAACTAACCCGCATTTCTTTAAAACATGTAATGTTACCGATAAATTTCCTAGTGCACTTCCCATTTAAAATTGTATCCCACCTACCCTGGTAATCATTAGCAAACTTACCCCTAAACTATTTTTTTGTAACTACACCGATTTAGACTTATTATGAAAGAATTAGAATTTTAAGTTAATCGTCGGGTTCATACATTTTGCTGATCTGAAAATCGCTTAATTTGGTCGTATGTTTCATTGAGAATTTTATCGTGTGTAATTTGTTGAGATTTCTTCAGTCTCTCTATTTTTTGAAACAAGGTATATTACTCATTTACAAATTTCATACCTCATATTTATTAATTTCTGTTGATTTTAAACATTCAAGATGATAGAAGGCTTTGTTTGGTAGGTTTTACATAGCTGAATTAACCTGTGCTGTCGAGAGCGTTCATAAAATGGGATTCATCCACAGGGATATTAAACCCGATAATATATTGATAGACAAAGACGGTCATATAAAACTCACCGATTTTGGTTTGTGCACCGGCTTCCGCTGGACACACAATTCCAAATATTACCAGCCCAATGGTATCGTCGTCCTATTTTTATTTCTAACTGTTACTAATATATGTATTTTTTCTAAGATCACAATCGACAAGATTCGATGGAACCTATTGATGATTGGAACGAGGAATGCAGGTGCAAACCTCTCGAAAGACGCAGGAGGATGGAGCATCAACGGTGTTTAGCGCACTCTCTCGTGGGCACGCCGAACTACATCGCTCCAGAAGTGTTACAACGCAAGGGTTACACACAATTGTGTGATTGGTGGAGTGTAGGTGTTATTCTGTACGAGATGTTGGTAGGCAGTCCGCCGTTTTTGGCCAACACCCCCGCTGAAACTCAATATAAGGTAGATGGAATCGATTTTTTTCGATTTATTTGCAGTTTCTTCATGCGAAAAAAACCTGTTTCAGGTTATTAATTGGGAAACTACTCTACAAATACCGAATGCGGCGAACTTGTCCCCGGAAGGTAAAGATTTGATATTGAACTTGTGTTGTAGTGCTGAAGAACGCTTAGGCAAAAACGCCAACGAAGTGAAATCTCATCCGTTTTTCAAAAATATAGACTTTGATAAAGGCCTCAGGAGGCAACCGGCGCCGCACGTTCCTCGCATCGATTATCCAACGGACACTTCCAATTTCGATCCCATCGATCCGGATAAGTTGAGAAATTCTGGTTCGTTAGATTCGACCAAATCGGACGAACAACTCGATATTTCCAAACCCTTCCACGGATTCTTCGAGTTCACCTTCAGAAGATTCTTCGACGACGGTGGAGGCCCGCCTTTTAACAAGATCAATTTGGACGATAATGAGAACCAAGGAGCCGTATACGTTTGAGAGAAGAAATATACGGTAAATATTGTAAAAAAAAAATGTATTAGGGTGGAACCCTGGTGATAATTCTATTTTTGTTTGGCCTTATACTTGCCGATTGGTTTTTATTTTACTATTTTTTCTCACACAACACAAACACACACATAGAATTTTATAAAGTTTTTTTTTTTTAATTTCCTACTGCTCTATTTTTTGTTAACATTGGAACGAAAATCCGAGATCCGTATCATAATTATACCGAGTCTTTATTGAGAATGTAAAAAGAGTTTTGTTAATGCTGCCTAGTAGCCGTGTTGTTTATTGTTGTGCGAACTATTCTTTAAAGTATGCTGTAAAACAACTACAGAGAACAAGCCAAACTAACTGATCATTTCAGTTATTTCAAACCTTATTTAAAGCAGAAAATAATTGTTGATATGTTGACAATATTAAATACTTTGCTATGCATTCAACTGTACCGCTATACAGTATATCCATTTAAATATGAGATACATAGAAAACTTAATTTTTGATTTTACAGAAGGATATGTAAAATAAAATTCTTTTGAAATGCATTGTCTTATGCTTAAAGTTAGAGTTGAGATGCTTTAAGAAAATATATAGCATTTGCATTAAGTATACATTTGCACAAAAAGTAAGAATAATATGTAAGTGAATTTCGAAATACAGAATTTCATAGTGAAGCCCCAAGAAACAAAAACCTTTTTACTTTTTTCCAAGTTTCTATATCTAAAAACTAGCGAGAGACTAACAAAGTAGTCACAATTTAAAAAATATCATGACTTACGTGACATCTATTTTCGACGCTAGAATCGTCGCACAGACTGGTATTTGAGCTCAAAACGTTTCCAAAAATGCTTTTTTGTGTTTTTATTTGTTACAACATTTATTTATTAATGAAAAAGTAATTGTTTATGCAAAATTAGTATAGTTAAAGGAATTAGGTGCTTAGATAACTTTCTGATGGCTTTCGACGCGTTGTTGGAAAATAAAAAAAGATAAGCCATTGTACATACACAATTTGAATGACAAAAATATACAGAAATAGTTATTTGAAAGGAATTTATAAAATAATAATAAAGTGAAGAAAGACCAGTGGATATTATTTACTATTTTATCAAAAATTAATATATTTGTTGTATAAAATAGTAAATATTTGCTAGAATTCAAATTTTGCATACTTACTGTAGATGATATACAGTGCCAGGAATATAAGGGCACGTAGTGTCCAGCAGTGTTCATATTTTTTGAGGCAGAGTTACCGACAATAGTTCACAGGTTGAAAAAAATGCCTCCAATACAATTTAAAATTTTTAGATTAGTTGCAAATCGATCTCTGTGACCAGTGAACTCTATATTATATAGTCGATATAACTGGAACGACCCCTACCTATGGAAATATGTCGCAGGGGTTGAGGCCGAGAAAGATAGATGAATTGAAAGATATCTCACTATCTATCATATTTTAGGCAATTGAAGTTTTGTATGAGATGGTATAAGAGCTTGGGAACAATCCGTCACTGCCTGTCAGATAGAACTTAGGTGTTTTTATGATGATTGCCTAACTTGAAATTTGCCTCAGTTAAATACTATTTTGTAGCCGTTCCATATATTTATACAGTTCAATAATGTCTGTAACTTCAGACGCATTTTCGTTATCGCTCAGAAATTTATTCATTCTTGTCGCATCCAACTTTTGGCACCAAGAATCCCGTTTTCTAACTAAATAAGTTTTGTATATTTGTTGTACTTCCGTAGTTTTTTGAAATTACTGAAAGGAACTGACTGAGCAAGCAAAAACTTCTTCTTATGGAGCATTTTTTTTTTTTCGACGCCCTTTGTACAGTTAGACGCAAGTCTTTTTATTTGTAGACAATGTAAAAATTTATAACGTCTAAAATAAAACCCTAAATGCAGTTAAAGCCAGACATTTTCAAAACAATACGACTCTACGAAAGATAAACATGTAAGTAAAATATGAGGAAATGTTTTTCCTAAAACATTCTCAATTAGTAAATTATTAATTGTAAGTATTACTAATGTTATGTAAATTGTTTTTAAAATTACAAGTTTTGTTAAGTTGAATATGCATCAATTCATAAATTACTCTTTTTGCGCAATTATATAGGTTCTATATCTAAAATTTCAAGGATGTCAATATTTTTCCAACCAGTTTTAAATGAATGTTCAGATAATGCTGTAGAAACTTTACCAGCAGAAACACCATACTTGTGTAGCTTAACGCCCTTTTCTAAATTTTGAGTACTCTGTCCCACATCCACAATGTCAAAGTTATGACAATTAATTTTGTATACGATATTCCCGACTTATGAAGTAGGTGTTCTGTCTTTAGGATTTGTGAATAAATTCAATCTTCGTAATGTATTGTTGTAAGTAACAATTTAGCTGACCTGGTCAGTATGCACCTTTGTTAAGCCTTCTCATTAAAATATCAACGTTTATCAATTCGAATCTTTTAGTATGTGTTAGTCTTTGTTGCCATTATTCTGCTCTGACTGTTCTGAAATAAAAGTTTATTAATGAGATTGTTACTTAGTAATCTAATTTTAAAGTTGTTAATTTTTTTTATAAGACGGGATGTGTTTAAGCGTTGCGTGAAAAGAATTAACAAATAGATTGAAATTGTTCAATATTGGCCGTTTTAGTTATATTTATACATTTTCTATTTTCAAAGTAAAACGGCGGTTAATGAGCATTTTTTTAAAGATGTAGCAATTAAAACAGTTAAAATTTGTGTGTAAACGGGGACTGAACAAACAAGAATAAATATAATCGGTAAGTATATGCTGTAAACAGGCGTAAGTTTTTGCAAAACGACAACTATGTGCAAAAATAAACAAGAAAGATAATAAGACAGAGGTAAAGCCCAAAGAAATAAACCAATTAAAGAGTTGCAGGTTAAAATTAAAGAAAGAAAATGATTATTGGACAAGTTTGGTTCAGCAAACACAGGAAATAGTTTAATTGATGTCTAATTAATGTTGAAGATGTGAAAGAATAATGTTATAAAAGTTGCTAAAGTTATTGATGGTATCAGTTTTAAAATGGCAGTTATCAGAAGTTCTTATATGTAATACTTCAGATATTAATCTCTTTTGGAAATTGTCTTGAAAGACCAAAGTTATGGTCGAAACGTTGCTGATGAAACGACGGAAATAAATTGCTATTGTGCTTATAATCAGTACTATTAGATATGAAACTTGGGAAAATGTGGTTTAGATTTTTTCATATTTCAAAATAGTAAAAGATATATTTTCTTTAATTAACATTTTTTATATTTTCGAAAATGTGATATAATTATTGGAGCTTTATCGTTTGGATACTTTTATTCATGTTTTCTGAAAACTATTCATGCTTTTTAAAATTTTGCATATTATTATTAAGTTAAAAATTGAATGTGCATCCATTGCCCAATTTGCAGTGCTACCTTATAAAGTAATTTATTTTTTGGAAGGTTCTCAAGTGCAAGTGTTCATTTTTGATTTCTTAATATTTCAGTTCACCTTGACGTATGATGATATTACTACAGTTAAATTAAAAATAATTAAAAAGTTGTTTGTTTCTTCGGAATCTGCAATTACTTTAAAGATTTGTTCGTTTCTGAAACCGTTGGATATATATTTGTATAAAATATATATGTAATATTTTATAGTGTGTGCCTTTCCTTGAAGAAAAAACGGCTCTAATCTTTAATAGATCTGTTAGAAACGATATAATTTGCACACATGTCTGTGATACTTGTTAACTATCGACTTCCTTTAAAAAATTGGATCAAAAACAATCTCAATTATCCTTCTGCGACTATTCCTATAATTACTGGGTCCATTTTAAATGAAAATTTATTCTCTGTGTAGCTTATTCACTTATAAGGGGATTGTGGAATCACTAATTCAGACCAAAAGGCAATTAGTTACACCAAACCTATTGAAAATAAATTTGATCAGTATAACATGTTTATGACTGTACTTTTGCCTCAAACACACACTGCAGTGTGCCCTTGTTAGAATATAACAAAATGAAAAATAATTCGATACATACGTATATTTCATGGGGAAAAAAATGTATATACTTATCATTTTAACATCACTAAATACTAATTATTAAGTGTAAACTGCACATGTAAAAACTAGTTAACGATTTTTTTTGTTTCTAATCGGTTCAATTGAAACTAAAAATTGTTTAGCGTAACCATAAAGTGTTCCACGATATATTGGCATGTGATTGATGTAAACTAGTGCCTTGTCTGCAGATTCTATCGAGAAAGTTCATATTAATACTTAGGAGGCATGTAAAAGTCATGAGCCTATATAAAAACTGCGAGTTATAAATATAAGAATGTACTGTATACTGTGTTCTAGTCTAAAAGATAAAGTGTAACAAAATCAAATATTGTGCCTTTTTACACTATAATTTGATTAAAAAGAGAGCTCTTTAGGAGAAAAAGGAATATAGTTTGACTCATATACAATTTGTATGAATTACTTATACATTTTTTTGGATAAAGTTTATATATTATCGTTCAAGATACTGTTAATCATTCCCTTCATACATAATTGTACCAGTGATTATACTTTGAATTTTGGTGTATAAATAAATTTGCCTTACCTATTTCATTTTCTTATCGCAGATATTCATCATTTCCAGCATTTTTTAGCGTACAAGAAGCACTTTTGTGCGAAAGTAAAATTGTTAGGAATTTTAAAAAAACGGTCCAAATAAATGTTCAGTAATTTGATAATTGGATATGAAGTCTTTAAACTATTGTGAAGTATTAGGCAATGACAGTAGAACGAATGCCTCATCTGCTCAAACTACAACCGCATTACTATGTAATCAATATGTATGTATTTTAAGAAAACTGAAATGTAAAGTACAATATTCTTAGCAAATGTATTGTTGTATAAATATTTCGAATACCTTTGTATAGTTCATAAATTATTTAAAAGATGAAAACATAATGGTGCTACATTATCATACATGTACATGTGATAAATATGGCTATCCATAATTGTAAAACGAAACTGTGTAATGGAAACATCGAATTCAATCGCCCTAAGATCTTCTCTCCGTGTTCTGAAGAGGTAATTGAATAAATAGTAAAGTTTACTTTTGTGGATTAGTCATATGGTATTGAGTAATAAATTATTATTAAAAATTATTTAAATTTTAAATTATGTATCATATGTAAAATACTCTAATTATCTTGTATATAGATAATAAATTTTATGTATTAACAACGAAGTTCTCGTAATCATATTTTGAACGCTACTTATACTATATCAAAGCACAATTAATTCACACTGCCGGATTGCTGTTTCCGTTTTTTTTTTTTCTTGATTCTGTTTTATTATTATGTAAAATGAATATACCAAGAAACACCTAAAAGACAAGAATAAGTTTTATTGTTTTTTTCTTTTTTCTTTTTATCCCATTAAATTATTCTCGTTGTACCAAATATCTCTATCAGGTTCGTTTATTTAAAAGAAATCTTGGGGAAGTGTTACATATAGATTTAACATAAACTGTATCAGTATGGTTAATCCTAAGTTGTGTTAAAAAGAAAAATATGTCTTAACGCTTAATAGTTCTTCATTTTTTTTTTTTTTTTTGTAATCTATACTGTAACACGTAGTTTAAGTTATTTCATAATTTTCTAGTCTATGTACTTTTTTTTATTCAGTAACTTCGACTTTTTATTTTATAAAAGGTGTTCCTGAAAATTAAAGATAAACAATAAATGCATGCACACGAGCAATTTGCTTATCTTAACTTGTAAAAAGATCGAAAATAAACGAAAAAGTTCAGTGCCTATTAATTTTTTAGCCCTTCTGTAAATGTGTGTAAATATCATATATTTTTGAAACACTGTGTTTTTATTTACCCTACATCAAGAAAAAATATTAGAATAAGTATAAATAAGTTTTTTTTTCACTGCAATTCTCTGGTCGTAGGAATATTTGGCCAAATAGCACAATTACAAGAAGGAATACATACAATCAGGTTGTTGCAAATACAAATTGTACAACTTAAATGACTATATTCAAAATTCCTACAATTTATTTTTAGTAATTGCACTATAAAGATATTGAAATGATTCCTATGCAAGTTATTGGTAAATTAATATTACAAAGTTAAAAAAATGAAATTGATTCCGAAAAAATTATATTTCGTTAGTTTGAAACTTTAGCTACACACTTCGTGACATCTCGCCTATTAAATCATCTTTATGGAACATAACAAAGAATGTAAATAATAAATATTACAAAATGAATAAATAAGGCCCTATACAAAAGCGCTGGGAAAGAAAGTTTGTCGAAACCTTAAAGAATTTCGCCCTGACTGAGAAATAAAAATATCGCTTTCTATAACATAAATACAATGTTGTCAAGAGCATTATTCAAAATACATATATACATTTTGTCCAGATCTGCATCAGTCAGTCTTTTTAAATCCGAAAAAAAATCGAACTTGTTCTTGGTTTGACTCAACGCACGTTTATTCAACTGTAGAGGACGCTTTGGAGATAATAATTTTCAATACGTGATTTAACCATTTAATAGATTAAACTCTGGAAATAAAATTTTGAAAACGAACTACTGTAATCCTTCAACATTCGCCCGATTGGCTTCCAGAAAACTAACGTAAGTATTGAATACCTATCTGTGATTTAAGGCAAGCTGCGTGAAAGTATAATCATTCTCTTACATCACAATTTGTATTTTAAATCTTTTTTAATTGAAAGTCGAAAATAGTTCCTCACTTCGCTTTGTTTAGCTGATTAATTTCATAACTTCGAAGTTGCCACAGTCTGGTTGCCAGACTTTGTACTTTAAACTCCAAATCAGGAACGAATCGTAATCAGGTTATTCTATGATCGTAATCTATGAGCTTTTGAATCAATTTTTCTGTAAGCGTTAAAATTTCCCGTAATTGCTCGAAATTAGAGATAAATAAAAATCAAAATTTTTAATTTCAGAAGATATATTTACCTCTTTTTTTCGCCCTAGAGCTTCAAAACCAAACTTTTTTAATTGAAATTGTAGAAAAATTATTAACTAAGTAAAATTGAGGAATATCTAATAGAGTGTTCTCAGATGGACAATAATTATATTTCTTTAACATGGCTTGGGAAATCCCAAAATTTCCAATAAAAAGCCATGAATACATATTGAATTGCATCTTACCGTCAATTTTTTAGCCATTTTTACGGATTGCTCTAAAACGGTTGCACTCCAAAAAAGCGTATTTCTTTTTCTAGTTGTGTAGGTTTCAACATTTACAAAATATTATTTTAGTAGTTACCAGAATACCTGATAACATTGCAGTGGATTATTTCCCATTTTTCTTTTAGATAAATAATTGTCCATGGTATTATGCAAGGTATGCTCGAAACGATAACGTTAATTTTTAATGGGTGCATTAGTAAAATTTGGTAATAACAGCAGAATAACGTTATCACTTCGAGCATACCCAATATATTTTTACCATGTAGTACCTAATTATCTACATTTTGCTTCAAACTAAAAAGAAACTGTGTATATGTACTGATCGAATAAATAGCATTAATTCTCTACTAACATGAAACCGCCGGCAGCTATTTTATTTTGTTATGAAATCAATTTCAAACTCCAAAACATTTGTTTTTTTTTTTTAGAAAAGATGCAAATATAAAGATACCAGAATGAAACAAAGAAAAATATTAATATATTACACAGTTTAAGGCGCTACGTATGTAAGTAACGGCAATTTTATTGAGCTAAATTAAGGAACAATTCATGTTTTATACCACATGCAAATAAGTATAAACAAAAATTAAAAAACTCAACATTTTATGGCGCTCCTCTAAAAAAAAATAATTGTCGACCTAAGTATACATGTGAAATCAGCCCCGGTGCGGTAATACCTATGTCCATTTCAATCTGTGGCAAATATCAGACGCTAGAGAAAGAAGAAGAAGGGGCGTATATAAAGCATACAGTCAACAATAAAACAAAAAATAGACGCCATTTTGCACTAGTTCGTATGTGATTTTCATATTTATATATGTCATCAGCGTTATAAACGATTTCCCGTCTACGGAAATGTACCTGTGATAATATTTCGTGAGTGTTCGTTACAGTCTTTGTAAGTGATATGAACTAAATAGTATAATTGTGTTATCTTGGTATCTGGGGAGGGTTATTGAACAATCGAATTTCGAAGATGAGTACTAGAGACGATGAATACGATTATTTATTTAAAGGTAAGCAGAACAAGATACGTCTTAAATAGTTGTGAATCTCGTAAATGAAGGCATTTCTGCTGTTATGCGTAGCATAATTGTGTATGCACACAGCGTTTTGACGTATATAACTGTCAATTGATGACAAGGCACTGTTAATCTTAGGGTCAAACAACTAAATCAATTTTCCACATTATAATAATTAAAATTAGATTTTCTATATTTATATCGTCACCCAAACAGTATTACACATTATTTTCTTCACTTATATAAATAATTACTAAACACATCTTTAGCTTGGACATATGTGCACAAAAGTATAGTTCGGGGTCCTATTATTAATAAATTATTAGTTCACATTGTTGATTTGTCTATTTCAAATTTAGTTTGGAGTATTTTTTTCTTAAAAACACATTTAGCTTACAATCAAATGCAATTAAACTGTGTTTGTTGCAGTTGTTTTAATTGGAGATTCTGGAGTTGGTAAAAGCAATCTACTATCGAGATTTACTAGAAATGAATTTAATCTGGAGTCTAAATCAACTATAGGAGTAGAATTTGCTACTCGTAGTATACAGGTTAGTATAAATGTATTATTACTTATCTTCATTTTTACATTTTTTTAAGTGTCATTTGTATGAATCATAAATAACATATTAGCATTATGATTCCGTGTTTTTGAGACTGTTGTAAACACATTGATTGTTGTTAATTTATGAATAAGCGATTTGGCATAGTAGATACGCAATCTCACTTATTTAAATGAACACATTAGGTGTATTCATCTACATGTTCAATCTCTGCAGGTTTGTTCAGTTTTGTTTGAACTACTCAAACCCACCCCCTTTTATCTTTTTAATAATCACAAAAAATTAGAATCAGACAATTAGTTCAAATGAGCTGAGTAGGAAATAGTGATGGCTATAATCGAATGACGGAATCATATCATTTGACAATCATTGGAGAACGCAATTATGACACTTCAATTATAAATGGTCACTCCATTAATTATATTAGCTATATGTTTGATCACTTGGTTTGTTCAGTTTTTTTTTTTTGAAGTGACCAAAATTCATCTCCTTTTACGTCTCTAGTACCCGCCTGAAAATTTGGGTCAGTTGAAATAGTTCATATGAACCAAGTACGAAACTAACCTAAATGATGTGAATTCGTCAGTTGCGCATTTTTTTTTAATGTTACTGGTTCGAACATTTTAGTTTTTTGGTTTATTCGGGTTTATTCGGGTTTGCGAACAAACCAAAGGTGTAAAACGAATACAACTATTGTATTAAAAAAAAATGATACCTTTGCTGAAAAGCAGTAAAATTTTAAAATTTTCACATAAATGTATTATATAGAACTGTAATAATTATGAAACATTAGTTACCAGAAGTATGTTTATATCTCCAGGTAAATGATTATTTAAGTTGATAAATGCTTTAAAGAAGTAAAATATATTATAACCTTTATAATATACAATTAATATACTAAAAAAATGCTTCCTTAAAGAGAAGGATACTCAAATTGTAATTTTCATTAAACATTGCATAGAAAAATGGTAAAACTAGCTAATTAATCTCTTATTATTTATAACTTCCTGTATCCTTGCCTTATATAGAAGATAAATAATAAGTTTAAATCAAACATAATTTTTATCCATTTAATAAATTGTACAAGTTAATTGTAGGCAACAAATATTTCAAATCTTTTCGTGTATTTAATAACGGTTTGTTGCGGTAATGAAAGGAAACAAAATCTACATAGCAGAATATTCCTAACTGAATGGGTTTATTAATTAATTGTTTCCTAATTTTATTAACGTGACTTTGTTATGTGATGTTTTATCAAAGTATTTGTGGGTAACCTTATGTACATACATCACTTGCTAATTTGGTAATGCTAAATTCAAGCGATAAGAGTTAAGATAGCAAAAGGAAGTAAAATGAGCAAAATATCAGAAAATTTTAATATCTATTTTAAGAAATGATCGTCTTGGATAGGTAAAATTAGTTAATCTTATTTATCATTGGTTTATAAAGTAAGTTGTATGTTACGGTTTTGAATGTTCTCTAGGTCGCTCAGATTTAAGGTGAGAATACACTTTATGGCGATGGATGTAGATCTCCACAAGTTATGTACTTCTAACTCGAATCTGATCTTTATATACATCAATGAGTTGTGAAAATTAGTGACCTTTATTTGGCATAAATATTTCGTTTTGAATTAACATGTTAATTGGACGCACACTTGTAAGCTTATGCATTTCAGTCTAATTTCATCACAACAAAACAACCTTTTATAGCTAGTTTATCATAAATAGTTACTTCAAAGATCCATTTAAAAATACGGTATACGTATAGGGAACAAGGAGTGATCTGTTTAAATTACGACACTTTATTATCAGCCAAAATCCTTCAATATATTTTTATTGCATGATGAGTAATATGAAATAAATGCAACAGAATCTGATAAAACTTTAATCAAATTTTAAATGATTTATGTTTAACATAAGCGAAATAAATTACCAGATACGTGTATCAAATAATTAGCTTTATCCTATTTTTTTTTGCATTATAACGGAGTTCTTCAAGGCTCCAAGTTGGGTACAATTTCTTTATGTTAATTAAGTATAAGTAAATGATATTTTTAAAATTCTGGGCATGTGTGAAATTGTAATACGTGTAGATAATGCAACCTTATTTATTAAATTTACATCAGAAAAATTGGAATATGAAGAGAAAATAGGATTACGAAAAACAGAAAAATGATATAATACAAAACGTTAAGTAAATTAAACATTTCAGTGTATCTGCTGATGATGATAGCTTTGCTATCGAAACGTACGTCCAGTTTAGTGCAGTTTGTGGTGAGGGGTCTAGGAGAAGTTTGCAAACTAAACATTGATCAAATTTTAATTGAAAAAATCAAAAATACAGACAATAATAATAATAATAAGCTGTGCTTATTCAAATTCTTATATTATTATAAATCGAATAATACAGCAGTGTGGTGTAGTAGCAGTCACGCTGATAGAATTTTTAAACTTTAAAGGCTCTAAAAAATGTGTTAGAGCGATTGTTAATCATATTGTACACAATGAGATATATTAGTAGTTCAGAAAGGTTTAAAATAATTTAATGTGGTAAATTTCTAGCCCGTTTAAATGATTAATTGTTGGTCTTGCTGGTAGCGTCCTCTACCACCACCACAATTAGTTCAAAATAATTATAATTGCAACAAATTATTCATGATTATGATAACCAAACAAACGTTTAGAACTATACCTTACATAGATTTTTTTCTCACAAGACCAGTCAAATACTAGGCAATTAAGTTATATAACCCATTACCAGACAGAACAAAAATGTTACTCCTATGATTATTTAAAACAGAAATCTAAAGATATTTAATCGATTTAAGTCTTATACAGACAAATAAACTGGACACTAATTTACTAGAACATCTAACACCTTGAAACCACAAACTTCACTGCACTGGACTTACGTAAAAAGCGTTACTAATACGGTATACCCAAAAAGAAAAATAGTAGTATTACTTAATATGTGCTTAATATGGAAACAACAGACAGTAAGAAAAGCAAAGAAAGGACGAAGAAAGCTTCACCTATAAGTATCAAGTTTATAGAATGTTCCTTAATCTTATATCTTTTGCCGATTCATGGTAAGAGCTTTCTCAAATAACTTTTGGGAGTTTTAGACAGGTTGAACCTATCTTCTCCTAAAAAGATTATTTTGTATTTATTAAATTAAAAATAATGTTATGGGCGCCAATAGGTGTATTCTAGCTATTTTTTTTTTTGCTGTTTTTTTTGTGCTTTTATTATGTTGAACTGATTTACTAAAAACCTGTTACATCGATCAGAAAATAAATAGTTCAAGGTGATTACTACGCTATAAAACTGTTTTGACAAAGATCTTTTATAAAACTTCTATTTAAAAAGTTAATTGACCATCAAAACATTCTTTATTGCACTACGTAAAATGTTTTATAAAAGTTTTGTAAAATACTATGTATTGTGTGCCAATCAAGCAGTTTATTACAATTGCAGGGCTAGCTTAATCAACTGGTAACCAGCTGATTTTTGAGAATGAGTTTGGTTAAGAAATTTACGAATGCTTTCGGTGTTATCTGAATGCCCCTATAACTTCTTATTATATTTAAATTATTAAATTAAAAAATAATAATAAAGTTTATAATTTTCATTTTGCTAAGTTACTTTATAAATTAAAAATTGCACCGTAGTTTAAAAAACAGGAGGCAGTATATCAGAAATGTATCGGAGCATAAATATGAAATACTTTTAACTTTTCTATGCTTTCTTATGTATGATTAACTTTGACAATAAGTCTAATAAGTCAGAATTAAAAATATGGATCGAGATAAGTATCCTAGATTGTACAAAATCAATAATGATTAGATCACAATATAAAAAAAATGTAGACATTAACATATTTAATTTATTTAGTATAAAGTAAGTATATTTATTATAAATTTGCAAACTGTTCAGAAATATGTACATCCATTTATCTACAAAAAAAATTATACCTTTATAAAATAATGACCCATCAAATTAAGTTCATAATAATTTATATGTTCTTACCTCGATAATTTTGCACATTCAGAATCTTCTCTCACTATCCTCTCCAATCGTTATTATAAATGGTTACAAGACGTCGTCAGTGATTGCATCCAGATTTTTCATATGGTTTTCTTCTTTAATAACATGGCTTATGCATTTTTGCCAGGTGGTCGCGGTTAATTTTTTTAAGGCCTCAAGCCACAGCTGTCTTAACTTCTACCAATTTAAAAGTTTTATTTTTTCTAGCTACATCAAATTTTATCTATAGTAGCTCAACAGGGTTAAGCTCGCAATTATAAGGTTTTATTTTGTGATTTTGTCATTTCGTCAATGACATGAATTTAATTGTATTTTTCTTTATCCATACATGTACAAGGGGTTACAGCCGTTTTACACGTACGAGAATTTTTACATAAATTATAACAAAAATTATCCCGAAAATTTTTGTGAGAATTTTTCTAAGAAATTTTGTCGCGAAACTTTCAGGTCATTGTACACAGGAATAAATTTTAACTGTAATTTTCACCATTTTTGTTGTTATAAGCAGGCGCATTTGTAATTGTTATTTGATTATGGTTATCATAGAAATCCTAAATAAATAGCAGTTAACCGATAAACCAGCAAAATATGGATCATAATTGTTTAGATTTAGGTTACAACTTAGAAGTGCAAATGGAAGTAACCTTATTCCTGTGTAAAACGACCTGAAAGTGTCGCGACAAAATTTCTAGGAAAATGCTCACCAAAATTTTCGGGATAATTTTTGTTATGATTTATGTAAACATTCTCGTACGTGTAAAACGGCTCTTATTCTTGAAACTGTATGACCGACTATTTTCATGCGATACGTCAAGTTTGTATGCGACATTATCGAATGTCGGGACAAGCACAAACAACCAGAAAATCCATTTATCAGACTCATCAAATACAATTCTATTCTAAATTAAAAAGAACATAATAGTTTTGGTAAAATACAAGCTGAAAAAGACAATAAAAATTAATGAACTAAATAAATATAAAGGTACTATTCGATAAAATACGATGTCTATGTTATAAACAAAAGATAACAATGACTATCATGAAATTTGAAGATATATCATAAAAAAAAATTATAAAAATAAATTATTTAGTGTCGGTGGTTTTCTCTGAACAATTTGACAAACAGTAGTTTTTACAGTCATCAAAGGATTGTAATAAAGACAGTCGGCCAGTTATATTTTTTGGAGCTGCAATTTGTTCTGTAGTCTTATATTCCTTAACTAATAACCACTATTGTTATTGAAATTCTTCAGATATAAATACGTTGAAACACATAAATATAACGAGCGTATACAACTATACGCAGCGACATTCCAAATCTAAAATCTTAATATGTATTTAGTTTTGACGTTTGTAGCATGGAGTATAATCACAAAATAAGGAGGCAACAACTAGATCCATTCCATATTTTTTTTTTTATTTCTCTATTTCAAGAGATATTTGAGGAGTGGACCTAGTTATTGCTTTCTCCTTATTTATACGGTATCATGCTTCGTATGTGTTCAGGAACCATTTGAAAGAAACACACATTTGTACACTATAACACTGTAGCCGCATAGTGTTGTAATTGATAGATACCCTAATAATTTCTGTAAGTATTTATTATTATCTTCGAAAGCTTATTAGGGTTAGTATAAATGATTGTTTAGGAAATACGAAATCCTGGACGTAGAAGCATTCTATTCCTCAAAACTGTTCGTTTGTACAAACTATGATAAAAGATATTTCCTCCTTTTTCTCTCAGGTCCGTAACTTCCAACGTGTCACGGGTGTACATATTAAAAAATGTTAAAATACAGCGTATTTTATAACAGGATTAGTTGAAAATTGACAGTAATGATTTTGATTGAAATCACTTTGAAATATATACTCATTGTTCTACAACGCTGTCGAATGTGTTTCGTTAATGAAGAAATCTTAAAAACTTTTAAATCAAAAATACGTTTTCGAAATAATACTAGTAAAAATTCTTCTTTAAACTAAATTGCAGCTATTTCTATTAGCAGATATCGAAGAGTAAGGCTCATAGCGCATTCCACTGGTTGTACCAAGGGCACACTGAGGTTTTCAGTTTGTGGCTCTCGTGCACGTCAACACTCGCTGGGTGCTATCATATCGCACTCCCAGTGGAATACACATTTAAAGATATGTTCGTATCGAAAATGGCGACTAACAAAAAATTACATTGTAAATAAACAATTGACTCAGTCGGACACAACAACCGCACTCCGTGCGCTCCAATACAACCAACTATTTGTTAAGCACTAAAGGCCGCTTTACAATTCGCAATTTTTCGTATTGCGTGCAATAAAATTGCTTAGAACACGTTCTATTCCGTGCAATACCAATAAGATTGCACACAGCTGATCGAAATCCATTGAGTGCGCATGCGCTATTTGTATTGCACGCAATACAAAAAATTGCGAACTGTAAAGTGGCCTTAAAAGTCTGAACTTCAAAAACCCCGTGCAAACAAACGAAGCATCATACGACATCTTAACATTAAGATTTTTGATTCAGAACCGAACGAAGAATGTTGTTACCTGTAGCTTTTGCGTCAATTTATATACAAGTTATATTTAAGAATGGTGGATTACTAATCTGGTACTTCAGAAATCGTTTTATCAGGTCAAGTTTCTTGATATCAGGTTTTTCTTTTTTTTTTGTAAGCATTTCATGTAGTTTATTTACATTTCATCAGTGAAATGACAGGACTTTTCACTTTTCTTCAGACGAGAACAACTTGTGCACTGGCAGCACGACTTGTACTTAGTTCTCCATCCATAAGGGAAATCAACTTGAAAACTATTTTAATTATATTTATATCTACATTTTATCTCCAAATTACCTACAAGTTACTGTTAATTGTATAACTCTAGAGCTGTAAAAAGCAATAGTATATGTATAACATCAAAAAATCGGTGCTGTATAATTTGGTGCCGCCTTTAACCAATCAAAATTAACAGTGAAAATGTTCATAAATTGTATTTTTGAAACAAGGTACAGATTATGTCGTTATGTCATATATATTTGATTAAAAGCGTAAATATGGTAAAAGATGCTACAAAATTTATTCTCAAACAGATACTTTTTATAATGTAATATCCGCCTAAAAATAATATTCATTTTTTTATGCACTACTATTATTTTGGCCATAACTGTATATTAGGATCAGCGGGATTGAAAATAACACTACGTTGTACAAAACAATTTTAAAAATGTAAAGCAATTTCTTTATACCACACGGATCGAACAAATAATAAAAAAACTAAAGAATGTAACTATGAAGTGTTCGAATTGTAATTGATTCGTTAATGATGCAATACGAAATCGTTTTGTTATTTCCCCGTCCTAGAACTTCATACAAATATTTCAGATTACAATGTGAATTATTTCATTGTTAAAATCATTCAAAATTTGACCTTGTTAACCTATTGTAATTTTACGTTTGGTATGCGAAGTTTAAAATCTTTCAAAATGTTCTCTTGACTCATATTTAAAGCACCTGACATCATATTTAATTAATACTTTTCATCGTAGGTCGATGGGAAAACTATAAAAGCACAAATATGGGATACGGCGGGTCAGGAGAGGTACAGAGCTATCACGGCGGCATACTATCGCGGAGCGGTGGGCGCTCTGTTGGTCTACGACATCGCTAAACACCTTACGTACGAGAACGTGGAACGCTGGCTGCGAGAACTGCGAGATCACGCCGATCAGAACATCGTCATCATGTTAGTCGGGAACAAATCGGATTTGAGACACCTGAGGGCCGTGCTCACTGACGAAGCGAAGGCGTTTGCGGAACGTAACGGTCTCTCCTTCATCGAAACGTCCGCATTGGATTCCACGAACGTGGACAACGCCTTCCAAAATATATTAACGGAAATCTATAGAATCGTGTCTCAAAAACAGATAAGGGATCCGCCCGAAGGCGATACAATAAGACCGCAAAACGTAGAACCTATCGATGTTAAGCCTACTGTGAACTCTGACAGTGTAAGGAAACAATGCTGTCAGTAACGCCGTAGCGATACACTACGTCAGTTACAGGTAAAACAAATGGATGATTGTTTCTTATTATTTATTCAAAATAATATATTCATTAAGGTGACTTTATACTTTCGCTCTTTGTTAAATTTTTCCATTGATTCATTTGAAAATAGTATATAATATATATATTTACATTTATATATAGAATAGAATCAAATAAAAAATAAATTTATAACTTATTTTAATGGGTTTTTATTTTTTAATTGTTTTATTTGTTATTAAATTCACCACTTACCTTGTTTGGTGTTTTCTTTTAACGCACTCTTTGCTTTGATTTTTACTTACAGACTTGCTTTGCTTTCTTTGTTAACTTTTTACCCGCCGAAGCTGAATCTAAAATAATTTTGTAACACTGTTCTTATTTTTTTTTTCTGTATCACTTAACGTTCATCAGAAGAAGAAAAAACGACTAAACATTTCTAAGTACATAATATATATAAAAAAATATATTAAAATGCGTAAAATATAACAACGTTCTTCTAGCCTTGAATTGCGGAATAAATGTTAAATTGAAATATTCCTTTAGTTATAAGATAAAAAGAACATATTTTACTTCTAGAACAACTGCGGGTAAAAAGTTAAATGTAATAATTATGTAAAAATACATAATTTTGTGTAATCAAAGCAACTTGACATTTTAAAATCATACTTACCACCACATTTATTCTGTTTTTCTTCAATTCCACTGAATCTCCAGAGTTCGTACTGCATACTATTTCCATGTTTTTCTTTTTTATTTAATCGCTACACCGCTGCGTCACTGATCTCGTTAATTAAAGAAAAAAAATCGTGATTAAGCTCGTTTCTTCTTACAGCTTCTTTCTTAAGACCTATTTTGGAATTATAAAATCGTGGATTCTCTTATGCGTTCTAATTTTTTCAGTTTTTAAACGTACATATTTCTATTGAAAATCAGCCTGTATCAGAAAATTCTGCAATCTACTTCAAGGTGAGACTCAGAGTCGTACTGTCTGTTTCACACTCTAGTGCGGACGTTGCCGTTTAAACACGGTATACAACAACAAACATATCCCATTTTTTTTTTTCCAATTTACGTTCACGATTTCAACTTACAAATCGAGACATCACAATTCCCAAATGCGTCAATATCCGAAAAAATGCTTGTGTTAATGTTTTTACTGGTATATTTGCCGGTATAAATACTACATATTAAAAAAAAAACAGAAAAAATGAAAATGAGACCAGCAAAACCTCTTCGACTAAAAAGGAAGTACATTGTGGAATTTCTAAATTGAGTGAGAATAAGTGTATGTGATAGCTTGAAGAGAGAATCCGTTCAAATTTGGCGCGAAAAAAAATTTTAAATTGAAGTTTAGAAGATCTCAACATTTTAAACTCAAAAACAAGCTATTTGATTATTAGGCGTTTGAGAAATAAAAGTATTCTCTCTTGATGAAACTGACTGAATTTGCAGAAGGACGTTTTTTTTTTTTTCTACACGAAGTTTGCCTAAAAAAAATTAACGAGATCACAGGGTGCGACGGTTTTAAATAAAATAATAGAAATACTCTTCAAATTGAACTTACTGCAGACAATTTTCTACTTTGTAGCTAGAAAATAGGTTTTTATCTTGTGCATAGATTTGGCAAAACATAGAAGCAATAAAAAGTAGTACAGTGTAACCTTCTTGAACGAGCACTTAGTAGGAAATCCCCAAATGTGTTGATATTGATACATAGATCAATTTAACGAATTCCATATAACGATGAGATAATTTTCTTTCGAACTAGAAATTCACCTGTAATTACTAGACATATTTTTCTCTCAAAGATAAATAAATCGAGATATACTGCATTATTCATTCACCAAAAAAAAAATCACGACGCAACTCTCGTCCTAAAGACTTGTTTTTTTTTCATATAACTGTTTCCTACGGAAGAAAAAAAATCAAAAGATTCTTGTATATTTCTTTCGCGCATGTACAAATCAAACTGTATGCATATTTTGGAATATTTCCATCTTTTTTTTTGTATGAAAAAAAAAACTATAAATTAATTCATTATATTGTAATGATTTTTTTTTGTTTTTTTTATTAGGGGGATTATGGGTTATAAATATCTTGTTTTAAACTGAATTAAAAAACCAACATACCAAATCAACGCAATTGCAACCAAAGACCGCTTACACGAATTAATTTTTCTTTTGTGTAGGTGTAATCTTTCATTTAAAAACAAAATTATAAATAAAAATTGCAGACACGATCTAATTCCCTATGAATGTTCGTTAATTAAAGGTTGCACTGTAGTAGTAATTTTTTGAAGTTTCATTCGTGTTTATGGCAACATTAATACGTTGTGTAATTTACTATTTTCATTTCATTTACAGAAGCCGACAACGTAGTAGAAGAGCCTCACATACAAAATTGCTGATTGTAATTTCTTGTTTAAACAAATCTGAATGTCAAGCAAAATATCGTGACTTAGCAGTGGAATATAAATTGTTTTGCTGCACCTTTAGTACGCTCTTAAAACATTGTAATTATTATTTAATCAGTGAACATTTTCTATGAATACATATACAAGAAAATATATAAATAATGTTAGGTTTATATATTAATGTAATGACAATGTTTATTTATGTTACATAATATGCTTGAGATTGGCATGTGATTGATGAATATATTAAAATAATCAATATCGATGTTTGGTGCAAAACACTTATCTATCGTTTAGTTCTTAATCCGTGCCTAAATTGTACTCTATCGATTTTTAAAGTGTTAGTCCAGTGTTCTAATCGAGTTTAGAGATGAGAAAAACGTTCAGAAGTTTTATGTTTTATCTGTATATAATTAGCTACAGAAAAAAGTTTGTTGAGAATACTGGATTTATATAAGTGAAATTATGATGGGTGAACCATCTAATGTAACATTTGTTAGTTTCCTTTGTCCTATTTTTATATAAGATCTATAAATATTACAATTTTCCGGTATGATTTGTCTAAAATATACTCCTATCGGAAAATTATTTATAATATATATTTTAGTTATATTGTTTTACAAAAAAATTATATACGCGGCTGTTCACACTAAGTTAGAGAATAGATTTTTTATGTACACACACGTCTTAAATAGTGAAAATGTAGATATAAAGTACTCATTTTTCCTTGTGTATCTTTTGTTAAGTTCTAAGATTATTATTATTTTACACTTGTTTGAGTGTAATGCTATTATATATACAATATAAGCTTATTTAAAAATTAGAATTTAATTTTTAAATAAATTTCCGTAACTTATTTACTTTGTGTTTAATGTATACTACACCCTTCTCGAAGAGAAAATGAGAAACAACTTTAAAAAATGAGATACTTTAATGAGACGCACGATTGGTAGTACAAAAAAAAAGTGAATTACGCTATCTTATCCCATCTCCAAATAGTACCATCGTCACATACACATAACAGAACACCCCCATCACGACTCAAACTAGTTTGTCTTACTGCTGTGGTGCACCGGGGATGTTGAAGAGTATAAGACTTCGCTTGCGTCGGATCGCAAACATCTAAATCCCATACAAACACTTTACCTACCTGATTTCCTAACGCTAAAATCTGCAACGCAATTGTTAAGTTTTATTTTTTATTATTGTATTGCGATTTTTTACTTCACCTTTTGCCAGAAATCCATGGCGAATCGCACGAACCATATCTCGCACTCTTTATATTCGAATCTATGAATCACTGTTGAAGTCGTATCGCCGGGACGTAATACTTCATCATCTAATCGCCCTGGTTTCCAACAAATAATACAATTCTCGCAAGATTTACTGAAAACGAAATCACCGAACCATCTAACACAATCGACGTAGTTTCTGAAAAGCAAATGATACCGTAATTGTTAGATTATTTTTACGTGAAGCAAGCACCTGTGAATATCACGCGTCGAAAAATCAGGGAAGTGTTCTTTTAAAGAATCAAACGGTCTAGAACTTCGATTTGCCACCCACTGATAAGAATCTTTTATAGCCTTGTTCATGGATTCTTTATCCAATTTCCATAGTTTCAGTGAGTGATCCATGCCACAAGACATAATTCGATTACCCAATAGATCGAAATCCTAAACAAATCTATAGTAGAGCTTTTAACAAAGTACTATACTATGCCTGGCTTGCAAGTTGGCATCGCTGGCAGCCGACGTTTCGTCCTCAATTGCAAGAGACACCAGAACTGCTATTGCTATTGATCTGAAACTGAAGAACACATGGGAACGGGTTTATGTAAGGGTAAGGTATACGATACAGTGGAATATGACAATTACGGTTAGAGGAGCGTGACGGTTGTGTGGCAATATGTAGTTGGGTTGCTTGGAAAGAAGGAGAGACTTCCAGGTATTATGTAGAGCAGCAGTTCCAAACCTTCTCAGTTCCACGATTTCCGGATAGTAAATATACAGCCGAACATACTGAAGTACGATCATGGATTTATAGGGGAGTAACAGTGGGGATGGGTAACAAAACGATGCTGACGTGCCCAACTAATGTATTAAGCAATCGATGCGAGCGTAAAGGCCGCTTTACAGTTCGCATTTTTTCTTATTGCGCGCAATGAAATATTAGAACACGTTCTATTCCGTGCAACACCAATAAGATTGCACACAGCTGATCGAAATTGCACGCAATACGAAAAATTGCGAACTGTAAAGCGGCCTTTAGACATAGTTGTTTATCAATAGTTGCGAGGAAGAGAGCTGTGATGGAATATACGAAAGATGAAAAAGTGCAAATAGTAAGTGGTATTAGCAAATCTTGTGTATACTGGTAATACGCAGTACCCATAAAAATTAAATGTATGGGCGGGTATAGTAGGTTACAATGTCGTTGGGCCGTTTTCTATCGAAGGAACTTTAAACGCACAAAAATACCTGAATTCGCTACAAAATAGCATAATACCGAACATATGGCTGGAAATTTGTGGTTTCAGCAGGACGGTTGCCCTGCTCATTCTTGCGCGAACGTGCGTTAGTATTTAAGTAACATCTTGGAGATCCCATTATTTCTCAATAAATAAAAAAATAATCAAATATTTTCTCTTTTTTCTGTATACTTTTTATTTATGAGAATAGCAATTTTGTTTTTGTTATTTAGTTATTTACAGGATCTGAATTTAGCTTAATATGTGATATTGCTTATATTTTGTTTACAAAATTATTGTTTATTAAAATAAATTAAAGAAGACATTGAAAACTGTTGTTTAGTTACACAAAGACATACATAGCTATATTATGCAACACAGCTGTTGCCACTATTACTGTTAATTTGTTTACAATTGTAGTCTTATTTTGGATGCTAGAACAGCAAATCTTTTCTTCCACATACCACTATCATACCAATAATCAATTCTCGGTCCCACTGTGTAGGGCCGTCGTCCATGTCCTAATTGTGCAATGTCTCAGTCTTCATCACCACTTAATAAACAACCCAGAATATATATTCCATGATAAAATAAGCGCGATATCGCAGGAATTCGTAAACAAACTGCTTGTAAATAAGTCATATGTGTAAAATATCAAACGAGGCCACGAGACGTCAATCTATTTTCTGCTAATCAATCGTAGCGCATTATTTGCCCGTGAGTGTTACCAACTATTAATAATGTTGCAGACATTAAACTTAGAGTTCAAAATATAATGATAAACAGGTATAAAACTTTACCTGTCAGTTTACGATATCTGTCAGTTGCTTACCTTGCACTTTTATCCTTATATTGATAAACCCACCCTAAATCTAACTCACTGTGTTCTACTTGATAAATAGTTACGAATAAGAGATAAAGACTCATAGTGAAACCCCACAGAAACAAAATTTCTTGAGAAATTGATAAATTTATGAAAAAATTAAGTTAGCCATCTACACACAGTGAAATGGATTTAAAAAAACAACTTATGCTTAATTAACGAATTAATGTATTTTTACTAAGCTGCTACTTAGCAGAAATACATCAATTCGTTGATTATTTCATACTGTAAAGTTTGCAATCTTTGCATATTCGGCGTCCTGCCGGCCTTTCAAGATTTGATATTGACATATGTCGATCTGTCACACGAACCTGCATACTCCTTTCTAGCTCAAATGGTAGAGCGTTCGTGCGGTAAAGGAGAGTGTGTAGGTTCGGATCCTGTGTGGGATTTTTCTTGGGCAAAATTCCTCTTAATTATTACAGTCTTAGCAGAAATACGTTAATTCGTTAATTATTTCACACTGTAAAAAGCTTGCAATCTTTGCAACTTATGCTCGTATTTGTTACCATCCAGCACCACCGCATTGTTTCCATTATCAGCTACGAATACACCGATTTGAGGCTTGTTGGAGGATTATGCGATCTAAATAATTCCAGTCAGATTGGTAAAAAACGAGTTCACGTTTAATGTGCTTAATTCGGCCTCGGAAATCAAGGCGAAACTAAGGCGTTGGTAAATATGGTTAACGAATATGATATGACTAACTATATGTAGGGACTTGTCAATGATGTAAATCAACAACAATAACAGTAGAAGCCCTGAAGATGTCCCTTGCGATGAAGACGAAACGTCGAGCAGCAGCAGTTCCAAGACGCTGTTCCAATTCGGAAGCCAAACAGTGTATGGCATGGACAACGACCGCGCAAGTCTAAGTGTAAGTTCTAATTCAAAATTTACTCACTGCACTTAATACTTCATCGCGGTGACCCTCTACTCCGCCAAAAATCGCAATGCAAACATCAGTCTTCACATTCCACAGTCTTAGTGCATGATCCTTTGAAACAGATAGCAAGAGGTTAGGATCTCTGGGGTGGAACTTTAGTTCATTTATAGCGTGTCCATGCCCAATGTAATGTCGTACACAAGTCATGGTTGCTGGGTTAAGAATTCGAACTACTCCCCTGGCTCCGGCAACTGCAAGCAATGGCTTGCCAGTATCTTCATCAAATGACCAGGCACAGGTATAGTAATTTTCATCTAGCTGAGGTTTACTGTTAAGGAAGTAAAATTTTAATATGTGTTCAAAAAAAAAAACATTATATGCACCACATACTACAGGTTTGTTCGCTGGTGCTACACTTTCCACACTGACTCCTACTTAAAACAGAATAAAAGATTTACTCTTTATGCATCTGAGAAAGAGACAATATGCACCAGTGTAATTGGTGTAACACCAACGAACAAACCTTACATGTCTGCATAGTTGTATTTGCAGGAACGCAAGTTAACTTGTTGGTGTGAAATGATATCCCCTAACAAAAAACTTATGCTGATATCGAGATATATATCTATGATATATAGTGTGTCAATGGATGGAGTTGACAATAGATACGGTGGACGAAAAATTTTTGAATTAGCATTTAATACTTGGCAGTTCTGCTTTGTGTGTAATGTAGTCCAGACGTGTGTCGAGTCACTCCGTAAATTAAACCCAATATTTGGAAGTTTACGAGTCATTCAATAGAGCAAAACAGCCAGTGCGACTGTGTGTGTGAGTGTGTACGTGAAGTTAGAAAAACTTAGAAAAAGGGTTCAGTTCTTACGAGACGAACTACAGGTAAACACCCAAAGTAAAAAAAAGCTCACATAATAGAGCAAGATTAAGTATTTCAAATAATAAAAGCAGAACAGGAAACATTCGAAGCAAAACAGAAAATAATAAATTGTATGTGTGTTTCTTATCCGTGAGTTCCTCCAATAATTGGAATTATAAATTTGTGGTAGTAGCGGATTAGTTATTAAAAATAATACTTAAGTTGTGAAGAAATGATTTGATGCGACGTTTCGCTATAGCGCCCCTTAGCTTTTTCAAAATTACCAATTACAAAACTTATACGTATATATACATATAAATTGTTTAAAAAATATTACACATTAATATTTTTCAAAATTTTGATTTTCACCTGAAACGTCACAAGATTGATAAAATTCGTTTTAATTATTTAAAAATAAACATAATAAAAAATTAATATTAATTTTTTGTGTATAAATTTCTCTTTAAATTTGTGTTATTTTTTAAGCTATCATAAACTGCAAATGGAATCTTACTGTGTTGTACATACGTGAAATTGTTTTTATAAAGATCAAGTAAAAAGGTGTTTTTACTTAACTTTGTTTGTGGATACAAAGAAATTTGTAAGAATGATTATAAAATTGAAAAGTATATGTTTGATAATTGCGAAATGTCTTGGCGGTCGTTAATAGAGTTTTTATTATTTTTAATTTGAAACCGTTCCTTTTAAAGGACAATAGCTTAGAAAATGACATAAATTAAAGAGAAATTTATGCACAAAACTTTAATATTAATTTTTTATTATGTTTATTTTTAAATAATTAAAATTGAATTTATCAATCTTGAATAATGTGAAGTTTCAGGTAAAAATCTAAACTCTGAAAAATATTAAATCAATTTTCTAAACAATTTATATATTTCAGTTTTGGGAAAACACCAAATGACAATAAGCTTCACACTTTGTGCACCAGTAAATATCTATGAGTATCTGCACCTTATGAAAAATAATAATAAGCATTCTCTAAATCTAAATCACAATATGTTTAAATACAATATGAAACATGAGAAAGGATACATCAGGATCGGCATAGCATTGCAATAGTTTAATACCATTTCCTTCTGGGCACTCATACACAGATACTCTATTACTACCAACTGCAGCAAAAACTAATGGTTGTCCATCTTTCAAATGATGATTAAACTGAGTTCCAAACAGTGGTTGAGCATGATCCTCTTTAATACTACACCTACCAAAGAAATTGCACTCAACTTATACTTTAGCTAGGCATTCTAAAAGTGCTTACGTAAACTTATAAATTGGTTTAATGACTTTATTCTGGTTAAATTTCTTTTTCCCTCGTCTGCCTCGTCTAATTCTATTTGTCGGTGTAGCACTACGGGAAGTGTTATCTGTGGTAGAGGTACTTCCAACAGAAGAAGTTTCGTCCTATAATTGAATTTCTTAAGTTAGTTATTATATATCTAATGTGCATACCTATAACCTCATCATCGCCAGATTCTTCGGTTAAATTAGAATTTGACAAATCGACGTTCATTTGTGATTTTAATTTATCTTTCATATTCAAGCAATACAATACAATACAATAAATTGGAATTATAATTAACCCCAACCCCTAAACCGTACTTACATGTACCCCATCGTTCGATCACTGTCAATTGTCACCCGCCTCCCGCCTAAATACCCCTCTCCATAATCGGGAGAAATGTCAAAAAAGAATATGATAGAGCCATCTAACGCTGATACCGATCATCACACTATTTTGTTCCTTTCATAACACCCGGGCCTTTACGCTTTACAGCAGCTCGCAACGGCGAACTTCCAAATTCGAAGCCTACTTGATGCCTATTTCCAACAACTAATTTGGCTTTTCTAAGCCGAAAAAGGAAATCTGCAGCAGGAGACTTTTTAATAAGCGAGTTAAGCAGTGGGATCAGTGTTCGTATATACCTTGATCGGCAATTCCCGGCGCCGACACGAAAAATTCCCGTTTTGACACATTCCCTTTTTTTGGCGGCAAATACAAAATTATTAACTTTTTTTAATAAATTACTTACGAAATTAAAATAAATGTACCGATACAATGACAGATTCATTTTAACTAAAGTAAATGAATAACAAAATACAAAAATAATAAAAAATTAAATTTATTTTTATCGATGCAATAGTAATATTTTATCCAATAATTCCCTCTAAAACAAAACTTTTTCCCTCTAACGTTCAAAATTCCCTCTAAAAAGGGAATTTCCCTCCCATATACGAACACTGAGTGGGATCACGACGGATAGAATTCTATTTTCATGACGTCACGTTGCTTAGCAACTGTGGACGCTTGCGTACAGACGATATTTTGGAATCATGACGACCGCTTGCTTTTGACGTCCCCTCACGTCTTTACACCCGCGCGAAATCGTCCACATCTCGCTATGAAGCGAGAAGTTTCGGGTGTCGTTTCGATTCTCTGTCTCTTTTAATAGGGCTAATAAGACGAAGATGAAATATACTGCCCAGTACGCGGGAAACCGGGCAATATAAAATGTGTTCATCAAATGTGCGACCTTGTAAACTGCATTTTGCAGAATTTTGTATTTCATTTAGTATCTATTTTGTACTAACAGGAGTAAATACAATCATTTCTTCCAAATATAAGAAATAGCTATTATACAATTAAGTATATTAGTTTTTTCATCTCTGCTGTAAGTATAGAGGATATATTAATTTATTCAGATATAAATAAAAAAGAAGGAAAAACTACAGTAGACCCCACAACAGAAATCCCAACTACACCTGAAGTTTCCACACCTTCTTCAAGAAAGAGGCAACGATTAGACGATTTTATAAATACTAACAATGAACTTCTCTCGACCGTTCATAGTATTAACAATAATATAGTTGCTATGAATGGAAATTTTGAGAGATTGATTAGCTTGCTTGAGCAAAAGTTAAAATAAATTCAAATAAGCACATAGTTTTCGTTTGGTTTTCATAGAAATAATTGAAATACAATTCTCCAAATACTGTTCCAATTAAAACCATTATATTGCAATTTTTTTTTAAGTGGTTGTAATGCCTGAGCTTAGGGGCTTGTGGACTCTCCCCTGTGCAGGAGGTGTGGAGGGGCGGAGGAAACTCCTGCTCACCTTCTTCTCAACTGCTCGGCAGTGGATGGGGAGAAGCAGAGGCACTTTGGGGTCGATCGGTTGGACGAACCCAGAGTTGACAAATTAACTCTCAGCCAATTGCGAACTTCTTGATAGGTTGCAACCTGAGCGAAGGGCTAAATATGGACATGGGGGCACAATAGGTCTCTCTGGCCGAGCTGCCTTCCTCGGGTTTTTACACCCGCCCATGGGAAAAAAAAAAAAAAAATGCCTAAGCTTTCGCTTGTCATGGCCCCGCAGAACCAAATCTTTCCGCACCGATAGTCAAGCATGCAAGCCGCTCGACTATCAGCTAGGCTACTATTAATATTCATTAATTGAAATATTGTACAATTAGATTTCTCCTAGCTTCTTGATCTTGTCCTTCAGATAAAACTTGGGGTTCAACCATATTCATCGCATTTTCTGCTATTACATTTTTGGCTAATTCAAGTCTACTTCGGTACAAATATTGTCTAATGTTACACATGCAATAATAATTTGACCAGCCTTTTCTGGACAATATCTTAGCTTTTAGTACCCCAATGCATCTGAATGTAGAATTAAAAGGTTAACCATATGCTTAGCTAATCTGTATACATTTTTAAAATGTGTGTCTGAAAGAGTGAAGGGATCATTGTCACTTCGCATTTTCTCTTCTCTCTTCTTCAGCCAATTCTTCTGCTATATATTGTTGAAGTGGCAGCATTTTATTTCACAATTTAAAATCAAGGCCACAAAACATCAGAAACAAGAGTCGCCGGTTGATGGCTGCTCCGGATCGGACCTGTTTTTCGGAGCTGGTTCGCTGATCGGAGTTGGTGCACCAAGTTCGCTTTTCGTAAAGGAGAGGGTTTGCTAATTCGCCGGGTGCTGGTCTGTGGCCGGGTGCGAGTACATAGATGGAGCCAGAGTACCGGAGCCGGAGCTATTGCACCCATTGACCAGTGCACTCGCTCCGCACCCGCACTCGTTCTAAACCTTAACCTGTTCATAGGTCATAATGAATCGTTGAGAAAAACGACCTTTTTTTTTTAGGTATTACATAGCCTTCCGATTTCGATTATTGAAATCGTCGATGATTGCTGCCAGTCCCAACCATGTCCATATGTCCCAAGCTTGGTGAAATGCGAGGGGAAGGTATATCGTCGGAAACTAAACAATCGCGAATATCTCCAAAACCGTTGGAGATAGACACAATGATGCCCATATAAAATCGAAAGAAACTTAAATTTTACATTCATGTATCTAAAAATTGCTACACCGTTCAATTTAAAAAAATCAAGTTATCCATGATTTTAGATTTCGAAAATTACAGATCCCTATTTAATAACGCTGTGATTTTAAACGCAACGATTTTAAAATAAAAGATTTTTAACTTTCGTATTTCCTGAGATATTTCCAAACACCCAAGACAATGCAAATGTCATTTTTTTCAAAAAACGTCATGTAATTCGGAAACGGTACAATTTAGCCCCAAAGTACGCCTAACGTATTGTTATTTAAATTTAACAAGTAACTCAAAAGTGCAATAATATACAGGTACCTATTCCATTTAAAATAATAAAATTAGTTTACTTCCGGTGCAACCGGAAGTCCGCCATTACTGAAACTAATTTTAATATGTGTAGAATATGGTTCCAGGCAACCTTTATTTGAAACATTTTTTCAAAAAGACAATAATAATTGGTTAGGAACCGTTGCATCTTAGGCTGGACACCCGGTATATAAATTAAACATTTTTCGTTTCAATCGTATGTCTTCGTTTTTTGCCGTGTATTTCGTAATTTTAATAGAATTATTTGAAAATGTAATAGTCACAGAAAAATATCACTAATAACCAAATACATTTTCCCTCAATTATACCTTAGTAACTTCAACCTAAAGGTATTAAAATAATTTATTATGAAGTATTCTTATGCTTGAAGTTGCTAAAAATAATGAGACACCTGAATTGGTTTATTAGGAAACCCAATCAGTAGCTGCTCCACTACTGAATTTGTGTAAAAACATTTCAAGCTATGATAAAAACCAGTTCTAACATTTATGAAATATAGTGTATTTGTTGAGACAATATTTATCCACATATGTATACTCTAATTAACAAATATATGATCAGGATAATATATCAAAATTTATTTAAAAAAAATCACAAAGTTTGAAAGTACATAAACACATTTGAAAGTATGGATAGTGTAAGTGCATGAAAAAATACTGGAAAAACAACAGTATTTAGGTATAAACATGCAGTAGAGACATTCACAAGACATCCAACACTAACATTATTCATCTATTACTTCAGGATTGTTACATTCATCTAGAGATATGTGAATATTTCGTGTCCATATCGGAGGCAATGTTGCAAATGTTAAAAATCCAGTATGCCCAGGTTGCTGTAGAGGTGGTGCAGCAGTCAAAATTTGATTCGCTTCCTTATCTTGTTTCATACTTCCATTTTCTGTTTTGGGGCTTTTTAAGAAATCAAGATTTAAAATGCTCAAAGATTTCGTTTGCACATAATATTGAGTTTGCAGCACTTCAACTGTCTGTAGTTCTTGAAATCCCACCTCCTTCAGTTTTAAGCAGGCTTTTTGTACCTGTTCAATACAAGGTGAGAATGAACATATTCTGCCACCCGTATCTTTTATGCATTTTGAGGCATGTGGTATAGCAAGCCAAGGATGAGGAAGATCCAAAAATACAGCATCTGCTCTTTGTTCTAGTTCTGTTCCGAATCCGTCTGCGCAAACGTCTCGTTGCTGTACTGTTACATACTGAGAAAGTCCATGAGACTCGAATTCCCGTTTTGCTATGTTAACTCTATTCTCATGAAAGTCAAAAGTATACAAATGTCCATGTGGCTTTACCGATCTTATCAAAGCATGTGAAAGTGACCCACTCCCAGTACCACACTCAATTACTGTGCATCCTGGGGATAGCTCTAACTGTAATACTATCATACTTGCATCAGGTGTGTAGATTATTTGAGTCCGATGTGGTAATGTTAGTGTCCATAATTCTGGAGTCGGTTGCAAAATATATCCCCAGCCCTTACTGAGATTGATTTTGGATCCATACTGTTTGTTTATTAAATCACCACATTTTAAGGCACCGTATGGTGTTTGAAAAACATTATCCACCAAAGTGCCTTTCTTGCTTAATGTTTTTGGTTCTGCAGTAACTGCATACACTTGATGTATTGTTAAATATAATATCACTGTATCACCTTCTTTGATGGTGGTTTTGAATCCATCAAAACTCATTTTTAAATATCAATATAAACAATTACTATTAGGTATGTTGAATTGTTTTTCAAATATATAAGAATATTCTACCGAATTTTGGACGTTACGATCACAGCTTCAATCAATAATTGGATTATACGGTTAAATGGTCAGATTTATCAAGGTTTCAGCTCAAGGACTATTTGGGGTTTTCGCACATGTGTAACCGGTACGAGCAAATGAACACCGCTTTTGGTGCAAAAACAGCCTCAAGGTCTCAACCCCCAGCACTAATCAATATTTTATAAATAAAACTGTACGCCAGAATCTTTTTATACATTTTTATACGTTAACTGCAAATTGTCAAAATTCGAGGTTATGCTTGTGCTTATGCATGGGCAGTGAGGACTAAGCATAGATAACCTAAGACTGAGGATTTGTCACTTGTCAGCAGTCACGTCAAGCCATGTTAGATCCGTGATCCAATCAGACACTTTAGGAATAAATATAAAATAAATTTAAAATTAAATTACTTTGATGCAAGTTTTTTCGATACTTATATTATAATAAGGAATTAGTAAATATTGTGGACCTAAGAACCATTAAATATAAAAATGGGATGAAAACATCAGCATAAGTATTTAAATTGAAAATTTCCGCCTCTCACAGACCTATTGCCACACAGTACTGCCACCATTAAATCGACATAGTAATTTTTGGTGTAATTTGTTTGACAGATTCAACTTCAGGCAGGTTTGCATTTGACGTTTCTGTTTTTTTCTCGTGGCGTGTTTTTGATCTGACAACACGTGGTAAATGCGTGGTAATTTATACTATAAAGTTCACAATGTCGATACAAGATAAGGTGTTATTGCGTAAAATAAAGAAAAGGGAAAAGCAAAAGCTCAAAATTTTGCAAATGCAAGAAGCTGAAAAAGCCACAAAAGGTATAAAAAAATAACTTTTTGATGACTTAACCTTACGCAAGTATTTTAAATTTTAGGGGATAACGAAACTGAAAACTGGAAGCTACCACATCGGGGAGAAGCCCCTACTAAAAAGAGTAATTGTCTCATATCATAACTTAAAGTGAATCTTTTATTTGTCAAATTTTTAGAGAAAAAGATGAAGTCTAAGGCTATGCATGCAGAAGATAGTGATGATAATGAGCCTCAAGATATGGATACTGAGGAAATTCAAACAGCAGAATCAGAGAGATGTATGCACATTGACAATTTTCCTTAGCTATTTGAATAGTTCTATTGTACAAATTACGTAATGATTTCATGTGTTGATGATTTAAAGGCGAATATGATTTTCTCCTCATGAATATTTATATTCGTTGGAGTTGAGGAAACTTGAATACTAATATATATATCTGATAATTTTAATTACAATTACATATATTAAATACCTTTTTTTTTTAAGTTTCTATTATTGGTATTTAATTTTAGTACCAGGTTCATCAATAGGTTTAGAAATTCTGAGTAATTGCACATTCGATTCTTTAAATGAGAAAGTTTGTGAATTAACATTAAAAGGCATTACCGATATGGGTTTTACTAAACTCACAGAAATACAGGCGCACTCAATACCACCATTATTAGAAGGTAGAGATTTGGTTGGAGCAGCAAAAACTGGTTCTGGTAAAACTCTAGCTTTTCTAATTCCAGCTGTGGAATTGGTATATAAATTAAAATTTATGCCTAGAAATGGTAAGTTATGATCTCAATGTTTTATCATGTGAACTTTCATTATAATATTTACTTTTTATAGGTACTGGAGTTATAATTATATCACCCACAAGAGAATTATGTATGCAGACATTCGGCGTTTTGAAGGAATTGATGAAATATCATCATCATACATATGGTTTAGTAATGGGAGGTGCTAGTAGACAAACTGAAGCTCAGAAATTATCTAAAGGTAATAATTATAACTTGATTTATGGCCATAATTATTAGTATTTGTTTTTCAGGTATAAACATCCTTGTAGCTACACCTGGCAGATTATTAGATCATTTACAGAACACTCCAGACTTTTTATATAAAAACCTCCAGTGTTTAGTTATTGATGAGGCTGACAGGATCTTGGATATAGGTTTTGAGGAAGAAATGAAGCAAATTATCAATTTATTGCCAAGTAGGAGAAATATTTTAATCATTAATGTTACTCTTTTAAACATATAATCTTCTGTTACAGAACGACGACAAACTATGCTGTTTAGTGCAACACAAACCGAAAAAACAAAAGCTCTGACATCGCTAGCTTTAAAGAAAGAACCGGTATATGTAGGGGTTGATGATACAAAAGAATTAGCTACAGTATCAGGCTTGGAGCAAGGATATGTTGTTTGCCCATCAGAGAAGAGATTGCTAATTCTATTTACATTTTTGAAGAAGAATCGCAAGAAGAAAGTAATGGTTTTTCAGCTCGTGCATGTCTGTGAAATATCATCACGAATTGTTCAATTATATTGACTTACCAGTGATGTGTATTCATGTAAGCATATATTTAATAATGCTTCGGGCCTTAGAGGCTCTCGGTTATAATTTTCTTCACCAACTATTTCTACTTTTTTTGGATTCTTGTACTGTTTCTTCCCACTCTATGCCTCTTTAGGATTTTCGTGTTGTATTTTGGGATGTTTTCTAGTCATTCACATCTTCATAGATTTGGTTTTTTGTTTCTTAGTTCTTTTCATCATTGGAACTTGCCCATTTACAATGCTGATTTTCCTGTATTTCTATTTTTTCTCAAATAGCATACCTTACCTGATATTGCTCTAAATTCTACTACGTTTTCTAATGATTTCGTGTTCCAGGAAGTTGATCCATATCTGATCCCTTTTGAATAGCGCGTTTTTACCTAAATCAATTACTCTATTATCTATTGGGTGTTCAGCGAGGAATGGAACAGTGCGATATAAAAAAAAAGCATTTTAAAATTATCAAAAAAAATTACGATAAATCATATGCATGAAAATATGAAAATTGTATATGCAAATGAAATTTTGAATTTATTCTATCTTTATGAATAGTATAACAATAATAATAGACAAACGTGTTGGGTATTGAACGATAAATGCGTATTATTTACTTACAATGAACAGACACGTGGCCTCAAAATTCTATGTCATCTGACTTCACTTTTCGTCATTTTGTCATACGTTTCAAACTTGTCGTCATACTAGTAGTCACGTGACATGTGTCAAAATAAATTTTGAGATTGTTAAATATACTGAACCTATTCCCACAACAAAAATTTACTATTTTTTTTATTTTCGAGACATCGGGTATCACATGCCATTCTTGGCTAAACCCATTGTGTACAATATATATCCTTATTTATCTCCTGGGGATTATACCTGTTCCTTTCTTCTCTTTCCTTTCTTTATCTTTCCTTTGGTCTGGCGAACTTATTGCTTCATACTTTATTAAATACGTCCATGCCTTTGTTCCTCTTTGTGTTGCAACGCTTTTTATTATTCATCTAAGTAATCACTAATCACCAATTCAAACTACGAAAAATAATATTTTCAATTTCTTTGTGTATATTTAGGGCAAACAGAAACAAACGAAACGTACGACAACGTTTTTCCAATTTTGCAACGCCGAATCGGGCATCTTACTGTGTACTGATGTGGCCGCTAGAGGTCTAGATAAACCTGCCGTTGATTGGATAGTACAATACGATCCACCAGATGATCCTAAGGAATATATTCATAGGGTTGGTAGAACGGCACGTGGTGAGGGCAGTAGTGGGCATGCGTTGTTGATTTTGCGTCCAGAAGAGCTGGGTTTTCTTCGGTATCTTAAGCAAGCCAAAGTGCCGTTAAATGAGTTTGAATTTTCATGGAATAAAATCGCCGACATACAATTACAGGTATAATATGATCAAGTATGAAAATCTATTTAATGAGTTATACTCATGTATTGCTTTACATTTATAGCTTGAGAATTTAATAGGTAAGAATTACTTCTTGAATTTATCCGCTAAGGAAGCATTCAAATCCTATGTGAGGGCATATGATTCTCATCATTTGAAGACGATATTTGACATAAATACTCTAGATTTGGCAAAAGTCGGTCAGTCCTTTGGATTCAAGGTGCCTCCTGCAATTGATCTTCGTATCCTTTGTATTATTTAAAAAAATAATCCTAATTAAAATAAGCAATTTCTGCATAAAACAATTTTTCCTTAGCCATTTCCTTAGAAGTATCAGCAAAGAAAGGTAATCGGCCAGGTAAGAGGAAAGGGGGCGGTGGATATGGGTATTACAAGAATATGAATAATCCGAGCGGCCAAAAAGATGTTTCCAAGACGAAAACTTATAGGCAAGTAAATAGGTCTGGAGCTGACAGAAGACAGTTTAGCAGATGATTGAAGAATTATACGGCCACAATGCACACATATTCTAATAATGATTATGTGTTTTATTCTTATTGAAAAATTGAATTTTTTCAATATTGTTATGTTTATAATAAACAATATTTGATAAAACAAAGATATAATTTTTATTTTATATGCCGGTTTTGCTACAACAAAATATTAACTCAATTTCGGCATCTGGTGATAGATAATCAAAGACCAAATCAAAAGAATCATTTTTTTTTAATATTATTGTTTTTGCCAAAAGATATAGAACACACATTTTATAACTAGTTCCATTATAGGAAATATAAAAAGGAGATACGTTGTGATCAAAAGTGAGCCTGGAAGAACTTTTGTGACTGTTGAATCGACTACTATGGCCGCTCACTTGAAGAAGGTCGACACTAGTCATCAATTGAAACTGTTAAAATGAGAGGATTAGAGTTAAAAGAGAACCAGAAATTTACTCCGACCATTATATGGTCTGTTAGAAGCTAGTTATAGAATCAGATGATGCAGTAAGACAGCAGACTTTACCATAATTTGAGCATACCTCGAATTTAAAGAAAAACGTCAAGAAATCGTAATAGCATCATGACACAAAGGACATCCGAGTAAGCTTGGATTCGATCTTCTCTGAAATTGTGTAGCATGTATAACTCAAAGGCGTTGCACCTGGGAGCATGTAAAGTCGAACATGTTGGTTGACTACTAGTTGGTAGAACGAAGAAATAAAGAATGAAGTAAAAATCAAGAAACAGAAATGGAGCATAAGGATAATCTTGGTGATCAAAAGCTATAAAATGTTCTCAAAACACTTAGGAAAGAAAATCAATACAGCATTAAACACATAAAAGCAAAAGATGGCAAGATCATAGGTGTGCTGATATTGAATTCAAAACTGCCATCAATTGAAATGAGCCATATTCCCTAATAGCAAAATTTAAATTTCCCGCCACTATTTTTAGTAACTTCAACGTAAAGGCATTAAAATAACTATCAATGTAGTACAAAATGGTAGGTAATTTTATGTTTCAACGTTGAAGTTACTAAGAATATTTGCGGAGAATTTAAATTTGGCTATGTGGGTTGGTACACAGACATCATCGGTGACGAATAAATCAAGTTAATGAAACATTAAAAAACTTTAGCACAGTGTCCATTGTTTTAGCATTTTAAGCTGTGTATTTTAAATATTAAAACTGTGTTTTTTTAAAGTTGTGGGCAATGTAGAACTACAGATAATTTCTATTTTTAAATCCACAATCAACTTTCTGCGCATTCTTCAATCAACAAAGATAGCACAAGTAGTGTTGTAAAACCATTTCTTAACTTAGTATCCACTATCTGTAGGGGTTTAATAAAAATGGGGTTCCCATTTAAGATTTCAAACTTGTCTCCCCTGCTACTCTGAGGAAGATGAGTTGGGGAATCGAGTTCGGCACCATTCAGTGAGCCCCCTACATATAACAAATCTTACTAAGATCTTTTTTTGATTTGATGCAGTGTTTTAGATATATTCCGTTGTGTCAAGATAAAAAACTCACCTGTATATGTAAATAAATAAATAAAAGTACAAATTAAAATAATAAAATAAATGAAGATATACAGAATGTATCAGATATAGAGGTAAATATAATAATATGTAGCAGCTGCAATCATATACAATCAAAAAGTCTTAATGCACAGGAGGTCTATCTGTAAGCATTACCCCCACATACCACTATCATTCAGCCATTACCGCTGTTAGTTTTGTGTGGATCGCCGCTTGGAGTGTAAGCCACTTCGAACATTTTATTTAAATCTTCCCGTCTCGAAAAAACTATCCTTTCAGACCAGCATGATTTCATATAAAGAAAATCGAAGCTTGATGCATCGGCAAAGCGCGGGAATGTATAGATTCATTTTCGCGCGATATCATAGTAAAAGAGCGTGTTTGCACATTTTCTGTATCTACATTTATTTCTGTTTAATTGATTCAATTCATTTTCCGTATGATTAAATAAATCCAAAGAAATAACTCAGATCATGTGGTACCGTTATTAACAACTAACTCTCGATTCGACAAAGCAAAAGAAAAATATTTACGTTTTAACTACTGAAGTCGCATATCCGGTGAAACTCGAACATCGTATCAGGATATTAAAAATAATACTTTGTAGACTTACGTAGAATGCTCTTAACAAAAAAGGAATGTTTATTATATAAAAAGAAGAAATTTAAAATGCCTCAGTTTTGCTATTTTTACAAGGGCCTTTATTTATTCAGAATGACGTTAAATAAACTTACGGCATACCATTAAGAATAATACTAAATGAGTGCAATGTATTTATACATAATACCACGTTTAGCGGGTGCTTATCATGACGTTTCCTTGCTTCAGGCCCGGTCTAAAGAATTTTTGGCTCTAAATTTTTGTTTTTTTTTTATTCTTCAATGATGAATTCCGGTTTCGGTGGGTTTGTGCTTTATATATCGTGTAGTTAACACCCAAGCAAAATTTACTTTTTTATTTGATACACCCTGTATATTATGATTTTATACAACACGGTTACAGTTGTCTATTGTTGTAAATTATTAATATTTTACGACCATAATAGGCAAATTTAAATTCCCCGCCACAATTTGTAGTGAATTCAACGTGAAGGCATTAAAATAACTATTAATGTAGTACAAAATAGTGGGTAATTTTATGTTTCAACGTTGAAGTTACTAAGAATAACTGCGGGAAATTTAAATTTGGCTATTAGGGAGACTTGATAAGTATCGTATTAAATTCATAAAAAATATAATAAAATATGAAATAAAAGGGAATTTATATAAAAAAAACTATTAATTCCATAAATATATGAAATATTTTTTTTGCTTTTCTTAAAATACTTAAAATACTAAGTAATTTCTTTCCCAATTCTAGTGATTTTCTGGTGGAATTATAATCTCAATCTAGTGAAATACGTCTTTTGTCAGTTGGCAACACTGCTGAAGTGTGGAATACCAATACGTTATTGTGCAGTGGAAACTACTCCAATAATTCTAAAAAAACAGAGAGATGTAACTTTGTTTCCTTTCTGATAAATAAAATATGGCAAATTCTCTACTTATGTGTTCTATATCAAATACCTATACTAAATTTTCAATTTTGTATTATAGTGCTCTTACAGTGGACAACAGATAGAAATGTAAATCACTGGAATATTCATAAGAGGAATTTATGGAGAAGTGCTCAAATACACTTCGAAAATACATTCCGAAGACTTGCATTTTAAACACTTTAAAAAATTATTAAAAAACTACGAATATTTTTCCGTGATTATTTGTACCAACAAGTATGACCCCACATAGCCAAATTTAAATTGCCCGCAATTATTCTTAGTAACTTTAACGTTGAAACATAAAATTACCTACTATTTTGTACTACATTGATAGTTACTTCAATGTCTTTACGTTGAAGTTACCAAAAATAATGGCGGGAAATTTAAATTTGGCTATTAGGGACATTATCAATTAGCGTTTTTGAAACCTAAAAATGTTTGAAGGGAGAATTTTGTTAGCAGTAGAAAATGGTGTAATTAAACAAATTAAATTATTAAAGCAGTGAATAAAACTTTTCTCTTGTTTTATTTAATACATTTTGCAGTTAATTTCTATGTCTTATGTAAAACCTTAATAATAGCCAAACTTAAATTTCCTGTCACTATTTTTAGTAACTTCAACGTAAAGGCATTAAAATAACTATGAATGTAGTACAAAATAGTAGGTATTTTATATTTGAACGTTGAAGTTACTCAGAATAATTGCGGGCAATTTAAATTTAGCTAGGTGGGAAACTTATAAAGCTATTTGCTTATAACTTCCACTACTAGTCATGATTCTTTTAAACATTTTGATGACAAAACTAACCACATTAATAAATTAATATCTATTATGTTATACATATAATATCAAATGTAATAGACTAGGGTATTTTTCATAAAATTATTTGAAATTTTTGTTTTGAACTATATTCGCGATTATTTATTTCGCCATCTTTAAAAGATGCCCCTAAGTATGTGCTCTGTATTGACTGTATTTGGAGGTTACGAAAGCGTGTCTACAAAACATCAACAAAGGTGCCGACAATTATGTCCTTATTGTTATACTCCGTAAAGTGAATCTTTTATTTAGCCGTCAAATTTTTAGAGAAAGAGATGAAGTCTAAGGCTATGTATGCAGAAGATAGTGATGATAATGAGCCTCAAGATATTAATACTGAGGAAATTCAAACAACAGAATCAGAGAAATGTATGCACATTGTCAATTTTCCTTAGTTATTTGAATCTTTCTATTGTACAAATTACGTAATGATTCCATAGATGTTTTTGTAAATATAAATCGCGATTGTGATTATGTGTGCGATTATAAATCACATCGTTGGAAAAGTATGAATTTAACCACCATTCAAGCGATTATAAATCCCAATAATTGTACCTATGGGGCGATTACTAGTGATTTGTTTACATTTCAAACAGCAATATGGCTGACAATGTGAGGGTATGTATTAACAGTATTTATTATGATTTGAATTTTTCTGTTTTTTTTTCGCTTTATGCTGATAATTTATTATTTCATCATCTGACGAATCTGTAAAAAACAATTTATATACTGCAAAAATGAATCCGATGCTTTCGACCATTGTGCATAGAAGTAAACAAAGCGTGTAAACAAATCATTGCATTGCAAAACGATTACAAATCATGGATTAATTGCTGTGACGTAACGATTAATCTTAGAATCATAATCACAATCGTGATTTATATTTACAAAAACACCTCATGTGTTGATGATTTAAAGGCGAATATGATTTTCTCCTCATGAATATTTATATTCATTGGAGTTGAGGAAACTTGAATACTAATGTATATGTCTAATAATTTTAATTACAATTACATATATTAAATATCTTTTTTTTCTTTATTTCTTTAATTTCTATTATTGGTATTTAATTTTAGTACCAGGTTCATCAATAGGTTTAGAAATTCTGAGTAATTGCACATTCGATTCTTTAAATGAGAAAGTTTGTGAATTAACATTAAAAGGCATTACCGATATGGGTTTTACTAAACTCACAGAAATACAGGCGCGCTCAATACCACCATTATTAGAAGGTAGAGATTTGGTTGGAGCAGCAAAAACTGGTTCTGGTAAAACTCTAGCTTTTCTAATTCCGGCTGTGGAATTGGTATATAAATTAAAATTTATGCCTAGAAATGGTAAGTTATGATCTCAATGTTTTATCATGTGAACTTTCATTATAATATTTACTTTTTATAGGTACTGGAGTTATAATTATATCACCCACAAGAGAATTATCTATGCAGACGTTTGGTGTTTTGAAGGAATTGATGAAATACCATCATCATACATATGGCTTAGTAATGGGAGGTGCTAGTAGACAAACTGAAGCTCAGAAATTATCTAAAGGTAATAAATAAAACTTGATTTATGATCATAGTTATTAATTATTTGTTTTTCAGGCATAAATATCCTTGTAGCTACACCTGGCAGATTATTAGACCATTTACAGAACACTCCAGACTTTTTATATAAAAACCTCCAGTGTTTAGTTATTGATGAGGCTGACAGGATCTTGGATATAGGTTTTGAGGAAGAAATGAAGCAAATTATTCATTTATTGCAAGTAGGAGAAATATTTTAATCATTAATGTTACTTTAAACATATAATCTACTGTTACAGAACGACGACAAACTATGCTGTTTAGTGCAACACAAACCGAAAAACACAAAGCTCTGACATCGCTAGCTTTAAAGAAAGAACCGGTATATTAGGTGTTGATGATACAAAAGAATTAGCTACAGTATTAGCTTGGAGCAAGGATACGTTGTTTGCCCATCAGAGAAGAGATTGCTATTCTATTTACATTTTGAAGAAGAATCGAAGAAGAAAGTAATGTGTGTTTCAGCTCGTGCATGTCTGTGAAATAATCATCACGAATTGTTCAATTATATTGACTTACCAGTGATGTGTATTCATGTAAGCATATATCTAATAGCGCTTCGGGCCTTAGAGGCTCTCAGTTATTATTTTCTTCACTTACTATTTCTACATTTTTTGGATTCTTGTACTGTTTCTCTTCCCACTCTTATGCCTCTTTAGTAATTTTGTGTTGTATTTTGAGATGTTTTCCAATCATTTACTTCTTCATAGATTTGGTTTTTTGTTACTATTTTTCATCATTCGAAGCTGCCCATTTACAATGCTGATTTTCCTGTATTTCTATTTTTTCTCAAATAGCATACCCTGCCTGATGTTGCTGTAAATTCTACTACTCTTTCTAATTATTTCATGTTCAAGGAAGTTTATCCCTATCTGATCCTTTTTGAATAGCCTGAATCAATTACTCTTACTATCTATAGGGTGTTTAGCGAGGAATGGAACAGTGCGATATAAAAGACAAAGATTTTAAAATTATCAAAAAAAGGAAAATACGATAAATCATATGCATGAAAATATGAAAACGATTATATTATATACGGTAGAATAAATTCAAATGAATTTATTCTACCTTTATGAAAAGTATAACAATAATAATGGACAAACGTGTTGGGTGTTGAACAATATTATTTACTTACAATGAACAGACACTAAAAATATATATATATATATATATATATTGATTCAGTCGACGTAATCAGTCCATGCATATTAGACAGGCAACCACAGACCATGTGTAATCAGCTACTTTAGAGGTGTATATAACATGAAATTACATAAAAATGAAATATAACTTCTTAAGCAACTTAAGAGGGGTAAAAAAAAATTATTTAAAAAAAAATACTAAACCTAACAGTTGTTATCACACCAAGAACGTTTAACCGCCTTTTTGAACCATTAGTGCATATTTTTGAGATTCCTACACGATTTTGTCAGACCACGCGGTGTTGCCATGCTTCAAGGAACAATTTTGCATACGATGAGATTTATGCAACTGCATATAATCAGATCGTTAGGTGGTGTACACGCAAATCGGTATACTGATGCGATTTAAATTAATATACCAGTGTTTTTAAGTTGATTGATAAACATGAGTCGGGAAGGATGCTAGTTCAATTAGCAAATATATCGAATAATTATAAAGATAGCGACGAAAGTTAGAATTTTGTTTTATTTATTTTCTTATAATTATTTCTGGAATACATTTAACATGCCATGATATTGTTTGTATATAGAGGAAACAATATAATAACGTTCAAAATCTTTTTATTTAATTTCGTGTACGTAATTTAATCTTTTTATTTAACTTCGAAATGCGCTACTCGTAACGCCTCGTAACGGTCGTACTTTTGAGCTCGTATGGAATTTAATGGTGCGGATGAATGTGCGTATGACATGACGTACATAACAGATATTTCTTGCGATTTGGATATATGCAGATTACGTTAACTTGTAGTAATCATATAAAAATAGTTTAAACTATAGTGTTCTCAAGAAATAATTAATTTTTTTGTTGACGATTCTGCTTTTGTATTTAACAAATATTCGGAGAAATATTCTGTTATTATTGTTATTGTTTAGATTGTGGAATAGTTATATAGGTACTACCTTGCATTTTAATAGATGTGTGAGGTTAGTGCTTTCAGTCTAAAATATTTTTTTATATTTCGTATTTTGTATAAATGTCAACCTTATAAATAGAGAAAAAAATATTTTTTCAGCAACTGAGCCTAGGAATTCATGAATGCTCAGAAACATATAAAAATGACATCGATGACTTTGGTGATAATGATAATTATTCCAGTGGTACTGAATATATACCTCCTTCCGGTTTTTCATCTAGATCTTTTGATTTAGAAAATCAAAAGATGATTTTCAACGTGATATAATTTCAACACTTTTTAAATGAAGCTCTGACTTATTGTTAGATACTTTTAATATAAATGTGAGAATATTTTTATAATATAATTAAGTAAGTTAATTATGACGTGTTATTATTGAATCTACAACGATTTGAAAAGAAAACGCTGATTCTTAATTCTGTTAATTTTGCGTTTATATTAATATACTATTTCTGTTAATAAAACGTAAAATTGATACATTTTAAGGATTTTAATATTCAGAAGTATCTGCGAGAATGTATGCGTTAAAACAATGTAAATAAATGGAATCAAAAAAAAATCAAGCGTATGAGATGGCGAAAATCAAAAGGAGGCGTGCTGAAATATTCCAAGAAGCATTAAAATCACTATTTTTTCCTAGTTCAGTTTAAAATTTTATACCTGTTGATATGAGTTTTACTTTCTTTCCTGCTGTTTATTAAAGTTGAAACGAAATACACAATTGAAATTATTGGATGCTTCAAAACCCTAATAATAATTATACTCCTATAATCCAATATATATATTTTGGGAACATTTCTAATTTTCGAACAACTATAGGCGCGCTAGAAAGTTTAATGTAGCTTCTTCCATGTACAATTGACCAGTTTATTATATTTCTAAAAGATAAAGAGAATATTAAAACTTATCTCACTTTTTTATAAAACTAAATATCTCAACAAGTTAAACAGAACTTCAGTCGCAACGTTAATAATACGCGCATCAAATAATATAAGTAAATAGTAGATCTATAACCGATATAAAATAGATATTTACAATGTTGTCACATTTTTGGCTTCATAGCGCAGTAACCATTTTGCATGGTCTGACAAAATCGGTTAGAATTCATTTCTGTATAATACATAAGCGACAATAGCGCTACCTTCTCTATAAACTGATGAACTAAAGCGGTATATAGTTATCTAGGAAGCACCAAACCGGACCCAATTTTCATATTGAGATTTTCAGGGCTAGATGATCTAGATGGCGTAATAGTGCCATATCTAACAGAAAACGTTGTCAGACCACTATGGTGGTCTGACAACGTATCTTTTGGTTGGGAAGTTGGGAACACATACTGGTATTGGTCTGTGTATGCTGGTTTAACAAATCATGTATATATATATATATATATATATATTATATATAAAGGAAAATTAAAAAATATTTATTGAATGAAGCTATAATATTTCAAACAATAATCACTCATAAAACTAATTTACGGTTAGCATTATTATACGGACATATTTATAGCTTCTTAGCCCTTTTACCATTCAATTGTTGACATTGATAGGCAGATTCATTATTGTATAATAATCATAGATGACTAATAGTTTATAAATTAATATTAATTCTCATTAGATTAGTAAAATTTACTAACTAATTTACGAAGTACCTGGTAACAATAAATGCCTCCAATATAAACACCGATCAATGCAAAAATAGTACTTCACCGTAAAAAAGTAATATACAAAATGTTTTGTATAAAGAAATCAGTTTTACGTAACTAAAACTAGGAGTTTTGACATATTTTAACAACGTATTTTATACAATAAATGTAAATATCCCAAAAACTATCAAGAATAAGTATACCATATATAAGCTAACAAAAATCTCGTGACAGTGGTGAGTCATTGTGCGCACATTGTTCTGGAGTGGGCGGAGAGTATACGATGGCCGGTTTACAGTATCCCACATAGCCAAATTTAAATTGCCCGCAATTATTCTTAGACGTTGAAACAGAAAATTACCCACTATTTTGTACTGCTTTAATAGTACTTAAATGCCTCCCCGTTTCATGGAAATTTAAAATCAGACATTTCAGGATCGCCTTATCGGTGTCGTCAATCCCTGTTATTCGCTTAGGAATATTTATATATTTCCTTGGAGAATTACATTTGGTCCATTCACCACTGCCTATTTTTCTTTTTTCACTCACAATTCCATAAATTGTCGACAATGACATCTTCGTAGCCTTCGCAGCTTCCGATTTTACAGTCAATAAATTTTCTTCTGGAAAACGATCTCTTAAATAGCTAATAACATTAACAATTTCGTGACTTTATGCACTAATGACACGTTCGCCTAAATGGATTGATGTTCGTTGCATTTTGGCCGGCACTATAGCTATACTGTAATAATCTGTGTACACTTTCATTATCAGTGAGTAACGAATAGCACAATTGCAAGTGACTTCCGCCCACCTCTCTTATCAGCAGGCCAGTGACACGTAAGCGTAATTGTTTCAGCTCCGTCCTTTTTGCTACTGCGCAACTGTCACGAGCGATTTGTCGAGTTGTACGTATATTTGGATACAGTCGCTGCCAACAGCAAGTATCGCAGTGAAAACCCGCTTTCTGGTTCTAGCTCTATCAGTTAGGCAAGAATTGGCAAAATCGTTTAAGTAACAACCACATTCAGACATTTGACTTCAGTTGAGCTACTAAAGGCGACAAAAATAATTGAAGTATTTGATTTTTTTTAATTTTTTTTTTAATACATTTGCAAAGATTTGCATATGGCCTCAAAATTGCATGCCATCTGACCTCACTTTTCGCCGTTTTATGTCATACGTTTAAAACTTGTTGTCATACTAGTGGTCATGTGACATGTGTCAAAATAAATTTTGAGATTGTTAAACATACTGAACCTGTTCCCACAAAAAGAATTTACTATTTTTATTTTCGAAACATCAGGTGTCACGTTGTGCCATTCCTGGCTAGACCCATTGTGTACAATATATATCCTTATTTATCTCCTGGGGATTATACCTATTGCTTTCTTCTCTTTCCTTTTCGTGGGTCCGACGAATTTACGCTGCTTATCATTCTTCTAAGTAATCATCAGATTCAAACTACGAAAAATAATATTTTCAATTTCTTTGTTTGTGTATATTTAGGGCAAACAGAAACAAACAAAACGTACGACAACGTTTTTCCAATTTTGCAACGCCGAATCGGGCGTCTTGCTGTGTACTGATGTGGCCGCTAGAGGTCTAGATATACCTGCCGTTGATTGGATAGTACAATACGATCCACCAGATGATCCTAAGGAATATATTCAGAGGGTTGGTAGAACGGCACGTGGTGAGGGCAGTAGTGGGCATGCGTTGTTGATTTTGCGTCCAGAAGAGCTGGGTTTTCTTCGGTATCTTAAGCACGCCAAAGTGCCGTTAAATGAGTTTGAATTTTCATGGAATAAAATCGCCGACATACAATTACAGGTATAATATGATCAAATATGAAAATCTAGTTAATTAGAGCTATACTCATGTGTTGCTTTACGTTTATAGCTTGAGAATTTAATAGGTAAGAATTACTTCTTGAATTTATCTGCTAAGGAAGCATTCAAATCCTATGTGAGGGCATATGATTCCCATCATCTGAAGACGATATTTGACATAAATACTCTAGATTTGGCAAAAGTCGGTCAGTCTTTTGGATTCAAGGTGCCTCCTGCAATTGATCTTCGTATCCTTTGTATTATTAAAAAAATATCCTAATTAAAAGAAGCAATTTTTGCCTAGAACAATTTTTCCTTGCCATTTCTTAGAAGTATCAGCAAAGAAAGGTAGTTCGGCCAGGTAAAGAGGAAAGGGCGGTGGATATGGATTATTACAGGATATGAATAATCCGAGCGGCCAAAAAGATGTTTCTAAGGCGAAAATTTATAAGCAAGTAAGTAGGTCTGGAGCTGACAGAAGACAGTTTAGCAGATGATTGAAGAATTATACGGCCACAATGCACACCTATTCGAATAATAATTATGTTTTATTTTTATTGAAAAAAATGTATTTTTTCAATATTGTACGTTATTTTTATAATAAACAATATTTGATAAAACAAAGATATAATTTTTATTTTATATGCCGGTTTTGCTACAACAAAATATTAACTCAATTTCGGCATCTGGTGGTGGATAATCAAAGACCAAATCAAAAGAATCATTTTTTCTTAATATTATTGTTTTCGCCAAAAGATATTGAACACACACTTTATAACTAGTTTCATTATAGGAAATATAAAAAGGAGATACATTGTGATCAAAGGTGAACCTGGAAGAACTTTTGTGATTCTTAAATCGACTACTATGACCGCTCACTTGAAGAAGGTCTTAAGCAACGACACTAGTCATCAATTGAAAATGTTAAAATGAGAGGATTAGAGTTAAAACAGAACCAGAAATTTACTCCGACCATTATATGGTCTGTTAGAAGCTAGTTAGAAATCAAATAACGCAGTAAGATAGTAGACTTCGCCATAATTGGAGCATACCTGGAATTTAAAGAAAAACGTCAAGAAATCGTAATAGCTTCATGGCACTTCGATGGAGATGGGCTTGTACCCATCGCTGAGTTGCAGAGATTAGTGGAGCACTGCCAGAAGACTACTCACACATGCGACGCTAACGCACACAGCACTGTTTGGGGAAGCAATGACACCAATCAGAGAGGTGAGCAACTTATATTTTCTGTGATAACCTACTCGTGCGCAATATCAGGAATACCCCTACGTTTGTAACGAGGGTAAGAGAGGAAGTGCTACATATTACACTAAGTACAATGAGCCTAAAGGATCTGCTAAAAGACTTTAATAAGACCAAGCGTAACGGAGACTGTCAGAGCTACACCGAAAAGCTTACCTCCTACAACAAAGCTATTAGGAAAGCGAAAATGGACAGCTTCGGAAAGTTCTGTAAGGATATCGAATCAACACCTACCGCCTCACGACTTCGCAAAGTAGTGGGGAAGGACAGAATCGATATAGATATGGTAGTACGAAAGCCAGGCGGAAGCTTCACTGAAAGTGAAGAAGAAATAGCTCTCCTTCTTCTGGAAACCCACTTTCTGAAACCAAAGTGGGTACCTCGGAAAATCTTTCCGAGCAAATATAGAAACCAACCAACGAAACTACCCAACAAACACAAATGCACTGGGCCAAAGCAGGCTGAATATGTTCTTGCCAGTAGTGTCAGTAATGGTCCAGCACCAGCATGCCAGATGTGGGCCAGTGTCTATAGGAGATTCATGCGGACTCTTTGCCAACGTATGCCGGGTCATCATCGACCGTTGCCGGCTCTTTACAATGCCTTTATCAATTTGGTGCAGTTTACAGGTTGGAACAGAACTAAACCGGGAGTCAACGCTGGGGTTCACTGAAACTTTATTAAGCCAGTATATATATTTTACTGGGAAGTACCAAACCAAAAAAAAAATGTTCCCATGGAGATGCAGTAAATAATTTTATATTATTTAATATTACAAAATTTCTTATGCTTTCTATCTAGCTTATTAGCCACTTTAGTTAGACAAACACACTTTTTGAAAAAGATTGCTTGTTTTAAAAATATTGTCTTTTCGTCCATGCGATTCCACAAATACATAGATACAGTATGTATCTTATTAATATCTATAATTAACATATACAATAAAATATTTGCACACATGGGCCGTCGCCGAGTCTCTAGTTAATAATTTATACAAATATTAGGACGTTGGCTTAGCGATGGCACAATGCTAACAATTTTAAATACACATGCTGGCAAGCCAATGACTATTTCTAGATTAGTTTTCAATTTGAATAGGGAAAAAACGAGGAAAATAGGCATTTTTGCCACATATTTGTAAATATCTCGAGAATGGTTATTCCTACGGGTTCGGCGTTGCCGGCATTCGCATGTCTCTCCGCCCTCAAAAGCCTACCCTAAGGTGCACCACCATTGCCATTTTCTCCTATTTCTAGATTAGTTTTCAATTGAATAGGGAAAAAACGAGGAAAATAGCCATTTTTGGCACATTTCCAATACGATGCCGACACTTAACTAGATGATGGTCAACAGTGTTGGGTACTATCATGGCCAGGCACATATTTAGGAGCGAACGGTTAAAGTGGGTCATAAGTACCTTTCAGCCTTTTAAAACACCGGGAGTAAACGGGTTTCTTCCAGTCTTACTTCAGAAAGGCCAAGACGAAATCCTTCTACACATGATCCGGATAAGCCGGAGTAGTTTACAGCTGGGCTTATATTTCAGAAGTTTGGCGGAGCGTCAAAGTCACCTTCATACCAAAAGCAGGGAAAAAGGACACTGTGCACCCTAAATCCCACAGAGACCTATCAGGTTTACTCATTCTTTTTGAAAACGGTGATAATAGATAATTATATCAGAACAGATATCTTGGAGCGGTTGCCGTTGCACCCCTGTCACCACGCCTATCAAACTGACAAATTTACTGAGACTGCATTAGTGGAGGTGACGGATCGAATCGAAGATGTAGCGACGAATAAACATATGATATTGTCATATATTTGAGAACACCCTCTGTGACATAGTTCAAAGAGGATTGAGCTTAAGAGAAGATGGTGTCAATCGGTGGGACTCAATGTTAATCCCACTAAGATCACCTTAGCAGCATTCACTAGGAAAAGGAAATCCAATCTCAAAACCATAAAAATGCTTGGGTAAAACATAGATTGGAGAACAGAAGTTAAATATCTAGAGGCGTTACTCTAGACAGTAAACTTGTCTGGAACAAACACGAACTTGAAATAACCAACAAGCTCAATAAAGCCCTAATGGTGTGCAGAAAATTTACAGGGAAAAATTGGGGATGTAACCTAAAAATACAGCAATAGTTAGACCGATCATCACTTACGGCCAAGTAGCTTGGAGCAAAAGAACTAATCTGGCCACCGCGATAACTAACCTCTCAAAAGTACAAAGATTAGCATGCGTATGCATAACTGGGGCTATGAGAACATGCTCAACAGCAGCTATCGAGGTGGAATTGGATCTTATCCCTTTCCACATTGTGGTAGAGGGCGTGGTAAAAAGAACCACATTCAGAATGATCAAGGAAGGAACGATTAGGCATAGGCCTCAATCTCCTGACAGTGATCAAACCTGGGATATGTCCCGGGATGACATGTCAAAAAATTCAGCGTTGTCTCAGAATTCACCACAAAGCTTAGTAACAATAGCGAGAGTGGGATCACACCATGTTGAAATTGAACAGAAATGGCAACAAATGGTACAATGATGGCTCCAAACGGCAGGAGGAACTGGAATAGGAATATATGGGCCTACAGCCACGTATTTCGAAAGCTTGGGTAAATACCTAAGTATCTTCTAGGTGTAAATACACACTATTAAAAGATGCGCTCAGTTCAATAGTGACAGGAATTATAGAAAGCATGTTATAATATACAGTGAGGTCGTAAATGGTCCCCCCCTGATAACTTTTGAATGGTATGAGATAGAGCAATGAAACAAAAACCAAGTGAAATTAGAGATAATTTATGATTTTTTGCCTATAGAGATACGCACATGGCTTCTGATGTAAAATAGAGGGCGTAGCTATCTTTAAAATTTTAAATAGGAAGTAATTTCATTTAGAAGCTCATTTGGAAGATATTTCTATTACTTTTATGGCAATGCAAACAGTTTTACGATTTTCAAAATTTTTACCAACTTATCCAAGATTAATAATTGTAATAGTTACGTTATTTTTTCTATAGCCCTCGTATAAATATTGTGGTTTTATGCGATTGCTGTAAAATATGACATATTTTACAATATGACGTTTTTGCAAAATTTAGCAAGTGTTTTATCTGTCAGTGTATGTGTCATGTGTGTGCAGTGATTATATACACGTTAGATAGTCACTGTGTGTGTGGGTGTCTATGTTACAGATTACTGTAATTACAGGTTTCTGTACACTATATCCAAAAAGCGAATACGAGGGCTATCGAAAAAGTAACGTAAGTAATCCATTATTAATCTTGGATAAGTTGGTAAAATTTCGAAAATCGTTAAAACTGCTTGCATTGCCATAAAAATAGAAATATCTTCCAAATGAGCTTCTAAATGAAATTACTTCTATTTAAAAATTTTAAAGATAGCTACGCCCTCTATTTTACATCAGAAGCCATGTGCGTAGCTCATGCAGAAAATCCTAAATTATCTCTAATTTCATTGGTTTTTGTTTCATTGTTCTATCTCATACCATTCAAAAGTTATCAGGGGAGGGGGGGGGGGGAAGGAGGTCATTTACGGCCTCACTGTATATTAATAACCATAACTTCAATTTTAATGAAACATAAATTTTAGATATAGAAAATAATTATTATAAAAGACTGTTTATAAATAAATGTGGCACTATATAAAACAACAATAAATCAATCAATGATAAAAACGACATAAATAATCTAAGTAACTTTATAATAATCTAATAATAGTAAATTTTAAGGAAAAAGGAAAAGCGAATTGAGTCGTCGCACACCTCATCTTACATTAAGTTTTATGGTCGAAAATACATAAATGAGGTGTGAATAAAGCTGTCTGATTTTTGCGAATGCATAGTGGAAAACAAATTTTGTACGTACTCTCAACATTAGTATAAAAACTAATTGTAAGTTTATTAATGTATCCTTTTTTTATTATCTCAGATTAAATAAGAAATTTTAAATCAAATTTAATTTTATGCATTCTAGGATAAAAAAACGAATTTTTTGAAAAAGAAAAAATAATTTGCCGAACGTAAAATCGTTCTTTTATAATTAAAAAAACATGGCATATCCCAAGAAAGAAAGAAAGTGTAATCAAAAAAACCGTTAAATAAATTCAGGAATTTTATAGTTGTTTAGTATGATTGGCGTTTGTAATAAATCAATATCTATAGACAGTAATGATTTATTTTTGTAAGGTAGTTTAATTTCCTATTTTTTTCAGTCATATTAAAAAGTGTATATATATATAATATAGTGATAAACAGTATGTTGTAAAGCCCACTATATGAACGGCTAGGTTGTTGAAACCTGGCATATATAAACATACATTTCAAAGCCCAGGTGCAGTGTAATATAAATACATCTTTTTGTTGAGCCTGCGGTGTTGCACATAACTATTTATACAAAACGATGCCAGATGTTTTACCCCATGTCCTTAGCCTTATTACATTTTTTTAGAATAGATACGTTATAAATAAAAAATAATTTACGAAAATGAGTAGTTTTTCTTTCTTTTTCTTGGTTCTTTTGAGGTCCTTTTTTATAAAATATTAGAATATATATAACAACGTATTCGCTTTTATCTAAAAAGCTTTTTAAAATAAATAAAGACATGTAAAATATCAATTTTAAATGGGGTAATGTTATTATAAAATATTTTTTTAGTGTAATAAATGATAAAATCATAATTGTTTTATTTACTATAAATTTTTAATATATCTTTTATTTTTATTTAAAATTGCGCTTCATCTACTATGTTGATTGAATTATTTATTATTAATGTGGAAAACATTAAATTTTGTATTCGAGATTAAAATATTAGTATTTAGTCATAAAATTAAGTATTTAGTTTTGTGAAGTATTAAATTTATTTTAAAAATATATTACAATTTTAAACACAGAACAAAATTAAAAAATACGTACATACTAGAAATGATTCAAATTTATAAGCGAAATGTTGCAGTTAATGATAAATAGACATACAATACTTCATAAAACTATATAACTTCACTTTATAATTAATATATCTAAATACCATAATATTGTTTTAACAAATCTTTTTAATTACAAATTAATAATATTTTCATATTTAATCTAATAATAAATAATCAAATGTTGATTGTGTCAAGATATTGATATTGAAGCACGATCTGTAAATAAAACAAAAAGCTATATTGAAAATTTATAGTAAACAAAACAATTATATTTTGTCATTTATCAAAAAAAAAAAATTATTTATATTTTTCATGTTTTAAAAAGTTTGTAATAAGAGCGAAGCGTCGTTATACATTTCTATATTTTTATAAAAAGTACCTAAAATCCAAGAAAAACAAAGGAAGAACAAAAATATGATCAGGAAAACACATTTTTTTAAAGAAATGAGTGGTGGTCCTAGTAAAATCATGAAAAACATGCTTTTTCTTCAATACCAAAGTGTTATATACACGTATTCCAAATAACGGTACATAAAAGTTTATGATGTTTTATTATTTACTTGATATTTGAGATTTTGGCACCATTATCTGTTTGATTGGAACTATAAATGCAAAATACTTAACAAAATAGCACTTCCGGTGATCCGGAAAATGGATGTCAACTTCTTATCATTAAATAGAATGAATAATTTTTTATTCATTTTTTGATCTAACAACTATAATACGTCAGTTTTCATTAGCCTATTACTATAGCTACATGTTGCCGTTTTTGAGTTATTTAAGTTCTCTTTTTTTGCTAGTCATATCATATGCATCATTGAGAAATTAATACTGGTTAATACTGTAAGTACAGACCAAATTTCTATGTTAATGATGCAATATTATATAAAGAAAACGTAAGCACACATTACATTCTAACGTACAGGGTGTTCAAAACTGAGGAAAAAAGTAGACATATTTTCAAATCCAGAAACTCAATTTTTTTTTTAAATAACCTGTATTTTAATTCGAAATTAGAAGTAAATATCATCCCCATCGCTTTATATGAGCATTCGCTATAACTATATTTAAATAGATTTTGAGAATATGAACGACTTTATTGATAAACAGACGAAGAGCCTACTATTGCGTGTTTGTAGCCTGCTTTGAATGGATCAATGTCAAAATCATTGACTAACCAAAGTGTTTAATATATCATTGTAATTAAACTTTCGTACAACGCAAAATTGATAGAAATGACTATTCGAACAGACATTCTTGTATGGTTTATTCAAAAAATAATACATGAATTTGACGTGAATCCATTTCAGAGCCAGCTACAAACATGTAAAAGATAGGGCTCACTTAAATCTGTTTAACAAAATCGCTCAATCAAATCTATTAAAGATAGGTAAGGGGAATGCTAATATAAAACGATACGGGATATATTTAATCCTAATTCGAATAAAAAATACAGGGGTTCAATTTAAAAAAAAAAGAGTTTTCTGCATTTGAAAATATGTTACTGTTCCCTCAATTTTGAACACCTATATGTTAGAATGTAAAGTGTGCTTACCGTTTCTTAGAGTAATACTACATTCATAACACAATTTGGAGTCTCTACTTGCAGTATTAACGAGATATTAATTTCTCAATGATGCAATGATTATGACAAAAAAACAAGAAAAACTTAAATAACTCAAAACAGCCACATGTAGCTATGAAGCTAAAGAAACTGACGTATTTATAGTTTGTAGAATCATCAATGAATAACAAATTATATCATTCTATTTAAAATAAGAAAGTTGACATCCATTTCCGATCAACCGCAACTGATATTGTGGTTAAGGTAGTTTGCATTATAATGTTTCCAATCGAACAGATACTGGACCCAGAACTCTAATATAAGATAATTAATAGAACATCAAAACTGTTATGAACAAGTATACGTGGAATATCCTGTATATATATATAATACAGAAAGTAATTGCTCGAGCAAGGTTTAGATAGAATCCAAAATATATAAAAAATTGATTGTATTATGCAATAAAATAAGATGGAGTTTAATCTTCTTTAAGTATTATATTTTAATATTAGAAAACATGGGTTGTTAGGATATATTCCGTAAAATTATTCAATAACCTTCTAAACTAGATAGAACAAATAAAAAAAATAAAACATAATTATCTTAGATTAATCCTATTTATTTTTTAAAAGTTATGTAGATTTCACGTAAAAATTAATTAAATTTAATTTTAAATGTTAATTGTCTGGGTCAAAAATAAAAAAATACTAAAGAATATAGTAAATTTTTGTGTATGCAATATGAAAATTTTGTTGTTCACATATTAATTATTTGAAAAAAGTTATATTGACATTATCTAGCTCGACAAATACTTAATTTACATGTTTTATTTAAAAACGGCATCAAATAAAGTTGCCATTCTTAATACATTTTGGTGAATTTTAGAAAAATAAAATTTTCAAATAAGAGGTTGTGACTTATTCGTCAAGTTACAACGCGAAGAAAGTGGGATGCAAATTATGAGGTGAGACCAACAGATCAGATTCAATTTGTGTGATGCAGCAGTTCGGGATGGTGTATAATCCATTTATTAAAGAAGAAGAAAAAGTAAAAAAAAGCGGGCTTCATCCTTTACCAAAAATTGTCAGGAATTTTTATAATTGCTTATATTGGAGAGGATGAAAAGAAAATTTTTCAGTATTTTAAAATGTTATGATTTTTAAATTTTCAAACTATTGGATTTTGAACAAGTAAAGAATTATTCTTCACCCTTTTAACAAATTATTGGTCTTCTAAAATTTTCCAACAGGCTGTGTTGTGTGGACGGAGGACGGCATTGACAATCCTTCTGTAACGTCGCCATGAAACTGCTGGGTTAGATGTGAGCGGTGTTCATTCTTTATATTTTATTCTTCCCGGTTTAAAGCAACGTCTGTGTGTGATGGCTATTGTACACCTTAACTGTACATAAAAATGTATTAATTTAAAAACCTTTATTTATAGAAAATCCTTTTTGTTTTGTTTCATAATCATTAATATGTAGAGAAAAATATTCCAAAGTTATATTGAAAATGATTTAGCTTCAACACTAGCTAATTTAGATTGTAGATATTTTATGTTATTTTCAGTATAAAAGTAATTGTAATACTTAAGGTTTATTATTATGTTTCAAAAAACAAAACTTATGCTTATCTGAAAGCAACAATTTAAATTAAATAATTTTAAGTAACTTGTTTAATAATTAATTTGCACTTTTAGACAAATATATCACACACTTTAACCTGATTTTGCGTACAAGTAGAACATTGTTGCAAGCTACGGTCAAAGATTACGTGAATACGAGGAATATGCAAGGTCAATAAATCATGGTTATAGGCTTTATATATGTTGGTCGGCATTAGCTTAATAAGCTAAGTTTTCGGGCACTGTAATGCTTAGGGGTACATACGACGAGCGAAAATTTGCCCGAGGTTCCTGAAACCTTAACATGATGATTGACAAAATTTACCTAATACGTGTTGAGCCGAAAGTGGGCTCACAATCGGTTGGGCTTAATAATATCTTGTATATGGGTCGGCCCCGTTATAACGTTTTAGGCTCTATATTAATATATAATATTAATTATCTATATATAATTTATCCTACTACGTGAGCGTCCGTACATTAACATTTACATTGATTAGAGGCGTCACTAAATAGAGGGTCCTATACGAGCTTATGCATGTTCACGTAAAAATTGTCGCCATACTCATAGTAAAGAAATGACCGTTATTTAAATAATTTGGTGGAGCCTTTTTTGCCACCAAATGGTCGAAAGTAATACGGCCACCGTATATATTGTTCAATAGTGGTTCATGGTGGGCTGCGAAGAATCAGAGTATATGTATTATCAATCGGTTTTGTTCATTTCTCGATTATCAAGCGTCCATTCGATTTGAAACAGGTGAGGTTTGAAATTCTATATTGTATTTGAATTTCGTAAAATGAATCCGTTGTAGTGACTGTATAGTAAATTTGAGTCATTATTTTGTAATATTTTACGAAGCACATATGTAAAGCAAAATAATACTATTATGATATGTTAAGATTTTTTCTTGAGTATCTGTAATCAGTGTTGAGCGTAATTAACTTCTTTGGTAATTCTGATTCTTGTATCACAGTAATCCGTTTAATATATTAGAATCTACAATGAAATCCAATTGTAATTCTAATAACTGATTACAAATTTGTATAGGAAATTCCTGGTGCAAGTCAATTTTTAACACGCTTTAGTTATTTTTTATGTTGGTTTAGCATATAAATAGTATAAAGTTATATTCATTTAAAATATTTATGCAAATAAAATATTTGTATTCTTTCAAGAGGACGATTTTACACAGGGTGGGAAGGGAGAACTTTTTATGATGAATATTTTTATACAACGTCGGGAGAGAGGGAGTATTAAACATGTTTTAAATGGTTAAATCAATGATTCTGAACACCGAGGCGGGAAGGAGATGAGATGTTTTAGTGATTAAAGTTAATTCTTTCACACACACAATGAGGGAGGAGGATTGAAAATGTTTTAAATGAAGATTTCTCTTTAAAAAAAGCCCCGTGGGTGGGGAGGGGATGAATTATTTTTACAAGTGATGAAACTATTGTTTTTTCAGAAACACGGGCGGGACATGGTTTAAATGATTAAATTAATATTTTTTGAATTAATTGAGAAAGTTAATTGTTTTCACAACTGGTGAGGGATGAGGTTAGAAATGTTTTAATTATTAAATTAAGGTTTTTTTCAACAGAGGTGGGACGGAGATGAAATTTTTAGGGATTAAGTTAATTGTTTTCACAACACCAATAGGGAGGGAGGATTAAAAATGTTTTAAATGCTGAATTTCTCTTTAAAAAAAGCACGTGGGCGGGGAGGGAATGAATTATTTTTAAAGTAATGAAATTAAAAAAATTGTTTTTTTTTCAGAATACGGGAAAGACATGCTTTAATAATTAAATTAATGAGAATTTTTAAAACATCGTGATGGTGAAGGGGATGAAGTTTTTTTAAGTGATTAAATTAATTGCTTTGACAATACTGATGAACGAGGAAGTTTAAAAGTGGTTAAATGAAGAATGCGTTTTTTTGGAACCCTCGAGGGGAGGGAGAAGAGTGTATTAATATATTTAAAATTGAAATTAATTTTTTTTGCAACGCAGGAGGAGGGAGGATTTTATTTTAAATATAGATTCAACCATCCACAACCAAGGGAGCTTTTTAAAGAAAAATGAATATTGAAATATTTTTAATGCTCTCCTTGTTGGTGTTGTGAAAAATAATTTAATCACCAAAAAATCCATACGCTTCGCCAACTCGGTTGTTGGAAAAAAACACTAATTTAAATCATTTAAAACATGTCTAATACTATCTGCCCTCCGGTGATGCAAAAAAAAAACATAATTTCACCATTTAAAAATAATTAATCCAGTTGTGACAGCAATAAATAATCACTCAAAAAAATTTCATACCCTTCACCAACTCGGTGTTCGAAAGATATTAATTTAATCATTTAAAGGATGTCCTTTCGAATGTTATAAAAAAAAATTTCATCAATTTAAAAAAATATTCAATCCTCCCATTACGGCGCTTTTAAAAAAAAAAGATTAAGTTTCGGTGAAAACAATATATCAAAAAACGTTAAAATGTTATTAAAAATAAATTGGTTTCGTAGATTTCTTAATTTGTGTTTATTCTTATATTTTATTGGGATTTTTAACGATTCTAGAAAATTAGGTAATACGTTTATAGTTCATCTCAATTTATTTTGCGACGATCGTTTCGTTGTTTAACATGAAAGTTCAAGTAAAAGAATTAATTTTTATATAAAACATTGAATAATAATTATATATAATTGTAAAACAATTTTTATAAATTTAAATTCAACTTACACCACTAATTTCTATTATTATTTTTTCTTCTCATAACTATGCTACATATATTTTTAATATTCCCACACCACGAACGTGTCAATAATTTTTTTTAACAATCAGTGTTATATTAATTTAATTTGAAAACGTTCCGTATGGAACATAGAAATATATGTTAGTTCACAGTTATGAGAATAGTAGTGGTGGGCCTATCGTATTTTCAACTATCGATAGTACTATCGATAGCCAATTATCCATAGTGCTATCGATAATTGATAGTCAAATATAAGTATATGATGTTGACTATCGATAATATGATAGTCACGATGATAGTTATTATAGCCAATATCGACATACTACCGATAGTAAACGATATAAACTATCGTAGTGACACGACAATCAACTATCGATAGTATCGATAGGTAATACGATAGTTATCGATAAGCCAACATCGATAGTCTATTGAAGTCAAAACTATTCAATTAGTATCGATAGTCAATTGTCGATAGTATCGATAGTCAACTATCGATAGTTATCATAGCCAACTATCGATAGTCACTACGATAGTTATCGATAATCGATAGTTATCAATAGTCAACATATCGATAGTCAACTATCGATAGTTATCAATAGTTCAACTATCATAGTTATTGAAAGCCAACTATCGATAGTTCTCGATAGTCAACTATCGACAGTATCGATAGCCAACTATCGATAGTTATCGATAGCCAACTTATCGATAGTCAACTATCGATAGTTATCGATAGTCAACTATCGATAGTTATCAATAGTCAACTATCGATAGTTATTGATGTTCAAAACTATCGAACTTATCAAATAGCTCAACTATTCGATAGTTATCGAAAGCCAACTATCGATAGTTCTCGATAGTCAACTATCGACAGTTATCGAAGTCAACTATGATAGTTATCGATAGTCAAGCTATCGATAGTTATTGATAGTCAATATCGATAGTTATAGATAGTCAACCTACGATAGTTATCGATAGCCAAATTGTCGATAGTTATCGATAGTCAACTATCGATAGTTACGATAGCCAACTAATCGATGATCAACTACGATATTATCGATAGTCCAAAACTATCGATAGCAAATACGATAGTATCGATAGTCAACTATAGATATCAGACTACGTTCACTGATAGTTATTGATAGTCGTATCGATAGTTGGCACATAGAAATTAGTAGTGGAAGTAGTGAATTTAAAATAAAACAATTTAGTTTTTTGTATTGATGTAGGTATTTTATCTCATTGTTTACAGAAGATTAAGAAGATTTTGAAAGTGTTAGACAACGAAATGATGGTGCGTAAAAAATTCAGGTGAACATATAAGTGTTGATTATCTTGACCTATATAATCGTCAGAATTATAGGATGAGTTTTTTATTTGAGAAAAGGTATATTTAAACCCTGACTGATCAATAAAAAAGATTAATAAGATTTGTTATAATGTAGGGGCTCACTGGCAGCTTGAAATTGAAATGGGAACCTCATTTTTGTATGCAGATCGGATTTCACGATGGGGATCGGAGTTCGGCAGATTCAGTGGCTCCTATTATAACAAATCTATTCACTCTTTCTTTGTTATGCGTGTTTAGATATTCCGATTTGTCTCAAGTAAAAAGTACTCATATAAATAATGCTGTTTTGTCAGAGTTCTAAGTTAGTTCTTACATGCATAGTTAAAAGCCATTCTTATTTTTTGGTATCAATATTTTTTAATAAAATTATATAACAATATATAACATTCACGCTAATATAAAAATACAGACACGGCCGTATGATATTAACATGCATATGGCTAAGTTTAGAGTTTCAGAATTGCAACATCTGCTAGACGCTCAATGAGGTAGATGGATTAAGTATACATTTGGCGCTTGGAAGTGTTAAAGACAGAAAATTGGTAGAAAAAAATAAAAAAAAAGATCGGGGCGCTTTCATATAGACTTATGTAAGGACTTTCACTGTCGGTGGAGTATATTATTGTAAACTTTTAAGTGATTAATATTATGTGTTTTTCTATTATTAACGACTTGTTACAGATAGCATAAGATTCGAAAGAAGTGGTCAATTACTGATCACATGCAAGTGGGCGCTCTAAACAGTTTTTTCAAGTAAGAGACGCTCAAAGTAAGAGAGATGTAAATATATAATATATATATATTATATATATATATATAATTGCGAAAGTTATTTATTTGTTACATCAATAAATAAATTCACAATCCTTCATTTCTTGTATCTCTACAAAACCAATCCAACTCACTCATTACCATTATTATGAATATGAGTATAAAAAATGAGAAATTTAACGAAGTTAAGAATACTTATTCCTATTCAGTAAAGGACAAAAAAACAGTTTACAAAACAGTTTCATGTATATAGCTTCTGCTTCATGTTTTTAAATTTAATATAAGCAAGCATTTTAAATCGAACATGTAAGCGTTTTTGTAGAATTGCAAAAAAAAAAAAACAAAATAAGGGTGTTCGAACATGCATTCGCAACGGTTCGTGAGACGTCAAAACCAGAGAACAGATGGAATTCTCGCGAGCTGAATGCGTTGTCTGATTGGTTTACCATTATGAAACCGTTGCGAACTGCAGTCGAACAAATATAATATACAATGATGCACGCGTTTTACAGTAAGAAATTAACAAACTCATGAAATTTCTTGCTTTTAACTGTAAAAATTAGGAGGATTTTCCAATAAATTTTTCTCCTCACGCAGATTGAACCGCATCCCTCGTTGCGGACGAGTGCTTCCCACTTAACTAGTCGGAAGCGACATGACCGAACATACGCAATCTACTCAAACGTACCAGCTTTCCCATGTATCACAAACAACAAATACGAAGGAGTCCTGAAATACTTTTAAAATATATAATTACTCTTCCCTCAATTGCCACAGATTCACATAAAAAAGATGGCGGGTTAAAATGAAAAACTACTAATAGGAATCCTTTATAGCATAAATGATTACCTTTACAAGAATTAGATGTTCCTGTTATTTATGTAATTTGTTTGACTTTATATGTCTCTTGCTCTTACGGCAATAAATAAATATTCTTACTATTATAATTATTATTATTTATCTATTTCTCGGCAGAAGGCGACGTGCGTTATTTCGGTATATTATCAATTACGTTAAGGAACTTAAATTGCTTAGTGACGCGAATACAATAAGCTGGACGTTTAATGCGGTAAATGGAAACTAGATTAGAACGGCGAACTAGCCAAAGAAAATTGCAAATGTTGCACTCTCTTGTTTATACACCTATACTAGACTGCAACAAAGTACACAAATAAAGAGAAACATACGGCCTGGACTGGTCATTGAGTCTGAAGTACCTGTATTACTACTATAAAAAGAATAATTTGAAATTTCTAAATTATTTTTATCTTCTCTAAAAATAATTTGAGAAAAGAATTTATTAATGGATAAGAATATAATTCGTAAATGTAAATAGTGCTTTCCCTTATATTACCTTTTTGTGATACGTTATCAAACAAGTGTTAAAAAAACATTGTTTCTGTGCACAAATCTAATCAGAAATTTGCATACTAATACAAAACACGTTAAACTATCAGTCGTCCTAAGTATTGTACTATAAAGATACGACTTAAGTTAACGCTATGCGAATGAATCACATTAAAACTTTGCACATGTTAAAATGTAAAACAACAGTTAGTACTTAACGCCATTACTAAAGGCGATATCCGTGACATGATACGACTAAACAGCTATTAATAGCTAAAAGTCCAAAAACATTTACTTTCAAGTATGGTAATTGGTAATTTATGACATTATTATCGCATTATTACAAAAATATGAGAATTATTGCCACTGTTTTACTGAAGTATAGCTGTAAAAGTTATATTATAAATCTGGAATTGTTCTTTTTATGAAAAGGACAGGGAGTTCTAAATATTAAAACAAATAAAGAAATACAGTTCTTCTTCTAACAACGACTTGTTAATCATATTATATATCGTTGTCTACAGATATGTAACAGTATAATTTTGATGTGCTTGCAAATAACTAATAGGAACTAGCAGAGTTTAAACAGTTAGCCAATGTGAGTCATCGTGGTCTAAAATTTCAAACAACATGCCATGTACGGAAGAATATATGTAGGTATCCAATACATGTATTTATAAAAATCAATATTTCTTCCTGTAATAGGCAGTTTATTACACACCTGGTATGAAAAGAGAAAGTCTCTTATTAGTAACTCTGATAACAATCAAATATAATACAAAATTGCATTATCGAAAAATAAATATTAAAAACAAAAAAAAAGGATTCTTATAAGCAATTAAATAAAAAAATGCGCAAAAAAAATAACAGTTTTCAAAATTAACTAAAATCTTTAATTTAATTATCAGACGCCCAAAAAATCGCTTTTTCCTGGATGCCCATAAATAACATAGCTTCTTGCATGTGCAAAATTGTAGACCCAGTTATATTTCTAATAAATGTATATGTAACGGCGCCAATTTTTAAACTGTCGTTTCGTTAGCGCTCCTGGATGACGTCCGTAGCGAACAAGAAAAGCGTACGAGGTTCGAAAGAGGATGACAGAGGCATACCGGGTCGAAATGTGATTGGTTTCTTCTCAATCTCGTAGCACGCATAGATTTCCCGAAGGTTCGTACTCCACACGAAAATAAATAAGCGACGTATACGGATTCAGCAGGCAGTCGATACGATGAATAGTGCGATAAGGGATGCGAGTGGAGATAAACGAGCAATTGTACGCAAAATAAATAACCGTGCAAAAAACGTTTAATAAATATGACATTAGTAATAAGTGATTAATAATTAATACGTTTTAATAATTATTAGTGAGTAATTAATTCCTAGTATTCTTTGATCTTATTAATAGATTCGAAATGTCTTAAGTGGTAAATAAATCAGTTATTTAAATAACACCCTTATTTCTTTTAAAGTCGATATGTTTTTTATGATAGAAAAACTTACATATATAAATATTTTTGGCATAGGTCATTAAGGCATGAATGTGCTCGTCCAATGGCGTCCCCTCTTCCCCCTACCCGCCTTTTTTTGTATTAATTTACAAAGTTTGAATCAGTTTAGTTCAGCTGGCAGTAATTTAATTACCTCGTATATTTGCTAACTAAATAACACCCACACAAAAATTTAATGTAGACAAATTAGAAGACATTTTAAAATGAAGAATACATTAAGTACTCTACTTAAATATAAATACTACACGTATTTCTTTCGAACTTGCATATATTTAGCCTTTAAACTGATCGTACATACATGAGTCACTTGTTTACATTTCGTCACCTAACTAACGCAAAATTTTCAGGTGTTTTGTAATTTTATATCGACGAAAACATAACACAATACACTTTATTTTTTTAGTTATGAAAATAAATTATTACAATCATCCAACCCGTTCTCCACTTGAAAAAGGTACTACACGAGACTGCTATTTTAAGTACTATATGGGTTCCATAACAATTGAAATGTTCTACTCTAACTCGATAATTTCCCTATGATTATTAATAACAAAAATATAATACAATAGCCTCGCGACATATGAACACTACTTTTGTGAATGATGAAATATGTGAATGTGATTAGTTCACATAATCGCGAGTCTACTTAAATCTGTCAGCTATCATTATTATTAAAGCGCCCATGGAACGACGTTCGTTATCTCCCAGCATGCATTCGCCAAAGACTGTTTATATATAATATACTTATATAAATTAATTGCCATGGAGTAAGGAAAACATGCCAAAACCTTACTCAGGAGGATCTGGGAAGAAGTCCTAGACCTTATTACTGATAGCTGCAAATTATTATCTTTCTGAGTGCTGAAGAAGCAGCTTCGCGTCTCCTTAAATTCCGACAGCTTGCCGTCCTCACGTAAGCTGCTCCTTTTTCACACATTGGAAGTTGAAACAGGGAAAAAAAAACAACAGCAGTACTATTCTAATACTTAATAATAACTTAATTCTAATTATTCTAACAAAGCATTAAATAAAGATTATATTTTAAAATATTTGTAGTTTAATACTAATTCGAGCTAATGAGCATAAATATTCATTTATAATGTGCTACCTAATAACTATCTAAATATCATGATGCGGTTATCTATCTAGTTCTTTAGCAACATTACTAAAAAAAATCCCACCATTCGATCGACTCATATCTCTAATATCTGTTTCGTGTCGCGCCAATTTAACCCCCTAGCTAATCCTTCCGCGTACGCGTACCCCACTCATCAGTGAGTGACATTCAAATAAGACATGCCCCGCAGTATCTACCCCACCACACTCGCAAAGCGAATCATTAACCCTCCCAATTTTACATAAATATGATTTAAAATTACCGTGACCTGTTATTAAATCTGTCTTATTTCAAGCAATCTGAGATTTCCTAAAAGCGCGAACGGAAAAAAATTGAAAATCTTTCCTAGAAATAAATGCGGGAAATTTGAATTCTGTTAATTCTGTTTTTAGCAAGATAATATTCTTTGCTGTTAACTGCAGATATATTGAACTTTAAGAATTAGCAAAAAGAAAACATAAATGTATATATCAAGAAAAAGAGTATTTTAAATGTTAGTCCACTCAAAGCAAAAATTATTTCATCACCGCAAATAAATCAACAGTGGTAATAACATATAATATGCTATGAAAGTTAATTAGCCATTTGACGAAATCAATAAAAGCAAATATTCCGTGTGTGTAGCTTCGCTTTTAACACAAAAATATGTTTTAATTTCATTATAAAACGAATATTAATCCATTGAGCCAATATGTGTGTTTTGCTTTTTTTTTATTTACTAAACTTACTTACTTTGACTCTTTAATATTCATTTCATAATAATTTTGCCAAATGACAATTCATTTATGAATGCTCTCCTCTTCGCTGCGCGCCAGTTAAACACTTTCATTCGTTGCACGACTCTTCGGTTATCTTATATTTTTACGCGTTTGTGCAACGGAAATTCACTTACGTTTAATCACGTCAGATCACGTTTAATATTTGTTTGGTCGTACACTTTTCTAAATCAGCCTAGCTGGACATCTATAGTACGCCAGCGTATTTTGCCGTATATATTTTTATATTGTATTTGGCATGGGTTTAGTCCCTATTTATGAATATTCAGGCCGACAGAGTATAAAATATATTAATTAGGTAAACTATTTTTACACTGTGTACGCAGATGACGCAGTAAATTATCCATTTGAAGAATACATTATAATTCAAAATGAGGAAGAAAACGGCTGATTGAGCAATTTTTGCATTCACTTATATCATACAACAGCGACGTTTCGGTGACGAACACTCACCTTCTCAAGCTTAGTAAGCTTGAGCTTAGCTCTTTAGCTTGAGAAACGTTGCTGTTGTAAGATATGTTACAAGTGAATATAAAAAATTGCTCAATTAACCGTTTTCTTCCTCATTTTGAATTTAACCGTTGGAGCGTTTTTGTCTTGAATACATTATAATATTTATTCACTTAATGAACTTGTGGTGGGAATGCATATATTGGTGGTCAGACAGATCGCTGTTTGGGTTCGCGGTCAACACGGCGAGAATCCTTTGGTTCAAGCACATACTATCAGCAACTATCAGTAAGGAAGAGCTCGTTAAATCATTTATCTTTGTGGTCCGTTTTCAATCTTGTAAGCTGTTGCGGAATTTTTCAAACGTGTGAAGTAATTATAATTTAAAGAAAGTGAGGAGGATAAATTTATGCGTCTTTAATCTTTTCATTATTTCAAATATTCTGAGCAGAAATGTTATATTCTTGATAAAAAGAAACGATTCTATAAATAATGTTTGATTAAGTGATACATATAGTTGCAAGTGTTTTACAATAACTGAGTTCAAATCTCTATTTATATATTTTAGAGTGTAAAATGTTCTTCCAGCAATAACCAATATGTTGTGGTTCTTTCTTTAATAAATTAATAAAAATGCAACAATTTCGATGGAAGGGTTTTATCGTTTTTATTATTGCACGTAATAAAAAAATTGCGAAGTGTCATGGTCTTCTGCGTTATGTGAGGGATAATCGTATTTTAGGAACATGTTGAAAAAACGTGCAACAAAAATACTATAATTGTTCCATTTTCGAAACGTAATTTTAACAAAATGCGTACGCGGAATTCCGTAATGCGCATAATCAACTGAAATTTAAGTAACAACAAAAAAGAGCCATAGAAAACGAGACTGGTTATATTTAATACACGTTAAAATGAGTCATATAATGCAACTTGTTTCCTGTGTAACGGTACATTATTTTTACTCTGATTCTCATACACGGCTATTTATAAAAATAAAATTTGACTCCAATAAAAAAGAATAACGGTTAATGTATGTATGTATGTACAACATACGTATATGTGTACCTATAGGTACAAAGTTAAACTTGGATGACTCACAAAGGACGATACTATCGGTATAAATTAGGAATTGGAATTCAGTACGGATATACTTCATTTACTAATGCTGCAGCATTTACGTTAGATCAATTCGATCAACTTAATTGTGTTCATTATTAACCTCCATGACGTCATAATGCTGCTCGATTTTGTGTTTGGTTTTACAGTTTGAGCATATCTGTATGCTCGATTTTAAACACGGATCGTTTCGATCATTGTAGACGAAGCATGCACAATGAATCTGTTGTATGTTATGTTGCGTTCAATTAAGTTATGATTAGGTTACTGTTTATATGCGAGTCTTAGGTCAATTTTTGCGTGGCCTAGGCCTTTCATTCAAATCTTACTATGGATGGATTAGTATTTCTATTTTAGTTTATGTTGACTTTAGATCTGTGGTCAGATTAATCCATGCTACCATGCTTACATCAAACTTTATTTGTCGCTCGCTAGACTGTAATATGGAAGGTACCCACTTAACACACACGAGTTACGTCATTACTTCCATGCAATACCATATTATTAAAATAACAACTAATTTATAACCTTTTCATGTTCAATTAAAGATACATTTGGTGCCTACTGTTTTTTAAATTGCATGCTTGTCACATCTTCCAGTACTTCCCACCACATTTCGTTATTCCTAGTCAACTGTCAAAATGTTATATTTCTGTGTTTTCAGTAATATGTAGGAGTGTGTGTTTATACTTGTTACACTTATATTTAAAATAAGCAGTTATTACAATAAACCATGCGAAACTATTGTGTAAACCATCGAAGGAGTTAATAGTTTCGTTAATGGTGTTATTCGACACAGAACGTTAAATACTTTGAACAGTGCACTTAAAACAAAAGATATTTTCTATTTGAAACACATTTTGTGGAAGATATTACGTGTTTTTAAAGAAATGATTTGGTATGAAAACGATGGAGAAATATGCACATAGGAGGGATGCATACAATTGTATGGAGCGATTAATTTAATTAGTCTAAAAAATTGAACATAGTAGGTATTTGGTGTACAACATACTGGAACGAAAGTCAGAATAGTAGAAACAGAGGATTGGTTTGAATAGAGAAGAACATGCATACTAATAGTTACTGTGAATACTTTAAGCGATAATACATTCGATTAAATTTATTATACTCACTTATGCTCACTTTTTGTTATTTTTTTCACTCTTATTATGATTAACATACTTTAAATCCTGTTTCCAAAAAGAATCATCACTAATATTAACGGTGAATGTTATTTTGAAGAGTTTGTTTATTCACTTGTCAATGGTGTTTGACAGTTAAACAATCTAACGGTTTGCTTACGTTTGACAAGAGAAATTTACAACACGGCCATGAGTCATAGGCAACTGACTCACGTAGTACCTCGTCGGCACGGTACAAATAACACGATAAGCTCGTTTGGATCTCAAATTTGTCAAGCGTATCAGATGACGTTATTGCGGAGCACACCAAAAAGCAGCCAAATTTATTCACAACTATTAATTACTGTAATTCAATACAATTTTTCTTTTGAAAGCTGTGTTAGGTTGACGTTTACTTTATCTATCTTGTCGCCATCTAGTAGTGCCTTAACGCTTTTAAAATATGTTCCGTAGCCTCATTGAATTTCTAAACCTACTTTTCCATTAACAAAACCTCACCTCTGAAAATCGTTTTTTCTGACCAAAAAATAATCATATGTATAAATGTGACGTAATTTTGCTCCACAATGACGTAATTCGTTTGGCGTAAACATACTTTGTTATTTATGGCATATGTATCGGCGGTCACTTTCAATTTGGAAGTTGATTTTGAACCTGATGTCATTTATATTTTTCTTTGAATATAAGGGCCCAATAGAGAGTAATATAAAAAAGTACTATGTTTTCGTGCAGCAATTTTTATACTAGAAACGCTACTTTGACATATCCAGACGTTGTGTTACATTTCGACTAAAATATGAATCATTTCCGAATAAAGATTTGAATGGTTATATTTCTAAGATTAGTCCTACTTCACTTATATGTTTACTAAAAACCAATGTCGAAATAGCCTAGTAACTGCCGCTTATGTAGGAGATTAAAACAAATGCACCACAAGCATTTCGAGACAGTCTAAACTTAATTATGGTCTAATTAAATCTACTTCTAAAAATTATTAACAATTCACTCAACGCTTTACTAAGAAAATTAATCTAGGTAATGGTATTATTGTATTTATATGTTTGATTCTCCACAATTAGTGAGTATGTATAAATCAAATAAAATAGAATTAGTACTACTTATTTTTGTTTATTGATTACTATAGGATGATTCAGCTTACTAGTTCGACATTAGTAATTGTCTTCATCAGGCTTAGGGCGATCCCATATATATTGTCAATATTTAAAAGCTCAGACGGACACAATGCGCACGATTAAATTTCGTTTTCGGAAATTTATCGTGTGTATTGTGTGCCATTAGGCATTAAAGTAATGTTTTACCAGACTAGCGAAAAAGCAATAAAATCGGATCGGATACACTTCGTACCGTGTGAAAGAGGCCTAACACTTGCTTTACATTTTTTGATAAAAAAAGCTTTAGGTCTGCTTCTTTTGTATTGACTGAGGCATAAATTATGAGTATATCATATTATAAAGAATTTTTTTTGCTTTTAGTACTATTCTCAATACCGTAATAAAATAATTACGTATTGACAATTAGAGCTCCATTGGCAGTGTGTTATAATGATTGCTGATCATTTAATCAATATAATAATCTTTGATAACCAAAAGTAATTGACAAATTTCGAACTGTATTGAACCAAAGTAAGCCGAAAGAGTTTTCTCTACTTTATAAATCGAATGTTTTTTTGTTTTTTATAAATGTGGGCCTGTTTCCTTTATGAAACCCGCATTTCTGGCATATATACGGCGAAATGATCTTTCATAAACAACGCCTACTTTCAGGTAAGTTTACTGGAATTTTCCAGGTTTAGCTTTGTGTGTACGGTATATGCATATATGCCAGATACGACCGTTATTCGAAATAATCGCATATGTGTATTATGACTATGCATCTTATCGCGTAATAAAAAAAACCGGAATTCGCGCGGACGATATGCAATAACGACGAAATTTAAACCTGCATACCAAACATTACATTAGACCACGAATTAAAAGCCTGCAAATTATTGACCCGCATTTGGCACAGTGAGCCTAGACTATAAAAGAAGTAGTTCCAAGCGTTTTTTCAGTTTTACGCTGGTGTTTACCAACTAAATACATCTAAATAAATTAGGTGAGAAGTAAGTACCAAATATTTCATTTTATTACAAAACATTACGATTTATAAGTATAATAAATAAGAATTTTTAATTTAGATGACATAACATGTTAAAATTTGTTTTTCTGCTGCAACACTAAGTTATTTTATTTGAATGAATATTACACTACTTATGCAGTTTCAACATAATATATATTTACCAGGGAAAAAACTTTGAAACGTGTATTTTTTAATTCTAATTTAACTCCGAAGCTATTACCTATAACCCACTGCCAAAATTAAAATTTGCCGCAATTATTTTAGTAACTTTGATAAAGAATTTTCATTTTTCCTAAAATTCAAAACTTAAATATGCTATTATTCATTATTTTATTCGAGCAGATTCAATTACAATGAATGTGACACAAATACCACCTTGGGGATTGGAGTAACCTACAGGCGCGTCCGCGGGTGGTGGATAGGGAAAGACCATCTTGTCAGGGTTCGCTCAAGACGAGATGGTTATGGTTCGTCGTCTCTGCTTAAAACCGGAGTAGGGTGAATGAAGACCGTTTCCGTGAACCACAATCCACCCTCGCCCAGCTGTCGTGTTCGTGGCTAAGGGCTTGCACAAGGGTTCTACAAACGATGCTAGTTGTAGCTATTTCGGCTACTGAAAGCCCAACTGTTAAACCAGTCCCGAAAGGTGGGGTCTTGCTTAACTGCACGGACCGAGAGGAGACAACCTCAACAAAAAACTAAATCCTAGGTTGGCGACTTGGGCTGATGGATGCGTGGCTGAATAGAAGACCAGTCTACTAGTCCAACCTTGGCGCACCTAGCGCAAACCCATTGTTTTTAGCCTACCTCTGCATGCGGGGCTCTGTGGAGGTGGACCTTTTTCTTCCCTATCTACTATGGACGACACCGCTAATAAACGGAATTGGAGCAAGAACCTCCATAAGAAGCCTTCCAACTTCCAAAGGAGAAGTACGTCACAAGGAAGGAACAAGGGAAGGAACAAAAACAGACTGGAGCAGATTGGGGAACAGGATGGCATCCATCTCCTCCTCACTGCGTAACTGTGCAAAGGCGTTGCATCTGGGAGCACACGGGAAAATCGAAGAGGAGACTTACCCTAACCTGCCCCTTGGACAAGCGGCCATGTTAGAACCACATTGTTTATCGTACGTCCGCAAGGGAGGTCTTCAAGTAACACTGGAAGTTCGTTCTGCTAGATGTTTCGATATTTTTCGCCATTTAAGTTTCATCGATGAAATATGAACCAATAAGCTTATTGCAATTATTCCCACCCAAGACATTTACTTCCAAGAATTTTGATGTTCAACTTGCCGAACTCTCCAGTGTTACTGATTGAAGACCTTCCCTTGGACGTACGACAAACAATGTGGTTCCAACATGACGGTTGTCCAACACATTATTCAAGAATAGCACGAGAAGTATTAGATCAAGCCTACAATCGTCGATGGATCGGAAGAGGTGGTACAGCGCAGTCTGTCGCGAATCGAAAAAAAGTTTTCAAACAGGAAACTTACATACTTGATGGCGTAGAATCCGAATCTGCAATACAAAATGGGGTTCCCATTTAAGATTTCAAAGTTATCCCCCATCCCACACTGGGGGATGAGGTGGGGGATCGAGTTCGGCACCATTCAGTGAGCCTCCTACATTATAACAAATCTTATTAAGATCTTTTTTTTGATTTGATGCAGTGTTTTAGAGATATTCCGTTGTCTCAAGATGAAACATTCACCCTGTATATACATACATACACAAATATAATAAAATTTTATTTACATGTTGGTTCTGTGGCCTGTTTATACGTTTGTACGTAATATGTCGTACATCCAGAATAAAAATTTTGCATCAGATTTTTAGTTATTTTAGAATAAAATGAAGGCCTCGTATCAAGTTGTATTTCGATTTATCAATTTTTTTTATATAAACCTGTTTTCTTAAGATATGATGCAATCTTCTGTTAAGTAACAAAACATGGTTATTTTTAAACAGTAATTCGCCACGAATTAATTGTTGTTACACCCAGGAAAAACCATATATCTTCACGATAATTATGGCTATGTCATGATTTGAAAATACCTTTATAGATTTCGTTTTAAAAAATTCAATATATTTCTTGAATGCTCTATTCAATCTGCCATAAAACTAGCTTAGCTACTTAGCAATTATACTTTTTAATTGAGTTTCTTATGTATTTGTGCTGATGTTATATCTCTATTCGTAAATTCCTATAAACAATGAAATATGAAAATTGATAATAACCTATGGGAAACCCACAAACCGCAGCTTCTTTTTTAATATTAAGACAATACGAAAACTTACTGCATTATAATATAAGATCAAATATTTTATTTGTATGTAGTAAAGGTATGAAAGTACATTACAAGTTAGCATACATATGATTAATTTATTAACGATGAATACCCATAGTTTTGCGGTTGATGCAAATTGAATTGATACTTTTTCCCCAGCATTTAAAACGGATTTCGTTATAGCTGATTATTAATTTAATATCAATAACATCAATTTGATACATAGTAGGGTATTTGTATAATTGTTCAGAAACAATATTCATCCTGTTAGTGTTCATTATTTGCATTACGTGATTTATTAAGATACTTTGGTACAATCTGACCCACTGAAATTTGTGTTATCCATTCCTACGTGGTGTTAATATAATGCATATGAAGTGACAAAATGTATATAAATAAGTAGTATCTATAACATTGTTTACAGCAAGTCGCAGCTATAGATGAACTCTGTAATATGGTCACGAGCACGCTTTTCTTATGGGTATTTTCCTTCTCGCTGAAGCAGCAATAGTGCCCCAGATTCCCAGAAGATGTAATAACAGGATACAATCCCAATAACACTGCACTTGTATGAACGGAGAAATGCAAAGGAGAAATTAATTCAGAGTAAGATACTTCAACAGCCAAATAAAGTTCATAATTACCTCATTTTCTTTTAGTAACTTGAGTATAGAAGCGCGAATTACCATATGATTATTGATATTTAATATCTTTATGTTGAAGTTACTAAAAATAATTCTGGAAAATTTAAATTTAATTTGGATTTTCTAAATTTTATCATTTACGTATTTATTGATAATTTAATAAAATCCAGATCATAACCTGAATTCAGAAGTTGCTGATAATATCTATTAGGCAAAGTAAATTTACTTTTGGACGATCAAAGAAAAACACTCTTAACCCCAATAAATGATAATGTGTCTGATTACCATATACTTTTCAAGTACTACAAATAGAGAAGTTTGATTATTAATCCATAATTGTTTCGTGTCATAAACACGAAGTTAAAGAAAAGTGTTCTTTTTTTTTCCTGTTCATTTGTCCAGAGCTACCATTTTCGTATTTGTGTATGATCCGAGTAAAGAAATTAGATGCTTTAACTAAATATTAAATATAACGTGCCGTATAAAAATAAATGGTGCATATAAATATAAGAATTAAAACAAAAGTATTTATTTTCAATTATATTCCTTTTACCTGCTCTATGTATCTTTAAAACTTATAATCTCGTTTTAAATTTGTGATTAGTGATAACACGATCTTTTCAAATGGACGTATATAAAATGTTGTGGAAAGTTCCAAGCGAAACAGAGAAGATAACTAGTCTAACAAATCACAAATTACTTACTGTGTAATTTTCGGCAAAATAATTTATTGATTTTTTGTGATTTGATTTTGTTTTGTGTGTTATTCTTTTGTATCGTGATCACTCGCTTTACTTCTATTCGTTGAGTGATAATTTTACGGCTATTTGAACTAATTATGAATATTTTGGGAAGTGAAAACCACATGGAAACTATATTTGAGGCTGTTTGCTTTGTTGGGAAACCTATCAAGTGAAGAGAGCAATAGGTAAATGACTGCAATTACACTTATCACTAATTTACTAGGGACGAAACAACTAATAAGGTTTTGCGGATTGCTTATGACCGAGGGCGTATAAATAATCCTCACAGCACAAATATCTTACATACATCCATTGATATACTTTATGGATATCCTAACCTCCATTAGACGTCACAGACATGAGCCGCATACATCTCTAAATGTCCGGCCTATTAATATTCAATATTACATCTAATGATATGCTATGTAAACACATCTAATTGATATTGTATGCATATATGTTACAACATTCAATGGATATATATGTATATATTCATTAGATATGTATATAATACGTCTAATGATATCTATCTGCAATACTGTCCCCTTGAATTCATGCAAAATATGTCATCAGTGATACAGTATTGGAAATAACGGTCTAGTACGTTCAGCGCCGCCGTTTCAGCCGCCAGGACATTTCAGCCCGGGAAGTTTCAGCGGGTTTATGAATGGCTTTAAACTATGGATAACTTGATGATTCATTTTTTATGGAGAATTTGTTATCATTGTATTGGTTGGCAACTACATATTGCTGTGGTCTGCACCCCGGTTATTGTAAATTCAGTGATATATTTACTACATCTGTCTTTATCAATGTTTCGGTCAAATTTTCTGAAGAATTTCAAATGTTTTATTTTGTATAAGGTTGTTATGAGTCAATGTTTAATCATTTTTTAATTGTTCATTGTTTTTTAAATTTGTTTTCACTCTTTAATATATTTCATTTGCTCATGTAGTCATGTCTTCTAGAATTTTCTTCTTTATGATTTTTTGCTTGCAGCGCAGATTGTGTAGATTTTTATAGTATGCGATTGTTAAACCCTGTGAAAGGTCAGTTCCTTGAAAGATGCGTGTAAGTACATGTAATTTTTTTTCATTGCTGCCATTTTGTATTTCTATTGTTTCGTTAATTCTGATTTATATCATCCATCAGGAACTCGTTTATAATAATTGTTATTATACTTGTTGTACAAATTAGATGTAACTCGTTATACTTTTGTTCGGGAAGATATTTTTTTAGTTTAAAGAGTGTTTTTCTTTTTTTATATTTTGCTGTTTTGTAATTAGTTTTATCACCTCGGTTGTGAATTGAAGCTTTGTGTTTGCTTTTAGTTTCGTTTGTGTTTATTCACCTGATTTGTCCACGTTAATTAGTTTGCTTAATTTGAAACCACGTGATTGTTTGATAGAAAAGGACTATCTTCGCTGAACTATTTTACCTTTTATTTTTTAAATGAATTTGCATGTCTTTTGTAAATAGATGTCAATTCATTTTGATTCGGTCAGAACCTAAAGCCATGGTTTTTTCTGCAATTTGTTACTAAATGTTTTTTCTTTTTTTATAATAAATTGTTTTTGTCATTAACTCATTCTATTTTGGTTCTTTTTTTTTGAGTTAAACCTTTTCAATTTTGGATAAATAGAAACTCAGATTTCTTTCACCACAATTTACTTTTCGTATTAGTTTTAATTTTGCGAGGTAACCCTGAGTTTAATTGTTCTTTTGCGCCTTTTATTTGTATCCGCTGAGCTAGGTATTGAATTTTCATTTTGCATTTTCTTTGGTACCTTCAGTACACAGAAATATGTAACATTTTTCGAATTTATTGTGATTGATACCATCCTTTTTTTCTGCCTATGAACATAGTCTAGCTTAAGTAAAATAATGAGATCTTATGCAAGTGGAGTCGTGAGCTCGATGAATAGAAAATTGTTTTAAGGATAAAAAGAAACTTTTTCAGATTACATCTAAAGGAAAAAACAGATAAATTAAATATCTTACTCAATAAGAAAAAATTTATTTTGTCGGTTTTTTCCTCGGTCTAGGTTCTAGACGTTTCAACGCGACCGTTTCGACGACGGCATGTTTTGGAGCCATATGCAATACCAGTCGAATTGATTTAAATATATGTTCAGATTTTTTTTGAACATCGGGGAGGAACTTAAAAATGTTATCATATTTTTTTTAGTGTTGAAAGGGATGAGAGGGGAGGGAGTGCTGTTTTTCAATGATCATTTTAATAACAATTAATTTAAATAATTTTTTGGCCTGCCGCAACGAGAATATTGTGGTCCGCCGCTGCAGAGAGTGGTTGACGGCCTCACCGAGTGGTTGGATATATGGAGACCCACGTAAATGAGTAAGGCGTTCGTTTACGTGGAAGCGCGTTGACCGCATATATTTTTGAATAACAACTGCGCCTTCCTGGCGGGAGAGGTAAAATACCTAGGCGTTACCTGGCAAGCCGCCTACGTTCGTTCCCCAATGACTCACAGCAAAATAATTTTATTGCGCGGAAATATATGATTTCTCGCTTCGGGGCTCCCAGCGCGCTCGACGACCGTAGCAAAGTTTTACTCTACAGATCAATTTTTTAGAAGCGCCAGCTGACCTATGGAGCTCTGGCCTATCCTCGCATCCGCCGATCATATCAAGACCCTGGAGACGCTGCCAGAATCGGATGCTGAGGACCAGGCTGCCACTGTTTTCGGAATGCCCAGCTGCGGCGAAGACCGTGGACCCTATCTTGAGTCGTGAGAACACCAAACTTCGCACAACTTTCGTAGGAACAGAGGGGCCGTGGTTGTGACGTGAGTCTCTCAACTTTAGAAAAAGCCGTATCTTGAAATTTACCAAGTTCACATCTACTGCAAAGGTTGAAGAGCGAATTCTTGCTTGGTCGGAGTAGGCGAAAGCGAAGATTTCAAAGGAAATGATACACGCGAAGTTGGTGATATGAAGCTAACGTTGCTCACATATTATTATTGATTCCATCTTTGCTTTGCATTATACATAGTTATTTTGGGACGGCGTATATTTTCAGTGAATATAAGAAATTTATATTGATCACCGTTCGTTTTATCATGATTTCTCAAAATGGACGTGGAGAATTGTGTAGTAATTAATCAAGTCAACCTTGATTTGGTGGGACTAAGTTACCAAGCCCTAGATTCCTATGGGTTGAGAGTTGTTAGACAAAATGATTCGATATGCCAGGCCGCACAGGTTTGTCAATAGAAACGAGGGTATGTTACCACTTATGCAATTTAATGATGTAAGTTTTTAATATTATATTTTATTAGGTACTTGTCGCTTACATTTTTATGGTCACGGACGTATCAAGGAAGTTGGAAGCATATTACTGCTGGTATTAGCCAAATCATTATCACGATCTCTATTGTTTATTGGGTTCATCAATGTGTTTTAGTATAATGTTTGAAGATTCAGCTCCGCTTGTTTCAATGGATGCTTTTGTTAGCCGGAGCAGCTTTTGCCTTGTGTTTTTCTGCGTTATCCCGTCACATCTATGTAACATTCTGGTAAATTATAAATAACACAAATATTATATTTTATATTACTTACGCCATGGCACCAGTCTTTTATTATAGCCCTTCTGGCATGGAATAAAATTGCTATTTAAAAAAAAAATCTGGCAATTGTTGGGTTTTTCGTAATGTAAAATCTCTGAGAATTGCACGCTTTGCAAAGTTGGGTTTTGTTGCATAAACTCAAAACTAAGGGCTTCCTTTTGAGTATTCTTTACTGCACGCACTTGATTGTTTTGACAGTTTTGCCTGCGTTTTGTTTAATAATTAGATAGTGTGATAGATTTGATATGTAATTATCACGTAATATATTTCACCACTGCAAATAACAAATAAATGTGCAGATCGATCGTGTGTTATTAAAGATTCTGGAGGATCTAGACCTTGTTTGATTTCTTTTTCCTTATATTAACAACTCCAACAGAGTCAAATATGGATTTTATCAAATATGGAATCGTTTTGTAGGAGCGGGAAATTCATATTGAGGTAAATGCAGGGCAAATGTCCTTTAGAAAACAACAATACAAAATATATGACAACACCGATGTAACGCGGATCGTGGTAAGGAACAGTATTAGGATTGTGTTGTCGCCTAGTGTCAAGAATACGAGTTAGTGCCACCGAGAGAAGTGACCGTAGGATGTGATCGCTCCTTCTCCTACACGAACACCTCACTTCTCTCGAGTTCGAGAATAGGGTCCCTGGGGGTCGAGTCGCTCGAGGACCACCTTGCGTCCCTCGCGCGTGGTACCTGGGAGAGGGCGGCCCTGTTGGACAACCCCCTGATTCAGGGTGTTGTTGATCCGCAGGACCGTCCCTCTCCTAGGCGTAGCATTAGGCGCTGGCCCAGGACCGTTGCGTCGCGCGATAGGTAGCTCTTTCTTAAAGTATTTATTCTTGTTTTGTCAAAGTTGAATAGTTGAAGTTAACATTAATCCATTTGAATCATTTTGAACATCTTATATTTCGTGTTGCAAAAGAAAAGCATCATCCTATAACCTACCCAGCACAAAATGTCTAACAGATATCCATTAGATATCCTTTATGGATATCCAGAACATCCATTAGATGTCATAGATATTCTATGGATATCTCATAGATCTCCAAATGTCCGCCTATTAGATATCCAAATAGTACATCAATGGATATCCCACAGAGCACAAAATGTTTATAATACATCCATTAGATATTATTTGTGGATTTCCGTAATATCCATTAGACTTACAGATATTCTATGGATGTCTTTTACATCTCCAAATGTCCGCTTATTAGATATCCAAATATTACATCTAATGGATATGCTATATAATGCGTTTAATTGATATGCTATCTACGATACTGGTCCCCTTGAATTCGTGACAAAGATGCTCACATCATGCTCACCAGTGGACACAGTATTGGAAATACTATTTTTTATTTACAGCACTGTGCCCACTGCTGAGCACACCACTCGCGAGTTCAAAGGGATCAGTATCGTAGATAACTCTTCCATCAGATGTAAATTTTTACGTTAAAATTGCCATAAATATATTCCTATTAATTTTATAAACAATTATAATAACTCCAAAACGAGTATCCCATGGATATCCAACATCTGTAATGGATATGGACACGTTTTAGCGATTGGGACATCCAGTGAATATCTGCGCACGAAGTGTGCTGTGTGGGAATACAATACCAAAAACAGATAGTATCCATTTTAGGCATAAAAGAAGCAATTCAGATTTAGGACCCTTAAATACTTGTCTTTATAGTTTATTAAGTAGAAGTAGTAGATCAGATGGAGTTAGGATCAGTAACTAATAGGTTTATTAGCATTAAGGCCAGTCAGCCATTTGACCGGTGATTCTATTTGACCATAACCTTTTTTTAGGTATAAATAGGTAGTGTTTAGTGTATTATCACTTCAGTGTTTCTGCTGATGATAATTAGCCTTACTATTGAAACGTACGTCCAGTTTAGTGCAGTTTGTGGTGAGGGGTCTAGGAGAAGTTTTCAATAAAAGAAGTAAATAATGTCACATAAAATAATTAAAATATGAAATATAAGTTGATGGTTGGCCTCCTGTTCCATCCGGATGTTTGGATTGTTTTAAATCGAGGGTTTCGGCCGACAGTATCACTTCAGGCAGCTTTGATACGGGATACGGTTTGTCAATTCCATTATTTGCGATGGGAATGATTTCTCGGATATTTAATCGTAAACAGTGGAATGGATGGAAACAGTCCAAATATCAACTCATATTCTAGTAATCCATCGTCAAGAATTTCGTCATGAATTAAAATATGTTACGAATTACAACAGTATCTTTGATCATGTAATTATATTCACATTGCGTATTTTCAAGTGTTTAAGTTCATTTTATTCCTAACTAAAGCAATTTTATTTTACTTAAATTAGCGGTAGAGTATTTCCTTTGAACAAGCGAAAAGCGGCACTTTCGTGAAAACGCTGATTGTGCAAGACATGCTTAAAATAGATTCTTTTACTTATGCAACTTATTTATCAGTGTTGTAATAAACAAATAATTTATTTCCTATACAGATTTTCTTTACATATTGATAAATAAAACTTGACTGGAAACTAAAACTAATGAAGAGACAGAAAATAAAATACAGACGAAAATAATCAGCATACTCACATCAAGAGTATTAAAATCCATCATTGTCAAATGTTAGTTTATGGTTTTCTTCTTAGAAAATACTTTAAAAATGTTACGAATATTTAATTACTGGCCATCGTATTATTTGTGCCCTGTTAAGTCAGAGACCACGTGGGTTTCATTTCTAAGTCTAAGGGCAAAAACATATTGAAGTAGTTCTGCTCGCCACGCCTTTTTGCCAAAGGTTTCCGTTGGTTTGTTCCATCATCACTGCACGACTAGGTGCGTGGCAAGTAGAATTACTTGAATATGTTTTTACCCTAAGACACTGCCGAAAACGTGCATACGATAGATAGATTCGAGCATCAGCTGGGTAACTTTAATTGTGTCGCGGCTGTAAATTATATTTTCTTATATGTGATAAGAGGATGCAATGATGAGAAGCTTAATTAGGAAAAATGTTTTGATTATGTTAAAAAAAAGCGTAGATTATTTAAAAACGTATCATTGTACGAGTGGCAAGTGGCAAGATAAACTGGGTAATTAAACTATAAATTAAAATAGAATAGGTGGTTTCTAATTGTTTCTAAAGACTTCACATCGTTCTTTTTAAGTTGCTGACAGAAAGTTTAAATTTTCACTTCCAAGAAGAGATTTATATTAACTATTACAGGATAGTATAGTACTCTAAATAGATAATGATTTTGTACATTTTGCAGTATATGTATTTTGGGATGCCATTATTAAATTGCTTACATTTTTGTGGTCTCATATTTTTTTCCCTTTCCATTAAGCCAACCCAGGCCAATCTTATGCTTACCTATCTCGTCTACCCTGATATTGACAAGAAGTTTGCAACTTAAAACATCAAATAAACTTTAATGTATAATTTATATACTATACTTTATAATAATTATTCTTTATTTCCTCAAGGCAACAATATGGATATAAAATAAAAATTATGTGCATAGGATGGATAATTGTATTAAAATTACGATAATTTATACTAAATAACATAATAGAGATATATTTCCCGTTATAAATGTTTGTTAACATTAATTTTACACTAAATCATACTTATTTCTTCCTGTGTTTGGTTTCAAATATCTTAAAATCTTCCGCTCCAACAGCTTTGACCTTTAAATTACCCAACAATTACGATTATTGTATACATTTATATAATTTTGTCAAGTGATAAAACTCAACATAAATATATCACAGGTAAATACCTGCATTTAGACAAAAATAAGAAGAATCTTTGTGTATTCTTGAATACGTAGGTACTTCTGTTAACCCCTCTCCACATATTTAAATAGCTATAGTGAAATTAATACCAATTAATTATATATATTGTGTCTCATCGTTTATCCCATAAATAAAGTTCAAATATTTTGCAAATATTGTTAGTAATTTGAACATACATATATTAAAATATCTAAAATCGTGGATAATTTCATGCAATATTTGAGTAATTAGAAATAATATCTGGAAAATTGAATTTTGAATAGTGGCATACAGTATCCAAATTACTTTTCACAGTAATAAATAATAAATTATAAGGCCCATGGAATATCTATTATACTCATATATACCTTTTTATTGATATTGTGCACAAAACAAATAATTTCATAATACTATTACTTTAGTAATGTGGGCACTTAATATGCAATAAAACAAAAGTATTTTCCATAAACAAACATAAGTACTTAGGTCAATTTTAAAAGTAGGTTATACTTTAAAACGAAAATTTGCCGATTTTAATTACTGCTCGATATATAAACGTGAAGGTGGAGGTGGGACAAATATATTAACGCGCGTACTTAATTCAAAAGAAATTATTGTTCCACCGAACGTCAAAATGTGTAAAGTAGTTGCGTTGTTTTTAGTACTTTACGTTATTATCATTGAAGTTCAATTATCCTTACAAACGGCTTCGGTGGAAGCTGTTAAAGACGATAATCGAGCTTCGAAACCATGTAAATGTGTAATGTATAATATGTGTGATGGCAAAGTGAACCATAGTAAGAAATTTTTTTTTTCGTTTGTAAAATGCTCGTGTGGTTTATTCATTTATATGTCTAGTGAATACACTTTAAAAAGCATCGAATGCCATTTATAATCCATTATCATAGTAATATAATTCGATTTAAATCTGTTTTTATTTAATTTTCAGCAAACTCTGTCATCCAAGCTATGGAATGGTTTGTTGTATTCTACCTGAGCCGAATCCGGTCGTCCAACTTATGCAACAGGTTCCTAAATATCGAAAATAATGAAAACAAGATTGTGTCTTCCCAAATAATAATTGAGTATGTAATTTAAGACCACGTACAGATACACAGGGCTCAATATTTTACATATAGGTACTTCGTATTTAAACGATCTGTTAAGAACATTAAAGGAAATTATTTTCTTCTATTAATTTTTAAAGTTAAATTAGGACTCAATATAAATTTTCTTTTCATACATGTCCACTTAAACAAGGGTGAAATAAAATGGTAAAATTTTTTTGTAACAGCTCCACGACGCTGCTGACTAGTTTGAAATTTAGATTGGTTGAAAAATAAATTTCCCTACTAGATAATCCGTTATATTACAACTGTTGCAATATTTGTGGTTTTTATTTGTGATTGTATTTACATAGTTATAAACGATACACCAAACTGTGTAAGTATATGTAATATTAAACAGTATTTGAACGTATCATGATTCCTCCGTTATTTTCGACTAAGAGTCGATAGTTTAGAATTTAGAATATCTACTTAGTATTAGGTATTAATAAATTGTTGTCATTTGATTTCTATTTTTCTTATTAATTATAATCGCCTTCCTATTCATAAAATATATTTTCCCCTATATTCTTTCTGCTGTTTTTTTTTTTAATATAAAACTCGATTAGTTAAATTAAATGTGTATGCAGTCCACTTTCACATCATTAAGGCAATAATAACTGTATAATCGTATAAAATATACGCTAATTTTAGCTATACTGTAACAATTTTATTGCAGGATCCCATAAACAAATTTATTATTTTCCCGTAATTATTTTCAGTAACTTCAAAAGAATAACTTGACATGAATTCCTTGAGTGGTGATGTGCAATTAGGATAGAAATAAAACACAAAATTCAAACTGAGTTTTTATTTACAAGTTTCGCGTGGTGCGCTCGGATTTCATCTGAGCTCAGCGCCTTGATGGCTGCTTGACTATCAGACATGATAATCAATGGCGTGTATTTCCGCCTGGAAGATGCGTATTTTCCCAAATGTTCCAAGTACTTGGTTCTAGGCCCATATATTCCATTCCAATTCCCCCTGCCGTTTTGGAGCCATCAGTGTACCATTTGATGGCATTTCTATTCAATTTCAAGATGGTGTTATGAAAAAAAGAAAGTTTTGTATGCCTAGTGGATGCTCGACTCAAACGCGAGCGACAAGTTTATGCGCGCGTACGTGTCAGCGTAGTCTTTCAAGTTTGTTCGACTACACAGAGGGCTCATCACAGTGGGCGGCGTTGCGCAGTCTAACCCATTTGTAGTTATTCTCAAGTTAGTTATGTACATTGGTTGCATAACTTTGTTTAGAGTTCTTACCGCCAAAAACGAAGAGAGGCAACACTTAACCGTGATGTAATAACGCTCTTTTAATACATGTAATAACATTTCAATAAAGTCAGAATATAAGTGGGAAGTTAATTATGTAATCAACGACATCAATATTATATATTATTTTAGTATTAATATCACTTAATACTGTTATTTTCATTTTTGTGGGTAAAAATGTCAATTAGGATGTAAGAATACATGATTTTTACACATTCGGAATGCGAATGCGATATGTGCATACCAATGCGAATATTAAATTTAGTTAACAGTTACTAGCGTATCTATTAGTTTTCAATTACACTATAAGAAACTATGCATTAAGCACACGCGAGAATAATTTCTTCCATCACGCAGCGAAACTAGCCAAGTTAAATCGATGTTTCGACTTTAAGTTTATTCGTTGTAATTCAAGTTTAGTTTTGAGGTTTTGTGGTTATTCTAATGTAACTGCAATTGTGTAAAAGGTTGTTTTATGATTTCATGATTTGAATTTAGTTTTTTTTTCTAAATTTCCTTTTAACAGGTAAACACTTGCGCTGTTAAAATGAATAATTCGCATGTTCGCCAATTATTCGCAATTTACTTAGCGAATGCGAAAAGCGAATATTCAAAAACTGCGAATATTCCGAATGCGAATATTCGTTACATCACTAGTAAGATCATAAATATTTATTAATGAATAAGAATGTAAGGGGGATTAAAATTTCCTTTACATCGGTTTATTTAAGTTTTATTCAGGTATTTATTATTTTATCACTTTTTTTTATTTTATTATTTAGCGTCATCGTCACCATTAACACTAGAATAATATGCACTAATCATAGGTTTTTCTAAATTATCGGTGGTAAATAAATCAATATTTTATAATAAACAAACGCGAGTTAACGTAAACGAAAAAACTATATATACGAGGCTGTAAACAAAGACGATAATAACCAAAGAACAAAACCTAAAAAAGCAAAACTAAAACGGCACAAATCCTTGACCTCAAAATATATGTAGGTGTATAAAAAATGATAGGTCCTATTAACGAAACACACCCAAAGTCAAACAGTACTGGGGTGATATCGCAATATATTTTGCATGCTTGCTTGTAGTCCTACTCCCACTAAACGATACCTACGCTCATGATGAACAAAAGTTATTTTTTGTCTACTCTCTGGTTATGATCCCACTCGCTCTTGTTAGTAAGCTTTATGGTGAATTCCTTCACAAAGCTGAATTTTTTTGACATGTCGTCCCGGCAATGTCCAGGATTGATTCAACATCAGAGATTGAGGCCTCATGCTTAATCGTCCGGTCCTTGACCATTCTGTGTATGGTTTTTTTGCCACGCCCTCTACCACAATATGGAGAGGCGTAAGATACTACTGTCTCGATAGCTGCTGTTGAGCAAGTTGTCATAGCCCCAGTTATACATGCGCATACTAATCTTTGCACATTCGAGGGGTTAATTCTAGCGGTGGCCAGGTATTAGTTCTTTTGCTCAAAGCCAGTGGCGGTTTCTGTATAGGAGCACAAGAGCACGTGAACCTAAAAAATCTCGACTACAAACTAAAAATTTTACTCGATCTTATTATTCCGTGAAAATATAAGCAGCGAAACGAATAGACACGCTCGCTTTCGTTGCGTGTCTCGCGGGTCACGTTCACAAATCGATCGAACATCAACGTTCAATATCGTGTTTTACGCATAAACTATGATAAAATTATATATGGTTTGTTTATGATGACTCACCGTTCACAAGTACGTAACTACCATAAGAAATATACTGTTTTGTTGTTGAGAGTTTTATAAATGAAACCAAGGGTGCGTAATTATTTTAATTTATTAAATAACATACTGCTGTAGTTTTTTATTAAGAAAAAACAATTATCTGAATAAATTTCTTCATTGAATGTTATTTTCATTTGAAAGTTGTTTGATATTTTACGGATAACGGTGTATTTTTTATATTTAAGGTTTAAACAGAAATTGCGACATATCATATTCGTATATTTAACATTATATATTATTCACTTTGCTATATTTTCGATCCGTATTGGACGGATTTTTTTCCAGGTTTTTGTTTGTTTTCCGCTGTCTACTTCGTACGTGTGAGCGAGAGAGCCAGTGTGATGTAGACATCGGGCGTGGCGTACAGGGTTGTTTCTTTGCTTGGAATTTAAAAATTTTAATATAGATTCATCATTGATTTGTTGCTGATAATTAAGCCAGTGCTCAATGTTTAATCACACTCGGTGCAGTTTAGATGAGTAATTAATACAGGTCTGTATTTAAATTTAATTTATATTTTAGTTTGGTAAATAAGAACATTTTCAAAGAATTGTAGATGATAAAACTTGATATAATTGACACAATAACATGGTTGTAACAATTTAAATACTTGTGTTAATTTATAATATCTTAATTTAACTTTGTAAAAAAAAGGAAATTAGACATATATTTGTTAAAACAAAAAACTATCTATTTATTTAAAACACTGATTTAAAATTTTCGTTTTTCAGGTACTTCATCTACAGCAATACGTTTATTAAACCCGCGCACATAAAATCACAAACTTAAACTCGTAAATCTTCTAAACTGTTCCAAAAACGTACATTTCTCTCAAAGATGCAAATAATAATTGATTTTTTTAGAAAAACAAAAATAAATTGGCAACAGCGCAGCCGCAGTTAAAAACTACGCCGCATCGTTAAATCCCTCTGCAAAAAGCCGACAAAGCAAAGCCGCCACTAATGCGCTTTGGTGCAGTCGACAAATAAAAAAGAATATATATAGTACGTAAAAAAGATAATGAAATGCACACAAAACAAACAAAGTAGTATTGTAAGTAAACACTAAACAATAATAATCAGAATATGGATGCGAACAGTTTTACTGTGGCAATATTTGAAAGACAATTTTAATTCGTTTAGTTAACAACAAAATTAAAGTTAAAAGTATGGCAGACCAAAACCAGAACTTAATTTGACGCAAACTACAAAGGGAAATTTAGAAACTTTACAAGAAATTTAAGAAGGACATGTACGAAAAAAATGATTGGATTTTAGTTAAAAATTTGCATGTTCTTGATTTTGTGAACACCCTACGTTTCCGACCACGAGCCGCCACTGCTCAAAGCTACTGAAGCATGAATGATATCGGTCTCACTACAGCTGTATACATCCAAAGCAGTATTTTTGAGTTGCATCCCTCATTTCTTTCTGCAAAGTTCCTGCACACCATCAAGGTTTTTGGCCATTTGGCGTTTTTTGGTTACTTCAAGTTCATGTTTGTTCCATAGAAGTTTATTGTCTTTGGCCAAGGCCTTGGTATTTAACCTCCGTTCTCCCATCTATATTTTGCCCATCCATTTTTATGGTTTTGAGATTGGATTTTCTTTTGCTATCATCAGCATATCCTTGACAAGGTATACCTAGCTCAGTCAGCCCGCAAAGAGCTCGTCTACTATTAGGCTCCACATAAGTGGAACGTGACCTCCCTCTGATTGTACTAGCCGAGATGGTCTTACGTCCCACATCCGCCTCCACCGATTTGGTAGACAGCAGTTGTGTGTGTAACCCATCTCCAAACTACTTTGGCTTAACCGAATTATGTGAGGAAGGATTTCGTCCTGCCCTTTCTGAAGTAAGACTGGAAGAAACCTATCTACTCCTCCTTAATTAAGATACATGCTTTAGGTGTACTGGTATTGTCACATACTACTTTGCAGGCGAGTCCTCTTACCTGTTCTTTATAGACTCAGGGTTCTTGAATTAGCGCCATACTGAGATTCTCGTATGTGAATGTCCTGGAGGTAACAGCGAAAGCTCCTCTGGCGTGGTAGACATTCATTTGGACGATATTTATGTCCACCATCTCGCTGTTAGCTTTCGGTGAGGGTATTGTCCTCATCGGTAAGGGTTTTGTACCCCTTCTTCTTCTTCTTCTTCCTCTGCGGTGGTGTCGACCTTGTAGAGTCGGATGACAGTTCTCCGTGATAGAGGGCTGCGATGTGGAGATTACCAGTATTTCCCACCTCGCTTTCTGGTTGGTCCTCCTTAGATGTGCTGGGATGGATTCATCTTCCTTCTCCTTTTACTGCTTATTGAGACCATCGACGGGGATTCTCCCAAACCTGTAATGGACGGTGTACCGTTGCTCCTGATGATTTGGTAGGAAGCTTCGTCGATTCCCACCCTCAAGAGCTGGTCCGTTACCTTCGCCCTTCAAGCTTACGACATTCCAATGGTTTATCCTTAGCCCTTCATTCTGTGCTTCTATCAATATTTGAAGCTTCAGGGTTTATCCCTGACATCTAACAAGAAACAGAGTCGCAATTTGCGGTTTTGAAACTTCCACCGCCGTTTGTTCGTCTGCACTGAAGGTTATCTCAGGGGACGCCCTTGGCAGGATGGCAACTTTCTTCACATTTTTGACAGCCATTGCATAGCTGACCTTTGTGGAGCCAGGAGTGGTGCTCTTTCCTTCTTCCTGTTTTTTTTTTTAAGCGACTTTGGAGTTGTTTTTTCTTCATCTTCCGCTTAAGTATTTCGGCCTTATCTTCTAAGGCCTGCTTCACCCCTTCCTCTGGTGCAAGCCCTTCACAGGGGTAGCGTAAGTACCATTTGCACCCTGCTCTGCTGAGACCACGTCGCAATGAATCGTCTCTACCTCCAGATTGCCCTAGTTCAGGTACGGGGGATGATTTCCTCTGCTCCCCTTTGTTCCTTCCTCGTGAGGTATTCTCACTTTGGAAGTAGGAAACTTCTTATGGAGGTTTATATTTACATATACCTAGCAAATACCAATAAAATTTAGCCGCAAACGTGACTAACTCAACCTAGCAACTGTAATATAATGAGTTAAAACTTTTACAAGAACAAAAACTACCAAAAACAGCTTAACCTACAAAATTAACTGTGTTAATTACTTACCTTCAATGAACAGCACAAAATTTAAATTTTGACAATACCCTTCGTAGTTATCACTAGATATATTCGATGCACACAAGCTAATACACATTGATGCACATATTCTAGCCCTTACCGACGACATAAGACAAGAATTTGAAGTAGGTACAGAGCGGGCTTCGCGGTGTATGAAATCTCTAGTGACGCCACATTTCGATAAAAAATTATGTACTATACGCAGATTTGTTATATAGTTTGTGTTCTGTATGCAATATGTGTGTGCATATAACTAATAGATATCGTATTTATATATCTGTTTCATATGCTCACCATGTTAATATGTAATGTTATATACCAAATACATAGAATTGTTATATAGTTTGTGTTCTCTATCTGGTACATAGTAGACATATAAATGATAGATTATCGCATTTACATCTCTATTTTACATGTTTTCTAGGTTAATATATAAAATCGATGTAGCTAGTATGTCTTCATCGCGAATGGTTTCCTGGGATGCCACGAGTAGCTAGGTAAGAAAAAGTCCATCTCCACAGAGCCCCGCATGCGTGCACCCGATGCTCCAAGGTTGGACTAGTAGAGCTTAGTCCACGACCTTAAGATTTAGGGTTTTGCTGAGGTTATCTCCTCTCGGTCCGTGCAGTTAAGCTAAGACTCCCACCCGTTTCGGGACCTGGTTTGACAGTTGGGCTTTCGGTAGCCGAATGTTTACAACTGGCATCGTTGTAGGATCCTGTGCAGGCACTTAGCCACGACACGACAGCTCGGATGAGGGGGTGTGGTTCACGGCAACGGTATTCATTCACCCTGCTCCGGTTTTAAGCAGAGTGGACGAACTTATAGCCGCCACTAACCACCTCGTTTTGAACGAACCCTGACAAGATGGCCTTTCCTCTACCCACCAAGAGCTTCTGTGTAACTTTACTAACATGAACTCTCTCCATTGCACTTATTATTGATAAATAGGTATCAAACCACAACATTATAGAAATTTTCAGAAACATCAAAATACTAAGGTATGTAACATGTGTGCCAACCTGTGCTGTCAGTTTGACGCTAGGGAGTTCCCTAGCGTCAAAATTGCTTTTTTATTTTTAATCCAAAATTAAGATTGCTATACCCAAAGAATATATGTATGCAGGCAAGAAACTCTTTTGCGAGTATTCGTACTTGTGTACAAACCGTACTCGTACTCGCAAAACTGTAGGTTCTGGCCTATTGATAATATATACTAACAATAGTTATTTGTTATATATTAACATGTTTTCTTACAATTAGTTTAAATCAAAACTAACACTCTTTTTAATTACGTAATAAAATAGCATTCAATTCTACCGCTTTCTGTTCAATTTAGAAACTATTAGTTATCCAACGCAATTTAAAATTACACCCAACACCTTAACTTTCTTTATCCTATATACGTTGTTTTCTTAAAAGATTGCACTTATTTAAATATAATCGTTACTAGATTAGATATACGCGATTACGCTGACCATATAATTGAAGTAGGTATACCCAAATATAATACCAAACAAGAAAAATATACAGCGACAGGTATATAATCGATACAATCTAAATATAGTTTGGCCCGTGGCCGAAGACATTGACCATCAAGATTGGAGAATGTACTTTCACTGTCTAAGAATTGATAGGCGCACACATTGGTATATTATCAAATCGACGAATACATAAAATGATCGCTTAAAGGCTTTTTGTTTCTGCACATTGTCACTCTGAACGCGTTAGAACTTAAATGAAATTGTTGTAAATCGTATATGATGAATTATGTATGAACTAAGTGGGTTTGCATTTAACATTTCTGAGTAGGTGGTACTATTGCGACATTTAGAAAGAAATTTAAAAAGCACATATATAACATACATATATAAAACTTTTCCAATTTCAAATTGTTAGCTTCAGTTATTATAATAGTAAACTTTTGAAAAGTAATGAATCAATTATGAACAGACACATGAATATCCGATCACTCCGCGCTACACAAGATTTTATTAATTCCGTGCAATTGTTTCGAGAACACCTGGGCACTAACAACCGAAGAGCGAATTCGGACGCTAGAGTGGATATTCACAGAAATTTAAAATTGACAGTGAAATGAGAAGATATGTGTACCTAGCTATTTTTTTTTTTGAGAAGTACAATTCAAATATCTCAATTTGGAATACTGTTGCGGTAAGACTGTTGTAAAACCATAATCAAGCTTATTCATAAACAAATTTCTGAAGAATAACTCTAACTGTTTCGTTCACAACAGTCCAGTTCAATATTGATAGACATTATCGAAAGCAGGAGATTATCATCATGTCTGATAGTCAAGCAGCCATCAAGGCGCTGAGCTCACGTGAAATCAGTTCCAAGATGGTCTGAACGTGGAATACCCTGTATATTCATTAAAAGTTTATGATGTTCTATCATTTACTTACATTTGAGATTTTGGCACCATTATCTGATAGAATCTATAAATCTGAAATACTTTAACCAAAATATCACTTCCGGTTGGCTTGAAATGGACGTCAACTTTGTTAGTTTAAACAGAATGATCTAATTTTTTGTTCATTTTTGGATTCTACAATCATAAATACGTCAGTTTTCATTAGCTATTCCTATAGCTACATGTTGCCGTTTTTGAGTTATTTAAGTTTTTCTTTTTTTTTAGTCATAATCATTACATCATTGAAAAATTAATATCTCGGTTAATACTGCAAGTAGAGACTTGCTATGTTATGAATGTACATATAACCCTAAGAAACGGTATATGCACTTTACATTCTAACATACAGGGTGTTCAAAACTGAGGAACAAAGTGACATATTTTCAAATGCAGAAAACTCATTTTTTTTTTAGATAGAACACCCTGTACTTTAATTCGAAATTAGGAAGTAAATATCATCCCCTATCACTTTATATCAGCATTCCCTATACCTATCTATACCTAAGTAGCCCTATCTTTAAATGTTTGTAGGTGGCTCTGAATGGGATTAATGTCACATTTATTGACTAATCATAAGTGTTTATGTAATTACACTATTGCATAACGCAATATTAATAGAAATGATTATTCGAACAGCGACATTCTTGTATGGTTATTCAAAGAATAAGACATGAATTTGACATTAGTTTAGTTTAGTTTGGTTACTTTATGTTAAAATAAAAAACACAAAATCATGTTTGCTTGCTTCTCTTTTTTGTGTATTTTTTCTAGACGTTCACAATCATGTTTTTTTTTTGCGATTACAGCGCAATCTGTTACGAATCGAAAAAAGCTTCAAATAAAAACTACACACTTGATGGCGTAGAATCTGAATTAGTTTTGCGGGCCTACCCGAACATGGTCTTCGGGTAGGCCGCAAAACTAATGGAGAAAATCCAAAAATAAGTGCGCCTCTTCTGGCACAAATGTTAGAAGATGAATATGTGCTACAAGTAGTAGATACCTGAAACGGTAAGAAATATTATGCGAAACGCGGGTTTTCACGGGCGAGTTCCTAGGAAAAACACCGTTTATCAGTAAAAAGAACGAGACGCTTCGAGTTTACACGTAATCTGCATATGTGAGGAATTGAAGGTACTCAGGCAGAAATATTTCGGGAGAGATCTATTGGAGTCCTCGAAGGTTCTCAAGTTCCCACTGAGCAAGATACTGGGCTTTATAGAGAACACCAAGCTGCTAGAGTGAAAGTAAGAGATTTAATAGGGATGGTACAATGAGCACCTAGCTCAAGTGCCCGGACTTTGGGTGCCCACCCTAACTTATTGAATGAATGAATGAATGAATGAAGATGCTTCGTTTTGAATTTGGAAAAACGCATGTCAATAAACCTCTGCCATTTTGGGAGTCGGTAATATTCAGTGACGAATCGAAATTTAACATTTTTGGATCAGATGGAAGAGTGATGGTTTACTATAAACTGACTGTATGGAGACTTTTTGTATTTGAATTGATATCTGTTGATTATAAATGTTTTTTTTATTTGTAATTAGTAGAATAAATTGTTGCCTTTGTACAAATCATGTATGTACCTGTGGACTTCCAAATACCTTCTGCAATATTTCTTTCTCGATAGATATGACATTAACTAATTTAAAAGCGTAAATTGAATGTCTTATCGAGTGTATAGAGACTTATTTGATCCAGTGTATATTTTTTTGGATGAGCGAGCGTTTGGATGTGCTATTCGGCAGCATTTGTTTGCCCACATGCAATAATTGCTAATACTCTCAAGTATAATATTATGTAATTAATGTTAGTTTTTAAGATTTTCTTTTTTCTTTTTTGATTGTATCTCTAGCATTGCAGAGATTAGGCTAAGTTAATTTAGGCAGTTCGTTTGAGAACTGTTTGACTAAGGGTTTGGTGGAAGAGCAGAAGCTCATCTAGTATCTTCTTTCTGAACCACTCCTTACGATTTTGACAATATATTCACGCATTATTATTTGTTCATATACTTTTTCTCTTGGTAGTTCAGTTTGTTATACTGTTGAAATTAAGACGATTATTAGTATTATTAATAATAATAACACAAACTTTTACAAAAAGTTAATAATTAAACAAAAAGTAATAATAATAAATTGAACTTCAATTGATACACGAATTCTTCAATACTGCGTCTAATATCTATTATTCTTACCCAAGTCGTCATTCCATTCAATTTACGGATTACAAAAATTCCGTTTCTCGAAATCATTCCTAAACAAGTTTTGCATGCCGTCTAATGTGTTCTCTATTTCATTGCTTCAAAATCAATATTGAGATACATTTTTTTAATACATGTGGTTTCATTTGTATTACTTCATTTATTTTGTAATTTAGTATTCTTATCTTATTGATGTTGGCTTTAATATGTAATTAATTATTCTACGTTTTCTTCATTCCACAACTAGTGCATCTGCCCTAATGAAGCTTAAAATAAGTTAACGAATGTTCAGATCACATGTAAAGGAATCGCTTTTAAATTATCAAGTTTAGCTGCTTTTCCCGTAATCCAAACCGTTGTCTTAAAAGCTTATTGGAGCGCAAAAACAATATAACTATAATACTCTAATACAAGCCTTGCAGGACTGAAAACGGAAAACTATTAGATACTAAAGTAAATCCCAAAACACCTAACATTTATATTTCTCTGTTTAAAAAACAATTTATTTGACTATATTCCTTCGATGTCAATTATATTGCTTTCAATGAAAGAAAGTTTTTCATTAGTATGTGTATATATTTAACAGGTTATTTGCTTTTGGTGTCCCAATAATTAAGGTCTTTTCACGTTTTATTTTTCTATACGGAAACACATAGAAAATAATTTATAAAAACTCTTAAATATTCCTTTTCAATGTGCATCTGTTATTAGATCGTTACTGTACGGGAATAATTCTTAACTTTGCATTTTATAATTTGTGTATTTCGGATTGCCAAGACATGAAGATGATTATCGTATTTAGTTATTACCAAAAAATTATTGGAAACTGTAGGTAATAAGGGAGTTGTTTTGATTTTTTAGGCATATCACGGCATTAACTATTTTTGAAATAGGTCAAAGATATCAATTTCTGTCGAAAATATATGTGCCATAAAGAAAAAGCAATAAGGTTGCATAAAGTATTGACAAAACCGAACTCTTTGCATATGTAAAAATAATAAAAATAATTTTGAGTCATAGATCATTTGATTTCAACAACTTTTTATTAAAAACTATTTTTCAATTAAGTGATTCAGTAAAGTATATGATTAATTGATGCTAGATAAATGGCACATCCTGTATACTCACCGCCAATTTTATTCAAATTTGAATTTTAGAGATTTGTAAAGCTGATATGCATCGGATTAATCCACATTGCCACAATATCGTGAAGTGTTTACGGCACCTTCTGATACTCACCTTTGACGGACTGACTTTAAACAGAGCACTGAGGGTGAAAGTTATCGGCTTGGACGTTTGGTTGGGCTTGGAAGGAATGTTCAGTGGGGTGTGGCGGGTATATAATAACAATTATTTCACACTGATACAGTTTAGTCGGTGTGTGATGTAAGTGTGTCATTGTACCTTCAAGAAACGTTCCGTTCCAATAAATAATAGGTAGAGGAACAACGAGCAACGATAGAAAACATCAGGCTCGAAGAACACAATAGGCCAATGTTAAAGATGCGGTGCAGCTTGTGTTTCACTCTGTGTATATTTGCGGTGAGTTTCGTTTTCTGTTTGAGTTCAAGGAAGATGCAGCATAGTGGTGCGTGCGGCTGTTTCTTGAGCGTTTCTTTGTCTTCAGACCGGATTATATAATCCAATTAACACAGTTTTACAAGGAGAACGCAGTAAATTATATTATGCTTACACAAAAACAGAAATAAGATTGTGTTTCTTAATTTTATCAAACAGAAGAATAATAAAAATACTAATTTAATCACATTTGCAATCGTATTTATACAATTTCTTTATTATATATTCAGAATTTTCTAAATCCAGGAATTATATTCTTAATAATCAAATTTAAAATTCTTGTAATTATTTTTAGTTACTTCAATAGAATAGTTTTATATACATATATAAAACTATTGAGGCTGCCTTTCCACAAGAGCTGGGGGAAGGTTAAAGAGGTAGAAGAACAACAGTTTTCGATCAAGTTTATCGTCCACCCAAAAGGAAAATAAAGAAAATGTTACGCATGGTAAATGTGTAAGGAAAGTCATACGAAATTTATTAATATTTAATTAAGTGCTGCTTTTATGCAGATTTCTATTATAAAACGACAAAAATGTTTCCACTTCTACTTTTCAAGTTCATCGCGGAAAATAAAGTTTAATATTAGCTTTTGTTGATATCTATTATTGCTAAATCATTATAGCTGTAGATCCCATTAATTTAATTGCATATAATGCTCTATAATTCAAATTTAAGCCGGTTGTTTGCTAACAGAAGATAGGTTGACTTTCCATTGGATTATTTATTTAGGGTAATTATTATTTCTTTAGATGTTCCGTACGAATTTGCTCTGCACGTTTACCTTAACATTTCCTTTATTTTTCTTTTCTGTTGAGGATGAATTAAAACAAAAACAGTGTTGTTTTACCCTCTGTGGACCTCTAAGAAACGCAGCCTTAAATGATTGCGGAAAATTTAAATCTGAAGGCGCTGACGTTTTAATAATCTATCAACAGACAACCGAGTAAAATCTTTGTGCAGAAATAGTAACCTTATCTAGTCATTCTTCTAGAATGTAAGCTTACACGCCTAGTTTGCAAAAAAAAAACTAGGAAATTCCACATGCCTCTGAAGGACAATTCAAGGAAATTACTTATTCTAACGGTACTATGCTGCATTAGTACCGATATCGTATAGACAATAACAATTTTGAATAGTAATTATAAATTTTGCACGTATACTTCATTCTATAGACTACTTTTTTATACAGACATGCAATATAATTAGTGAATACATTGTCAATGCTATTCTAATAACCCCAGTAGCCAACTATATTTATTTCATATTTCAGAAATATTTAGAGAATATTGAATCTTCTCGAATATTAGTTATATTAATATAATATGTATAAAATATTTCATACAAAACCTATTAGGAATACGTTTTGAAAATATATATGTTATGTAGCATTAATTATATTTTGCTTTGTATTTCCGCAAATATTTATTTCATATAAAAAAATAAAGGTTTAATTTTTGCTTTTGTACATTTGGTGCGTAGGATTAATAATATAAAATGGGTAAAACATGCATACATATACCTTTAAAATAAAGATAAAAATAGATAATATATAATAGATATATAATCTAAAATTATGATTTAGTTAGTATCTAGTTGAGCGCTGTAACTTCTATTAATATATCTGCGTTTACGTAAAAGGTAATTATATTACGTCCCACAAATATACCACGGATATTTTAAAAAAATATTTGTTAAATATTTTTCGTGAGAGGTTTTTGAATATATTTTTTTATATTTTATCTAAATATAGATAAAACATACAATTGAAATGTTTACTCTATATTTAAAATGCATCGATTCACATCCAATGAAAAGCAATAATATAATTCATAATCCAAAACGATATATATTTCTACTTTATGTAACTTTAGAATACATTTTTTATTTTTCGATTTTAATTATTTATTGTATTCACTATATTATATTTTTGAGGCATTATTGATTATTAACTTGGATGGTGAGTGTGAAGAAACAAGTTCTTCTCTTTTAGACACCTCCAAGTATGTTCTTCTTTTTATTTTCGGGAAAGTTTCATATAGCTTTTTGTTATCGATGTTATACATTCTAAACAACCAAGATATATAGGTTACTGTCTAGAAGTAATTTTAGTTCATTTTGGCAAATTAAATATGTATGATTGCATTAAAAAATCTCAATTTTCACATAAATAATACTTTACAAATATTTTAAAAAATATCAAACTTACGTTGATTTAAGATATGAAAAAATATATTCAAAAACTGCTTACGACAAATATGTGTTAAATATATCAGAGATATTTTTAAAAATATCTTTGACAAATATTTTTCCTGAGAGGTTTTTGAGTATATTTTTTATATTTTATCTGAATATAGATAAAATATACAATTGGAATATTTACTCCATATTTTAAATCAATGTAAGTTTGATATTTTTTAAAATATTTGTAAAATACTATTTATATGAAAATTGAGATTTTTATACAGAATGAACTAAAATTATCTGTGGACAGTAACCTATATATCTTGGTTATTTAGAATGTATAACATCCATAACAAACAGCTACATGAAATTTTCCCGTAAAATAAAAAGACCAACATACCTGGAGGTGTCTAAAAGGGAAGAACTTTCTTCACACTCACCATACAAGTTAATGATCAATAATACCTCAAAAATAGAATATAGTAAATAAAATAAATAATTAAAATTAAAAAATTAAAATGTATTCTAAAGTTAGATAAAGTAGACGTGTATATCGTGACAATAAAATTTAAAAGTTCTAATACAGGTCAAACACAAAATTGTCTTGCTGGTAAGAATTATTACTTCTCAAGGGGCTTTTGTCTTTTACGAAAGCCATAGTAGCTAATAATTTACCACTTTTTACATGCGAGCATGTTTACAAATTCATATAAATACGCTTTGTAGATTTCAGGTTTATGAATGCCAATACGAAACTTTGTAGTAGTATAACTCTTCTAGTAACGACAGCATGAAAGTTAAAAAAATTATATAATATATAAATATACCTACTTATATAATTAATATAATTTACTTCCAATATCATTATACATATTTGCCACTTATCTACATGTGCTTTTTGTTTTAAATTCAAGTTTTCAAAAATTAATAAGCATTCAGATGTTTGGATGTGAAATATCTATGTTAGTCTTAACCTTGTAAAAATTATCATTATTTCGGAAAGTAGAACAGATAGGTTGGTAGCAACCATATAAAAAGTTGTCACAAATGCGTTGCAGATTCGAAAAATTGAATAAAAAGTAGGGTATTCCATTAAAAAAATTTAAGTAAGATAGTGCCCCCTAGCGGGGATGCAATTAATCTTAAAAATAACTACCACGTCATGTGGGCCTCCACTGGAGATTTCTTGTAAAATTTTCAGAATTTAGAATGTTCATTAATTCTCGAGATATCGCGCTGCCCATTCCTCGCTGAACACCCTGTATAGTAGATAAATAATGCCACAAGTTGTGTTGCATAACGATTTTAACAGTGTATAAAACGTTTCCACTAAAAAAAATAAGCTGTACCATTCGTGTTTTGGGATCATTCTACACCAAAAATTACAAAAATCTGCGAGGTCTGTTTATTCTTAAATTTACCCACATTTTCTCAGGGCAGAATACAATTTCAAATAATGCATACTGGAGGATATATATTGAATGATAGAAAACATAATTAATACACTCAACAGCTAATATTTTTTTATTCATTCTAACATTTGAAATATCTGGAAAATGATTCACCAATCGCCAATTCAGTGCCGTAACATCGAGGAGTATTACAAAAATAAACTTATCATTCCTTTCTAGAGCAGTTAAAATCGCTGTTATTGATAGGTACTATGTATAGTTCACTAAATACAGCTTTTCTTTTTGATAAAATTACCTTGGAGATATTGCATCCGGCTCATTATTAATTGGGTATCCACTCAATTTTTTTTTTTTTGCGTTGCCCTTTAATAATTTATCGTCCCGTCTAATAAACACCGCTAACCATTTTTTTTTTTTTTTGCTTTAATTAATGTGCTGAATAATACTTCATATATCAACTAATATATACCGGGCATTTCAATTGAAACGAACTACCTTAAATAACCCTTTACCTGCTGTCATTATATTAAATTCAAAACTTATCAATTGTCATATCAAAGAGGAATCATTCCTGGGGGCGTGGCAGCCTCCACCCTTAAAATTTGAATAGGAAGTAGGGTTTTATAACAATTCATTCAAAAGTTTTTTAATTCTCTTTACGGCAACATGTATCGAAACGCAATTTTCTTAATCAGTAATTAAGCAAAAAGTACATAATTTGCAACCGGTGTAATAAAACACGATTGGAATGAAATAACTTTAAATGCTTTTTCTGTGAGCTCTTCTGACATTTCGCAATTTTTTATTGTAACCAAAGTAACTCCTACTTGTTTCTGCTACACATTCATTCATCATTTTTAATGTCGTTTTTCGCTTCGGTTTTCAGCTTTGTTTTGTACGGTATTAGTTTACATTTGCATTGTTTAGTGGAATGTTCTTTAGTTGAGTTTACTTTTGGTTTAATCGTGAATTGTACTACGAGAATAGGAGATGTGCAAGATATACAGCTCGTTTATTCAACGAAAATTATGCAGGCCGAAAAAAGCGACACAAGTGCGTACTGGAATTAATCCAAAAGTTTACGAAGACGGGCTCTGTACATAACAAAACAACATTTTCATCAGGTTGTCAGTAATGAAGATACCAAAGTCGAAGTTTTAGGTCAGGTCGCAGTGCTTAGAAGTCCAAAGTCGTTACAACAGGTATCTCAAGCATCAGGAGTTCATCAGTTTGTAAAATACCTAAGAAGTCCAAATTTCATGGCTTTAAAATTACACTTTTACACGAACTGAATGGGAATGATTTTGAAACAGGGAGATTGGAATTTTGTGAATTAATGACCACGCTGCTTAAACATAATCGCAACTTATTGTATAATATCTGTTTTTCGGACGAATCATCTTTTTAATTGAATGCTAAAGTAAATCGTCACAAACTGCAGATATTTGAGTAACACCAACCCCAATTTAACAACATATACACAAGAGACACACAAACTTAATATATGTGTTGGTATCATTGGCGATGATTTCATAGAACTCCTATTCATTGACGGATCTTTAAATGGTCAAATGTATTTGAATATGCTGGACGACACAATCAATCCTTTTATCACAGAAGAATTGAAGCAATATCCAAATTTGTTGGAGAATGAGATAGTATTGATGGAGCGGTGGAGCGCCTCCATATTATGCTGTCGGAGTACGACAATTTCTGGATCATCACTTTCGTAATCGTTGCATATTGGTTTCTAGGACCCTTTTTTTTCTCATTTTTAATGACTTCCATACATCATTTCTCCTTACCCTATCAAACGCTTTGTGTAGGTCGATGTAACATATATGTAATTTTTTATTTTTGTTAATCACTTTTTCACTGCCTTGCCTGACAATGAATATTAAGTCTTGAGTATTTCTCCCACCTCTAAATCCATATTGCATATGTTCAATCATGTCTTCCACTATTTCTCGAATTCGTGTGTCCATTACTCTTGCTAATATCTTTCCTGGTATACTTGATAGCGTTATTCCCCTATAGTTTTGCATTCCTTTCACCACCTTAAAATGGGAAGATATTTCGAGCTCCAATCCTTGCATTCCTTTGACTAGCATGTTGCCGTAAAGAGAATTAAAAGACCTTTTGAATGAGTGGTCACAAGATCTATCTTGCCTATTCAAATTTTAAGGGTGGGGCCTGCTGCGCCCTAGGAATAATTGTAAATCATCAGGGCCCGTCACTAAAAGTTGTCCTTGATATGATAGTTGATAGGTTTCGAATTTTATATAAATCACAGCAGCCGGAGTTATTTGAGGTGGCTCGTATCAATTGAAATGCCCTGTATATTTCTCTATTGACTAAAAAATTACATCCTTAACAACACGGAATATAAATACAAGAACAGACAATTTGATCTGCTATCCTCTAAAGTCTAAATGTTCTTGACGTATTTAGAAATTGATTACCTACATATAGAACATAAGCTTTCAAGGGCATCTACGTGATCTCATACAGAGTAGCACATTTTTCTTTCATTTTTTGTTGTACTAATACGTATCTATTAGATGGGTGTATATATGCATAGTATGCATACTTTCAATTTAATTAACAGTTCAAGTTCGTCGTTTTCACATACCGTCATATAAATATATCTATATGTAGGCACATAATGTCCAACTTATACTATAGGTACTACTTCATATTTCGCATTATGAAGCTTTATGAAATAGTAGATCCTTCAATTGCAATGAAAACCGGTTGATATTTATTTAGAAAATATTGTAGGTACAAGGTGATCCACTTTTGCTTGTAAAGTGCATTAGTTTTTTGAGGGCAACAGACATTTAATAACAGTATACTAATGATAAAGTCACAATCAGCTATTTCATAACATTGAAAATATAATTGAATAATTGACAATTATGCACGATGTTAACACGATTCGGATCTGAATATTGTGGGTCTGAAAGAATAGGTATTGTAACTTTTAAATGTTATGTGACTTTATATATCTACAGCTAAAACTAAATTAAAAATTTTCCGCAATTATTTTTAGCAACTTCATCGTTCAAGCATGAAAATACCTACGATTTCGTATTATTAGTAGTTATTTTAATAACTAATAATTAGTTAAAATTTCGTGTTAATACTAATTTAAAAAGGGAAAAGATTTAATCTTTTAAATATCTAGTTTTACAGTTAGAAATGATGCCATTGCATTCTACAACATTTCAAGGTTTCTAAGTAGTTCATTATTGCAAAATGAAGAAAAAAAATCTAATTGAATTGACCTTGATAATATGTGCATACAATATCATATAAAGCATTTGTAAAAGATAGAGGCCATGTAGGCGGTGTCGCCAAACACGTATTTTTGACGAAAATAAAGATAAAACTATATATTAATAAATTAGTACCCCAATATCCTATGAAATCTGTTTTTTATGTTACTTTTGTTATAATTAGCTCTTTTTAATATTTTTTTTTTTTCTAGTAGATGAAAAGAAATTTGAAAATGTATATAGACAATTAATCGGCATTGGCAATATAATAAATATTATATACAAATATTAATTTTAATTTAGTTAATTAAATGAACATGTCGTCTAATTAACTATTTAAAAATGAGAGAGAGCCTATATCTAGTTAATATAAGAAAATATTTCTTAATTGTCAGGTTCGCTACTGAGTTATTGAACTAAAGTGATCAACCCAAAAAAAAATCCCTTAATTAATGATTGAATTGTATACAAATGCAAAATTTATAAGTACTTAAGTGTATTAAAGACGCTAATAAAAAAAAAACAAGGTTTTAGAAACGTATTTCGGGATGTTAACTGCTTCAAATGAATTGCCTACACAATTAAAATCGACAGTGGGCACATAATTGAACAATTTCACAAAACAAACTATTATAAATTTGTCTTGACCGCCACGAATTGTAAGCATTCAACGGAGTATGAATAGAAACGAAATTTTTTGTCCCGCTTTGTAGGATTTAGGTTATAAAAAAATATAATTTGCTTGTGACGGTATTAATTTTAATACCTCTTGATTATACCACTTACTACGGATTATTTCAGTTACATAATTATTTAAAAACGACTAACGGGATTTACAGTTAAATAGTCTGCAGTTTTTAATCGCTTATGTAATAATAAAATTCGTATTTATATTTGTAATTTTCGTGTAGGCACCTCACCGACGCAAAAGTAAAAATATTACTTCAAACATTTCAACTTCGCGCGTCAAAAACAACAACTTATAATTTACGTAATAGGCGTTGTTATCTTTTCGTTTCTTTCGGTGTTTATAGCTTAGCAACTTTCCTGACAACTTTCATCGGTGAACACGTTAATGGGACAGACTTTTTGAAAATTTAAGATAGTAATACAACCGGTTATTCCCCTAAATAAGGCCACTTGAATGCCATACCCAAGTATGTTACATATCGGGCTACTAAAAATATGCGTATGGTTTTATTAAAATGTATACATATGCATGTGAACACGTTATTTAGCGACATAAAAGTGTGTTACACATACATACATAAATTTCTTGAAATTCTGATGCAATAGCTCTCTACTAGGGTACCAGTTACTGAATCTGAGATTGTATTGCGTTTAATTGCAATGTACTGTTGAATTTTGAACGGAACATCCTGCTCGAACAGTTATTCTTACTCAAAGTCTAGAGCATAGAGGGGCCAAAATATTTTTATTTAGGGTATATTGGCTAGTTACATTTCTATTAATTTTATTGTTTATATTATTAAGTTAAATCGATTTTAATCTTAAAACGTCTATAAACGGTACGATTTATCGTACAAGATATACGACTCGAAAGTCTGAACTATAATTACAATTGCACCGTGCCACAGTGCACTGGTCCGAATATAGTTGAAAACGGAACTAATTATTTTTGTCACTAAACCGGTTCTTAATCAATTGTAAATCATAGAAAAAATGTAAAAAAAAATTAGGTTGTTCAGAATTACTTTTTAGAGAGAAAGGATAAAATTATTTGAAATTAGTCGGTTTCTATTAATGCTTTTTATTCATTTATTATAATCTAAAATAATACTGCGAAATATTATTTTATATAAGGGGTAAATTCCCAAAATACGTACTTACTACGTATTTATTTATTTGCTGCTTTTTTTTCTATTCAACTGCACTGAAACGAGGTAGTTAAAAAGATGTTCAGTTTGCAAACTGCGGGTTTCTTCAGATATTTCTTGTAGTACCTATATCGAAAAGGTATTTCTTTGGCATCATTTTAATGGACTTTCCTGGTGTAAAGTAAGTTAATTATTAGATAACAGTGTTATTAAAATTATTTTTATAGTTATTTAAATCCAACAGTTGTTATTCGTAATATAAAAAACTATGCTGTCACACGAAAAAGATCTAGCTTTATGTTTCAACTAAACAAAGGGGTGTTTTCTATTACACGCGCTATCAACATTACCATATAAATAATAATACGAAAAGGGTGAGGGTATATGTATTTATTTATATGTTTGATATTGGAGTATTGTCGAAATTTGCAATAAAATAAATAATGAGCAAGTGGTTGTATGAAAAAATTGTATATGTGGTTAGGCTATCTTTGGTAATTTTTGCAAAGCGGGGACTTTAATGTTTCACTAAAACCAAAGTTGATAATGTCGATAAATAACAGGAGAAATAACTAATAATATTTTTTTCTGGGTAGATACTTATATATATTAACACACGTCTAGCGTATTGTATAAAATAACTGATAAAATAATGTATTTTACAAGCTTGTAAAATGCAGAGAAGTTTTTCTATTTTTCGTCTCTAAAAAAATAACTCTAACCAACCTATTTTTCTTACATTTTTTTTCCAAGATCTACAACTAATAAGAATCGATTTAATGCATAGTATATTTTAAACCAAGGGAGGAAAGTACTATATTACCGAACCGAAGGCGAGGTTTGTAATATTTGCCCGCTGCCTGCAATAGCACTTTTCTCACGTGGTTTGAATACGATTTTTTGCCAGACAATCCAATTTTAACTAATTAAATGTCTAAAAATAATAAAGACATACCTGTGATATGATAGTAGGCTTAATCTATCAAATATTTTTTGAAAACTATCAAGTCAGCGTCGTTTTTCAAAAAGTTTTCAGTAATACTCAATAAAAGTAATTTAATATCATAAATATTTATTATAAACATTTCTATACAATATGTCGAACGATATCACAGACAATGATAATCTGTCGTGCACACCACCTAAAATTCGTAAAGCAGCACTTGCCATTGTTCGGAATTTATTATATAAATTACTTTTATATGATGTAATTATAGGCTGGTTTAATCATGGGCGTTGCGGATGCTTGTAGAATTGATGAATTAACAAGAATGACTATCTCTGGCGTAGATAACAGAGGTGATATTGTTGTAGTAAATATTCCCGAAACAAAAACTGGAGTTTCAAGAAATTTTGTGCTGGTGGAACCACACTGGATTGCAATTATCCGGAAATATCTACAAATGAGACCTGCAGGTCAATGTCCAAACGCATTTGCCAGTCCAACCGGACAGTTCACAAGAAGTGTTCCAATGTCGTACTCGACAGTGAAGCGATTATAATAATCGCTTGACTGGCGAGTGCAACCAGACGTTGGAGCACTTTTATTTTATTTTTCTTTCTTTCTTTCTTTTTCTTTTTTTCTTTTCTTTTCTTTTTTTTCCACAATGTCCGGTCAGCAAATACACATTCATTTTAAATTCTTACGTTGTTTTTTGATGTTTTAATACTGACTATTATGGGATTACGCTGCAGCCTGATGAAGATAACAATTGTCGAAACTACTAGCTGGAGTCATCTCAGTAAATTAATAAACAAAAATTAGGAAGTACTAATTTTATTCTAATTACCTATAAATTATGGACAATCAAACATACATAAATTACAAGCTTTGGATCAGAATTAGAAAATAAAATGAGATGGGATAAACAAGTTTCGATAACAAAACAAAATTCTTCTATAAGAATAACAGTTAATATATAAATACGAAATTTACTATTTGGTAAAATAATTTGAAAAACTTAAAAACTTTGAAAATTCAAATATGTTTTACAGCAAATTTTCAATAATAATTTCAAATATTTGTCAAATAGAAATGTATTTTTTGCACTGAAAATTGTAATTGTAATTTTCAGTCAACTTCTTCGCAAAATAAAATTAGCGAAATCTCATGCATCGCCAGGCCGGGCCAAGTTCACAAAGGGGCGGACCAGGCCCGGCCAAGATAATTACTAAAATTCACGCCTCTAGTGCATTCATCTGTGTCGATATAATTTTTATAATACAATAAAATAATGATTCATTAACATGTAGTTCGTGTAAAGAAGATATGTAGGCCGGCTCTGACGCAAATTATTTTGTCTGTGGTAAAATTAATTAATTAAAAGTGAAAGAAATTGAAAGTTTCCGTGTTATAATAATGTCGCCATATTGAAAGATAAGATACAGACGACAGGTTACCCCATTAGATTATTATAAATTATACTTAAATCTTTTATGTTATCCCTATGGTTAATGGATTTTTACCTAATTTTTTTTTTAATGTGAAACATTTCTTTGATGATTCTCTTATGGTAATTATTCTCAGTTTCCAAAACTTGAGCTTTAGCGTCAGGTTTTGAACGTTAAATGTTACTCTAAGAAAACATCTTAGGTTTGTTCGCTGGTGTTACACTGGCTACACCGAGTAGCGAGTGTAGAAAAAAAGCGTTCATTGGGGTAGTGTAGTTACACGGGAGTTGTTCGTTGGAGTTCGTGTACTCACACTCGTGCAGCCAGTGTATACACTTCTTACTCGCAGTCTGGAGCAGGAGTTAATAGTGTATACACTGGCAATAGTGGCGCGAAAGCAAAATATATCGTATGTGATACTTATCGCAGTAGCGTGATAGTGGGTAGGCCGTTCGGTAATAAAAACGAGCGATAAAAATGAGAGACCAGGGAAATGTTATAAATGCAAAATTAAAAAAAAAACGATGATGGTAGCGTTTTAATTGTAGATAATTGTTATTATATATATATATCAATTAATAGGCAAGAAAATAACATTAATAACCATAAAATATTCTTGTGATTGCGGGGAAAAAAATTGTAGATGGCTGTGGTAATACTATCCATTTATATTGTATATTTTAATTTAGCATACATCATTTATTTAAACGGGCCTTACGCGCAATGTGCATGAACACGAAAATCTGTTTCGAGAAATGACCGTTCATTGGTACTCGGCATCAGATATTGTACTGACGTACAGACACCACTTACACTGCTACTCTGGCTGACGTAATTTCACACTACACCATGAAATCAGTGTAACACCAGCGAACAAACCTCTAGACGTCTGACTCGTGTAAGTGGAGGTTGAACCAAGGAGTTTTCGCTGAGTTGGTTCGCGAGCCCAAGCAGCGTTGAGAGGGTCGGAATTTGCAGATCTCGATGAATCTGCTCGTTCCTTACGAACCAAGGTGCCTGCACGATTAGCCTGAGTGTCTTGTTTTGAAGTACCTCGATGGACTTCAATTTAGTGGGGTCCAACGACGCCCGCGCAAAAGCGCCGTAAACCAGGACAGGCCTTAAGATGCACTTGTAGAGTAGCAACTTGTTTGCTAGGTGAAGGGGACTTCTTCGCCCTAACATTGGGAGTAACGAGTTGCGTGCAGCGAGAAAACGAGTTCTGAGCTCGGAGCTCTGTTTCGACCAGTTGAGACGCCTGTCGAAATAGATTCCTAGGTACTTAACCTATTGACTCCACGGTAACCTGACGTTTCCCATGCGGATGCGCGTTTCAGGATCTCCTCCTCTTCTTCGAGAATCCAACTGCGACTCTGGGGTTCTTCCCGGGCTTAGGGATGGTGACGACTTCGGCGTGCTTCCAGACTGAAGGGAAGTGCTGTAGCTGGAGAACTACGTTTACGATGAAACACAGTTTCTCCTCGCGTGCTTCAGGAGGTGATCTCTTCAGGGCTGTATTGGTAACACCATCAGCACCTGGGGACTTTTTGCTGCTTCTGCTTTTGATGAAAACGTCAAGCTCCGATGGCGTAGCTGGGTCGACCGGGGTTCCGGGTCACCGTATCGTCCACGTCGCTACGAAAGTCCACCTTCGCTTTAAAAGAATGTCTCAAATTGTGATGATGTAGTGATAACGCTGTAGCACTTATATTTTTTGTGTTAATGCTATTTGAGAGGTATATTCATTCTTTTATGAAAATGTTGTTGAATTTGTCCTATGTATAAACTTTCACAATTGTTGCAATCAATTTTATAAATGATATGTGTTTGATCTTTATCTTTAGTATTTTTTTTTTACAAAAAAAATATTATAGTTTTTAATGGGTTTGTATTCGCTGTTCAACCTCCCTCTATATATTGCCTCTTCAACTGTTACCAGCTTTTGCTGTTCTAATATTCTCCTTATTTATTTATGAGTGTCATTGTATGTTACTATCGGTCCTCTCCTTACTTTTCAATATATTTTTATTTGCATGAAATGCTGTATTTGCGGTGATTATTCTTTCATCAATTTCAGTTTTTCTTTTCCCTGTTTTCCTACCATCACGCCTGTTAGATATTGAAATTTATTCGTCTGTTCAAATTCATGAATTCTTATTTTTTTCACACAAGTTTCATTCTAGACATGCGCACCAGAATAGTTTTCCGAACTATCAACTACAAAGAAATTTGTATTTGTCTGCTTGCGCATGCGCGGAGAAGGTACTCAGCATAACTTCCGTTTAAATAGAAGCGGGAAATTCTAACTGAAATTAGTATGCAATCTAGTTTAATTTTTTTTTTTAGACGAAAAAAGCATGATGTAAATCAAGCTTTACTCTTATTTATTCTTCCTGTAATATATTCTAGCGCTAAGTTTAAAAGCGTTGCTTACAGTGAAATCTCCTTGCCTTACTCTTCTGTTGGTACTAAATTCTTCCGTTTCTCCTTTTTGCGTTATTGGCATTTGATTGTGTCATGGTGATCTTGATCAATTTTCTCAGCTTGGCGTCTAACCCTAATTGTTCCAATGTTAATATAATTTCTTTTATTTTCTTCTATCCTTTCTATTCAGGGAGTCAAAGGCCTGTTGGAAGTCTATAAAAGGTATTTCTATGCTATATATTCATGGACTTTCCCCATTATTTGTTTGTATAGCTATTAGCTACATAGCCCGTCCACAGTAGATCGGCCTTGCCTAAAGCCGCATTGATATGGTCCTATTACAGTTTTCGCATTTTCAGCTACATGGCTCTGCATAATTGCTGACACCCTGGTGATTTTATATGCGACATTTAACACTGTAGTGCTTCTGTAGCTACTACAATTTTATTGGGATTTGCCCTTTCCTCTATTACTCGGGCATCCTTTTTTCTTTCCATATCCTTATCACTAACTGATACATCCGCTCTCCTATTTGATATCCTTCGTATTTTAGTAATTCTGTATTCAGCCCTTCTTCCCCTGCTGCCTCGCCACTTCTAGCTTTGTTAATTACCCGCATAACATCCTTTCTTATTGCGTCATACACTTAACTCCCTTTATTTTTTTCATTTTCCTCTTACTCCCAGTTATTCTCATTAAGTAATTCCTTCACATGAACTAGCCATATTCACTTATATTGTTTTTGCTCTTTTATAACTCTTCCATCTCTATCTTTTACACCGGTAAGCTTCCCTTTTTTTTGATTTTGTTTATTTATCCTCTCGAAAAAGTTTTTAACAGGTATTTCATATGATTCTTTCTCTTTTATATCATTGTTTATACATTTTCTTTTACACTCTCTTGTATGTTTATTGGATCCATTTCTTATTCTTTTATATTCATGTAAAGCTTGGTAATTTACAAGGACTGTTGATAATGAACAGCCAGAATCCATTTTTCTCCTGATTCATTATCGAACTCCTTCAAAAACATCAGGGTCGTTTCCTAGTGAGGTATAACCGGCGATTATCCGATTTCTCAAATTTTCCACTAGAGTAATGTAAACCAAAGATTAAAATTTTAGATGGCTCCATACGAAATGATCGATGGGGATTAAGTCCGGGATTAAAAGTGAGGTCAACCTCGACCAATCCAGTAATCTCCGTATGTTATTGTTAAAAATTCCCGAGCAGTCCTCGTTACTATTCATTGCTTCTATACGATGACCAGTCCCTTGAGTCCCTTCTATGGTTAGCGACTGCAGGTATCGCTAACATTGCTAATGTAAATTGTATTTATGAATTGTTACGCAATATTAATATTAATAACAGATAGATCTAAGGCGCAAGCTATTGCAAAAACAGCTGCTTGACGCTCCTAGTTGAACAAACAAGTTAAGGAATATGTGCGCCATCGGTCTGCATTCAAATATTCTACGTGATATATGGACGCATGCAATTTTTATACATTACAGCATTTATATGTAATACAGACAATCGGACAATGGCTTAATGTATTATATTTCGTATATGCAACGTTCACTGCGTACGGGAATGTCCTTCCTCTGGTTATTACCACCTTATTTTTCATATTAACTTTAGTAAAAATAATATTTCGTTGGCTTTCCGTTTAGATTTTCTATAATAAATATTAAATTTAATAATTTAATTAAAGCGATATAAAACAATAGAAAACAACAAATAATAACAGGGACTAGTTCGACTGTCACCGACATAAACTTTTCTAGACATTGTAAATAAAAGGAGGCCTAAATCGTAAGCCTAATCGTAAATTTACCTATGCTATCACTCGTGCTTCCTCGTCTAGCTAAAATTGACGCCGAGAGGTCTCGAGAGTGTATTGCTAACATAAGGTAGTGATATTTACAAAAACTATTAAATTAGATGTTTCGTTTGATGATTTTTTTTAATTTGTAAGAAGTGTATTTACTTTTAATTCATTGAAACTAAACTAAACTTTCCAAATTTCACAGGTCTTATCACAAACGTTCGCTCAGGTACCACCAAGATTAAACATACCAGGCGCCGTATTAGTACAAGGAAAAGCCAGGCCAAGGATTCAGCAATCTTTCGAAGGACCACCGATAAGACTTCGAAGGCCGATTTCTAATGCCATCGCAGCTCCGATCAGAGAAACCAGACCTGTAGTAGAAGAGCCAGAGGAAGAACCGGCACATGAACTTTCATCTACATTCGACGACGAGGTGGCTAAGCTTGGCATAACCTCCTTGCAATCTGCAGTTAGTCAAGCCGTTAATGAAGAAGAACCTGAGCCTCCCAAACCGGTTCAGTTCAGGCCGGAACGTCCTGTCCCAGTTTTAAGGCAAGACCTCAGGGACTCACCTAAATCAAAACCTCCACCTAGACTAGCTTCTATTGGTGGAGCTAGGCCTGCGCCTGCACCACTGTACAGAGAAAATTTAGTCAGAACTGCACCCAAATCTGAATATAGAGAAGAGCCTATTCCAATTAGAAGACCTGTGCAAGTAAGTTTTTGCTTAATACTTAGTCAAAAAGATTACATAGGGTGTTAGGTAAACATGCGGCAAAAATTTATTATATATTATGCGTTTTTTTTTTTGAAAAACCCCTTCGTTTCGAAGATACAGGGCAAACCAAGATGATTGAGATAGATAGATGAGATCACTAATGATTAATGTGTGATTTGCAATGATGGAGCCATGGCCCCATGGTTGTTTAAGAGGGCTCGCCCCTGTGTCATTATTAGATATTTTGTCACATTAAATATTTTTCTTATCTTGTTATAAGTAATTATCAATTCGCTCCAACACATAAGTCATATTTTTTGATAATTATAAATGCCTTTATTATTATGGATATTGAAATTTGTATTAAAAAGATTTAATAAAGTCAAAAAGCTTTGTAAAAGTAAGTTACTACAATTTGAATTATTGCTAAAAGGGTTAGCCAACCAAACTAACGTGGCCGAATATTTATAAAATGTTTGTTCCCTCATATACATGAATGCTACACGCATGCGCAATACACAAAAAATAAAACGACTTGTTCTTTTTTTAATGTCAGTTAACAATATACCTATAATATAAAAATATATAAAACTGATTTATAAATCTAAAGTACCCCCGAAATTTTAGCGAAAATGTTCTTGTTGTTGTTTAGCGTCCATCAGTTCAAGAATTCCGAGCAACTCCAGTGCGTGCAGCTCCACAGCCAAGACCGCAACTTGAATATGACGACGAAGACGATCGCAAAGGCTACAGAAATCGTAAACCACCAGTTCAGATTTTGAGGAAATACCGCACAGACAACGAAGACGGCAGTATCACGTGGGGATACGAAAATGACGATGGTACCTTTAAAGAAGAAACAATCGGCATCGACTGTATAACGAGAGGCAAATACGGTTATACGGATCCTGATGGAGTACGTAGAGAATACACCTATGAAACCGGAGGTAGATGCGAAGATCCTGAAGAAGAATTACCACAGGAAATAGTGCAGCCTTTACCACCACAGAAAGGCAACAAGAAAATATATAGGCTTCCCGCTTAGGTTATAGCTATATTTTAAGTGTGTATTATTAATAAAACTCTCTTTCTTACATTGTACAAGGGACAGAGATTATTTATTAAAGAAAGAAAAAAACTTTAAGGTTCCACTTGATTCATAAAATATTATAATTCCATATAATTTGCGGAATTAAAATTTCCAGCAATTATTTCAAGTTCAATCTGAAAACATTCAAGTATCTATAAGTTTTCCAACTTTAATATCTATACTTTTTTGCCTTAAAGTTTTTTTGTCATTTTAAATTTACAAATGTGATTTTGACATAAACGGTACAAACACAAATAGATTACAAAATCTCTACGACGCATGTTAGTGCGTTTTCTGTTCTAATGCAAACTATCAAAAATAACAAAGCTAGTATTAAAAATAAATGCCGGAAATTTTAATTTTGTTTTAGCGGGTAGTAATCAAAATTGAATGTTTGGGCAAAATTCATATTTATTTATAAATGTTGTATTATTTTGTTTATCATCTGTAACAATTAAGATCTTCTTGTAATTATAAAGAATATTTTTTACAATAAATCTTTATTAAAATAAATCCTTAAGTTTGAATACAAAACGTTTGTTTTGAACTAGTATGGTCTTGATCGATGATTGTTATACGACTGTGTGAATCCTTTGCGTGAGCCAGAATTCCATGAATCTGGTGTGGAGATTGCAATGTCCATATAATCACCCATTGCAAATCTTGCTTGTGCCAGAGATTTTAAGTCGTCTGCACCTTTTTGCCCGGTAATAGTCGTACCAATTTCACGCATTCGATAGACAGGTGCTCTTGGGTCAGGATACACTAATGCAAAAGTAAATTTTGTACCTTTCCTTCTTGCTTCAGGGTTAACCTCTTTCACCAGTAAAGCCAACTCATTCAAAGTAGCATCTTTCCAGGTATATATTTGCAACTCATTTTGCGGTGTATTTCCCTTATTATAGTCGGATATTTTGTAGTGGTGCCCAGTAGGTGATACAAATACACGCAGGAGAAAAGGACATACCTAAAAGGAATATTTTGCTATTGAAGTTATTTTAAAATTTGTATCAAGTATTTCACCTTCTGTCGGTCTACGGAATCTTCCTTTTTTTCTTCAATTACAAGTTCTACACCAGCCATATTTTGATACACACAAGATTAACGATTTTATTGTACAAGTAACACAACAGGCAATCCACAGTTCAATAAGTATAGAGTATGGAGGTTATGTTTTGTATATGTTTTTGACGGCAAGCGAATGACGTCAGAAAACATGACGGTGGCTAACGTTACATTCATCTAACGATTTAATCAATTAAAATTGTGAATTTTAATGAGAAATACATTTATTTCTCATTTGTATTACTATACTATTAACAGATATTAATATACGGAATCGAAACATATCCTCAATTGGCTTTGCTCAAAAGAATTTCCAAATATTTTATCGTAATTTGAAATTTGCACTTTAGGCACAACTTACTTCGACATTTGACATTTTAAATGGTTCAAGCATTTTTGAGCCTCTCGTTAAATAATAATTTATTTATAAATAAAACTTTTCCATTTAATTCAATCGGAGTATAGTGAAGTTTATTCTTGTTCCTATTAGTTTACGTGTTTCAGTGGTATGTCACCGTTATTTACTGGCGTAAATTGATTTCCGATGGCACAAGAATCTTTACACTTTCAGTTTCTCCAAAACATGGCTGAAAATAACGGAGAATTAAGTGACGAGGATATAATTATTAATGATCAAGACGGACTTCCCAACGTTCACCCTAATCTAATACCTGAGGCAGATACAGATAGTCCAGCTCATGAGACAGATGATGAATTTGATGATCTGCCAACATCTCTTATAGTTACAAATATACATGACAGTGTTTTTACTACACCAGGTACGGTTTTTTATTATTAAAAATTACGTTTTGGTGTCACTTTGGTTGTTTTACAGATAAAAAAAGAGAATTTGAAGATTTATTTAGAGTATATGATCCAGATGTTACGTTTCAATGGTTACGGAGTTTTCGAAGATTAAGGGTGAATTTTCAGACGCCGCTTGCAGCTGCTAGTGCTCGCATACAATTGCATCAATATAAAATTAATGAATCTATAATAACATGTTACTTTGCTCAACCTGTGACGCCTGTAAAAAACAGCAGTTTGCAACCACCAGCACCATTCAAACAATTCCTCATATCACCTCCTGCGTCACCACCATTGGATTGGGAACCGCGACCAGAGGGAGAGCCAATTATAAACCACGATTTATTAGCAGCTTTGGCAACATTAACGCCGGGAGCTTCACATGAACTCCATCCACCATCCCCTGGTCAACCCAGTATAGTTGTGCACACAGCTTTAGGTGTCAATAATAACAATCCCAAACCCAGGATTCTTCACACCACCTGCCCAGATCGTGCGTAATCAAATGTCAGTGTCATCCTCGAAGAATTGGTATGTTCCATGATTATTGTTTCTGTTAAATGTAATTATCAAATGCAAATATAGATGTTTTGAAATATTTGGCATTTGTGATGACAAAACTGTGTAAATAATAATGTTAAAACATAAATTAAAAAAAAGATTAAAAAATAAGAGTAATATTTAATAAAATGTTATTTTTGAAGACATAAAGTTATGATATTGAAGCATGTTTAGTTTATAATTTCCTATGTTATATCTTCCATATTTATTTGCTTTTTTAACTTATGCAGCTACTTCAATATTATAACTGTGTTGCACATACAATATCTTTGAAAAGTAATATACAAAACTATCTCTGTACGCATTCTTTTTGCTCTTGTTACTTGTACATAACAATTTGCAAAACATTAGAGTTAATTGATTTAATGCTTATTTTTATTAATAAACAATAAAATTTCTTTCAATTAAAACAGAAATCTAAAAGCCGTCCACTTAAGCTTTGAACTATAATACCATTTATGGGCTATTTTGTTTATGTAATATGTATAATACTTTTCAAACATACTGTATAGATAATTGTAAATTTGAACGTTATAGTAAAATATTTTTCTAATTTACTCCATGCTTTTCTTTTTAAATCTTGGAGTTTTAAAAGTACCAATATAAAACAGAAAGGACTAAAATCTGAATGTTTCCAATTAATTGTTCTATTTTGTGTCTGTTTCAAATGTTGCGATCTTTGAAATGTTAAAATATAAGCGTCTAATTATGTGGTTTTGCTGAATGTCATACGTTGTATCCATCATCAATGTTTCCATGTAATTTTAACGGAATATCTCGAAACTCGAAAGATCTTTAGATATACTACATTTTATTCTTAGCTCTCTTTATGTTCCATTCCTATTTTTATTTTGGCGTGTGTATTTGTCGCAGAAAGAAAGTATAGAATTGAGTGGTCAACATTAAGTTTTTTTTTTATTACTGTAAGTGGTAATTTTACGCTATGTATTCAAGTGAAAATTTAGAATTTAATGAATAACAACGACGTGAATTACATACTTTTTTTGCCGTCGACATATCGTGAGTGACGTTTTGGTGTTAGTATACTATACAATCAATTATGATAGAATCTACGATAGCTTGGTTAGAACGTTGTAAAACGTGGTATAGCTGTTGCCAGCCCTGGAGAAAGTTAAAACAGTCAGGGATAGACGATATGAATTTACTTAGTATGTTTAAACCGATTATGTTTAGTTATTTTAATTAGATGAATGAACACCCGTTGTGTTTTAGATAAAATGTGCAGGGTGAATTAATTTTAACATTAACAACAATGTACGAAAATCTAGAAATTAGCTCATCCTCTACATGAAATAAGAAACTGCGTGTCAGTATTAAAAGTAAAATTATAAAATTTTCTTTATCGTTTCTAATGAATCAAATATTTCAAAAACATAAGTTACTATTGCGGACAAAGGCTTTTATAATCTGAACCTATGGTAGTAAAATGTTTTCTCATATTGACAATATTTAATCTTAAACAAGAGCTTATGATTTCTAATACAGTGTGCTCTGTCTATAACGTACATGAGATATAACGTATTTTCAATTATTATGTACGCATTTCAGTAATCGCGGCCAAAATACGTCTAACGTACAATATTTTCATCTACTTAGTTGCTAAATTCCGATTGTAAAGTATGAGCGTGGGTTATTATCGGATGAGCTATTGCCCAAAGTAATTGGTTTAGAAAAAGAATTATGTTTGCTTTGCAATTACAGTTAGATTGGGCAAGTAATGATTGATATCAGATTGTTGAATGTTTACTGTAACTAACGCGGAATTTGAATTATTTTCTGAAAGTATTTATTGTTTCAATGTGCTCCTGTAATTGTTAATAAAGGTGCAAGTGTACGTTTGTACAAGCAGTAACTAATTGCGTTTCACGCTAAATTATGCTAAAATACCAAAATTCCTATTGTGTTTTTTATAGCGTACTTTCGGTTATTGAGGTACACATTTTTTTGGTCCCTAGATGGTACGTTATAATCGGGGTTCACTGTAATCTGTATTGAGGTAATCAGACGCGAATCCTAATTTATTTAAATTGGCGAGATACATATGGCTTATACCGTGCCAGTAGAAAACGTCTTAGATTGGGCTGTACATGTATAACACCTGGAAAGTAATGGAGAGTTGCCAAATTGTACGCCCATACCCCTGTGTATGTACCGAGCGATCGAAAAAGGGTCCTGATTCTACTGCAGGTTCAACGCAGTCCATATCAATATTTACGTCCAATAAAGTCGAATAAAGTGAGCCAACGTAATTATATAATATAGCGTGCAATTTTTATTTTATTATGTGTACGCAGCCTAATATACACAAAAGTCAACCTAGTAGTACACTAAGATTGCACGTGAAGTATGCGTCAAAGTAACTCACGTACGACCAGGGAGCACATATTATGCCAATTTTGACAGTAAAACTGTAGCAAATACTATATTGCTAATTTCAGGACGGTAATTGAAAGTAAATGTTGATTTATATATCGCGAAAAATGGTGTAGAATCAGGATAGTCTTTCGCGATCAGTCGATATATACCCGCTCGCTCGATATACGCTGCAAATAAATTTATAAAATTAATTTTTTTCTCAGTTCGTTTTTGGTACCTACACGAAAAGTTGTTAGCAAGGTAAATACTGTTTTGTTTACTGTATTTTTAAAAATATTAATAGCTTCGACGGGTATTAGACTTAAAGGAAACATTTACTGCAATCTTTTTATTTATGCGTTAAGCTTAACCTTTAGGCACACGCGCGACCGGTATTGATAACGCCTTTTCATTTATCTTTTCTATCTTGACTTAAAACCATAAATGGAAATAACATAGGGCGGCATGTATACCGCCAGGCGTGTTATCTTAATTGCCGCGGAAGCCGGAAGGTTAAATAACAAAAATCTTGCATATAAGTGAAATATTTGTATTAAATTCCACTTTCTCTGTAATGTTATTTTTTACATATTTTGTGTTTCAGAAACTGTAAAAACAGCGTATGTAATGTAATTCAAAATATTAAATAAAGTTGGGTGTGGTTGTTGGGTTGACTATAGTTCAAAACTCTGCACTTACGTCTATACTAGTGCTGTGCAATCGGACAGATTTCATAACCGGTTAACCGGATGTATATAATCGGTACGACCGGTTATAACTGGCATGACCCGATTAACCGCCGTGACCGGTTAACTGTCGTGACCAATTAACCGTCTTAACCGATTATCCGTTTTGGTCGGATAATCGCCGTAATCGATTAAAAGGCAGTTTTATTTATTATATATCTATCTTTATATAAGTATTTTACTAATTTTTCTTACGTTTTCGTGTTTATATGTTTGCAACAATTTTCGAAAATGATATTGTTATATAAATTGAGACGTCAGCTTAATGCTTTATTTTTAAAGTTTGCTATAATCTGCTTCATTTTTGAACATTTTTTAAGATCTTAAATTTATACACAATAGTATTTTTTCAGCATGTATATAATAATTTTAGAATTTCACATTTTCTTACCAATTTTTTGAATCCTCATTTTCTTTTTTTTTAAATACGAATTGTTATAACTAGCTCTAAGACAGTATATCACAAACACATTTCCCTTCCAATATTTAAATAGCTACTTGTTAGCAATAAGTAGTTCGTGGCACAACTTATTGATTGAAGCAAAATCCATACGTTATAAATGTACTCGACACCTCGCAAATAAATAAAAATGTATTCTGTTAATCGACAAGTACCTTACCCAACAATGCGAGTAGGTAAAATACTTACTCGTAAGTAATCATTCATGTAGGGTACAATACCTCTGCAGTATTTCTTGTTGATTGTCACTTAGTAGCATGATTTTCCTATAACGTAATTTATATCCTTATGTTATCGTATTTATTTCCATTGTCTAAAAAGTCCATTCAAATTCATTTATGCCTAAACTATTTGCTTTGCACTTCCATGTCTTGTGAGTTAAACAGTTATTGACGGAATACCATATAATATTTATAGTAGATCTATTCCATAAATGTCAAAAATATTCCTTCATACAGCCATAAGATTAGCAAAAAAAATAACTGGAAAAAATAAGGTATAGTTACCCTGTTTTTCCTCTTTCTCTCTCTTTCTTCATTTGAGTAAAAAATTGATTTTGAAACAGTTTAAGAATTTTACTAATGTTTTTTTTTACAATCCATATATTTCGACACGTCAAATATAAAGGAGTAAATGTTATCTACGGGTAAGTAAAAAAAAAAGGTAAAACAAAAAAGAAGTTTAATACATAAGTTTTTACAACTGTTCCTGACGATGCCAGCTACTAATCATGTGACACTGCGGTAACTACGGTACTACCTACAACACCTGTGCGCAAGTATACTTACGGGTAATACACATCGTCATATAAATACTCGTCAAAAACGCATGCGTACTTAAAACTTGCACGATGCCGTACTTACTCAGGCAAGTCTCTAGAAATGTCTAGGATGTACGATGTATTTAATTAAAGTTTCAACTAAATTCATTTTTGTACAAACATTGTGATTTAGAGCACTATCGGTAATTAATGTTATCAATTGCTAGTTATAAAACATGTCCATTATATTTTTGACTCAGTCGCCGCGACCGGTTATTCGCTCAAAATGCACAGCACTAGCACCCAACATTGGATTACGCCCACAGTATGTAATACGCATTTTTTTTGCTAGAATCTTTTTGTTTATTTTACTATAACTAATTAGCCATTGTGATATTTTCTAATGATTTTTTTTTATGTAATAGCTTTGATAATGAATAATTTGCGAAACACTTAATATATTTAAAATAATCTGATTTTCTTTTTCTCTCTAATTATTTCGTGCTTATAGTCCTTATACCTAAATAATAATTATAATTAAAAAATAAAGAACTGATAAAATATTATCAATATATAACAATAAGCTGTACATTTCTTATGTAAATTGCTTTAGAATTAAAAAAATATATAGAAATTTTTATTTTTGAAAACCATATTCATCTATAATTTTTTCTCTCCTTAATTGCTGTTGACTTTATGTTTATCGTGTATACCTTTCCCAAAAAATAACCAGCAGCCTGTATTTTAAAATGACTGTAATACAAGTTCAAATACATGGTTACTTATCAATAAATTGCTTATTTCTCATTTTGGACAATAAATACTTTGTTTATTACTACTGGTTGTATTCCTAATTTAATTATATATCTATGTATTAGTTACAGACATTTTGAAAATGGTTTTTAGAGTTGTAGCAACAAAAAGTTAAAAAGGTGCGATGATCTTATTATTCGCTATACTTTTATATATACCTATGTAATAAAATTTATTTATATTGTGTTGTTAATTGTGTTATTTATATATATTTTAATATACTTGTTAATTACGTACAGTTTTTTTATTATTATTATTTATTGGCCTTGTGAATACGCAATGGTATATTACGCAAGTCAACATTTTGACTATATACATTCATTCATTCGTTAAGTCAGGGTGGGCACCTAAAGTCCGGGCACTTGAGCTAGGTGCTCATTGTATCATCCCTATTAAGTCTCTTATTTCCACTCGAGCAGCTTCTTTTGCCTGAGTACCTTCAATTCCTCACATGTGTAGATTACATGTAAACTCGTTTCCTCCTGTAGTTCGCATCTTCTGCACCACGGTTCGCTTACTCGGCCTGTGTTGTATAGATGCTTTTTCAGGGGACAGTGTCCAGTTACCAGCCCAGTAATGGCTTTAGTTTCTTTATTGCTGCGCCTGAGTAAGGTTATCAGAGAATTTAGCATCCCTATCTCCTTTAGCGCTTTGGTATGGAGTTGACCTTCAGTCGACCACCATTTCTTTGTACTTTCTTTATCTAACCAGGTCCAGATCTCCTTCTTGCGGAATCCTTAGTAATCCTACATACGGGCTCTGGACCCAGGAAGTGTCTTTAGAGTCCTCCTTGGCTAGTTCGTCGGCTATTACATTGCCCTTTATATCCTCATGTCCCGGCACCCAAATCAGAGACACCGTGTAGTCTCGTGCCAGTGCATTGGGGGATTGTTTGCAGTCTAACTAGTTTTGACGTTTACGTTACGGGGTTCGAGACTGCCTTGATGACAGCCTGGCTGTCAACCATATTAATTTTCCTTCTCATGTAGCCTCCTTTTGCAATCATTTCTGCACAGGCTGCAAGGGCGAATACCTCTGCCTGGAAGACCATTGTATGTTTCCCAGGCTTAGGGATATCCTTTGATTAGGACTGGGCCCACAAATACCGGCTCCTGTGCCCTGGCTGGATTTGGATCCGTCCGTGAACCAGTTATCAATACAGTGATCTCACTACGTGCCTGGTCTCTGCTCGGTATGGAGATTTTTACCTTTTCAGTGAAGATAATTTCGGGTGCCTTGCTGTTCGTGGGCATTTGCAGCAATGGCCCGTCCAGCATCGTGCCCGTAGTATAAGTGTGCCCTTCCGCCCTGAAGTTGGGATGCCACAGGCTTTCAGTCTAAGGATCGTTGTATATGTCTATAGGATTCATTGCCTCCGCTCTCACATAGCTTCAGCGGGGGGAGGCCTACAATGGTCTCCAAAGAAGCGATCCCTGTGCGGTTAATTGCACCAGTGATTCCCAGCAATGCCTGTCTTTGGACAGCGGTTAGCAGCTTCACAGCGGAGGACACTTATGTCCTCCTCCACCAGACTGCTGTCCCTTATGTTACCACTGGTCTTATAACGGCAGTATATAGCCAATGGATTACCCTCGGCTTTAGTCCCCAGGTTTTATCAGGAAATCTCCTGCAGCGCCAAAATAGTTGCGTAGCCCTGGTCGTTGTTTTAATTAAATGACTACATAATATATAATAATAATAATTTATGCCTTAGCATCCTCCAATAGCTTCCGCCAATTACAGGGGGCATCGGCTTGGCTATTATCACGCCTGCGCCCGTAGAGCGGCTTAAGATGTTCGTCTCTCAGCATTTGCCAAGGAATGAGGGAAACCACGAAAACCTCACTCTGAGAGGAGTCCGTCGGACCCGAACCGAGGTGTCCGCGACTGATAGCCAAGCGTCCAAGCCACTAGATCATCAGTCGGGAAATATTTACTAAAACAACAGTTTTATCCATACATTTACAGCAAAAACCGGTTCAATTGTTGCAACAGAAGTAAACGAATTCCTCTATGGAATTAATATATGTAGTTTCTTGTTGGAATATGTCTGCTTTTAAATACTCTATTATCCTTCACTTAATTTTAAAACCTCTGGCAGCTGATTATAAATAAATTATACAAATAATTAGCTAAACCAGGGTTAATACCAGGGTAAGACAAGAAGAAACACTTGTCATTTTTAATGGGTCGCGTGCATGATTTTGGTATTCTGACAGCATTGTCAAGGGGGCGCTACTACAGTCATTATTCTGATGTTAAGCTTGCTTGACGGTGGTTGGGAGTAATCGGAAATAATTGCTAAATGCTTGGAGTAATTCTACCGCGTTTTTAATTTAATTTATTATTATTTTGTTTATTACTGTATTGTTATTTAATACCAACAATAGTAATGCCTTCATGGCTAATCAAATTACAGACGTGTGCCACTTACATACGTTTAACGCAGCAAATGACGTTTTGAGTCGAGATTGTCCTTCCCTCTCTCGCACGTTCTTTCTGATTGGTGTAAATGAAAGAAGGCAGCCGGGGCATCTGGTTCTAAAATAATGCACCACCACTAAAAATCATTTTTGTGAGTAAGTGGCGCTTCTTATTAGCAGCGGCTGGCACATAATACGTCACCGAGGAGGCTATCACAACGATCGTAGTTCTTCGTATAGGATCGTGCAATATATCCTACAGTACAAAGTTACACGAACACCTATCTATCTGTCAGGAAATCTACATATATTCTTGAACAATTCTGGAAAAATGAGTGAGCGCCGCGTCTTATTGGAACCAACTTGAATTCTGCTAGTGGTAAAAGTTATTATAAAACATTCTTCCAAATTATGCTGCAATAAATTTCTATATCGCTCCGAAGTAACCTCTGGTAAAAAATGGCCCCAAAAAATCCCACCCACATTTTGAAACCAAAATGATGTTGTGTAGACGGCCTAGGCGTTTTGTATGTACAATTGCGGAATCTAATCTTAGGACACGCATCGAGCGCCGAACCTTTTCATTGCTATAGCTGTCTCTCTCACACCCCCTCGCCTAAGTTCTAATACATATTGGTTGCTATCAATAAAACGCTTTCTCTTTCGGCAGTCGGCAAGTATCCGGCAGCAATAACATGCAAGCCTTGCACCTGCGGTTATGTATTACCTCCTTATACCTATAATTCGTTGTAGGTGTAATGCGACTAATGGCGGGATTCTGTGCACATCTGTAGCGCTTGTAATATTATGTCTAAATCTGTAACCATATATTTTAAATGCTTACAGAGTTGCAGGTAACTTTACAGACACTACAGATATGCATAAAATTCCACCTTAAAATACAAATGTATACCGTACAAACTATTAAAGGTTATGCACAGCGTTATATGTATTAAACGCGCGCTTCTGTTTGGAGTCGAAGTAGTTATTTACAATAGGAATATGACTATGTTTCAGAGTGGTAATTTATAAATGACTGCAATATATTACTGCATTTTTTGGGGTATCAGGATGGCAGTCGTAAACACTTACACTAATCTGCTAAAGGACCGTATTAAAGTGAAATTATTTTTATTTCACCAAAATATTTCGGATTTAACACCTCAAATATAAGTCAGGAGATCAAAAATATTACAGGTTTCAACATTTGAATTTTCAGCAATACATGCATAATATACATAATATATGCAAGTAAAAAATTATAAATGCGTGTTAATTACTCTTCAAATTTGAGATTCTTGCGAATTTAAAGTATTAGTTGTATTATACTTACAATTAGTATATTATATAATTGTTGAAGAATATCTATTTCAAAATGACAAAAAACTTTGTTATTAAATTTCATTCCTAATATGTGTAGTTAACATTATGTGTTTATTATTGTTTGCGCAAGCCCTGAAAATGAAATATATATTCCCATAATTTGATGAAAACCTTGTTGCCCAATAAACTTTATTATTATTATTATTGCTACACAGAAACTCGTATGCATGTTTTACTGTATCGTTATTTCTTATATACTTCATATTAATATCGATATTATAAACAGCTACAAAATTAATTACATCTTTTTAATTTTATTTACACATATTAAATTTATTTCTTTAAACCACCAAACGTTCTTATATAGATTGTATTATGTTATAGTTATAAATATTGTATTTCAATGCGAATTGTGAAACCGGCAACATTCCTAACACACAATTAGTATTGCGTTATGTATTCATAAATCCTATCGCTACTATTTCTCGCTTTCTATAATGGTTCAAGATCAGAATATAATGACCTTGTGGATATGGGAACATCTGCTCGTTGCCCCGTTGAGTAATATAGCGCCTGCGGCAAAATTTGCGGGGTGAGACGGGAGGAAGAGATAGCAATAGTTGCGGAAAGGTTCGGCTCGATGCGTGTCCTACGATTTCTTTCCACGATTGTACAATCGCGGATTTTCTATGGACTAATAACTGGTATTTTTTATGTTAAAGATTCCGTTGTTGGTTTTTATAGCTTCATCAGAAACAAAAATTATTAACAATTTTTTTATCGTTTGACGCTTCTTGTATAACATTCACAAAATGCCCTTCGCCTTACATCTTCCGGTCTTAGTCCTTGGCAGATTCGAAATTTTTGTATGGATGATATTTGTTCTTACCCAAAATAAAATGAGCTGTAGTTTGGTGTTCCATTTGCTTGTTCAGTGTTATAACTGATGTTGTAGGGTCTTCCGATATAAATGACACATTATTTTCAATTTCCTCATTACGTGAGTTCCTTCCAATAACAACTTTTTTTTTTTAACAAATGACCCATACTGTAATAAATAGGCAATCATTTTTTCATCCTTTTATTCAGCTCTAAAATCTTTCATGTGGTAATTATTTAAATATAATAATATCATCGGCTTTTGAACGATTTTTGACTGTGTATCTAGTTAGATTTTGTATTGTGATAGAAGTAAATGTTGTTAAAAAAGATTTTTCAGGATAATGTAATTTTGTTTTTTACATTTAAATGACAAATAAATTTTGTTGAAATTTTTGTGCTTTTTGGAATTATGAAAAGGAATGCTTTTTTTATATAAATGTTAATTTGTTCGAGTGTTTAGTGCCTAACTAAAGAGATTTTCTTGAATAATTTTAAATGCTACATAAGAAAGTTGAAAACTTAACAAGTGATATAATAATGTCCATGTTAGAATTCAAAATGATTTGGCTAACAGATTTAAAAATACAAACAACAAGATTGTATTAACGAAAAAAGTTAATGGTTTTCTGAAAACGAAATATTGTACTTATAGTTTGCAACATCTTGTTCAGCTTAAAAAGTGCAATTTCATTTTTTTATATCTCTTAAAATGCAAATGTAAAACAATCTACAATCATTCCTAATCTAACCAACATTTTATTTGTATTTACATGGCATTTTATTTTAGTTAAAAATAATCCAACACAAACAACTACCTAAAAATAAAAATATCTTACATAAAACAAAATTAAATTAAAGGATAAGTAATCTGTTTAACATCTATTCACTTTGAATATTAATAATAATACTAAAAAGTGGCTGTTGGTATATCTACTTTAGGCTGCGTTCCGAGTCGCGCATTTTATGCGATGCGTGCATTGAAAGACATAGAACACTGTGAGCGTTCCGATTTACTTGTCGTGCATATGCTACGCATAGGCTGCATTACCTTTTTTCTATGCGTTGTATGTTCCATTCTAGCCTCTGTCAGGGTCTAAACTGATTTCGCGGCAAAACTCTTTATGCACGCATACATGTTAAATCGGAACGATGTATCGTTACATCAGACGCATACAATGCATTATGCGCGACTCGGAACGCAGCCTTCGTATAATCAATGCCCTACTGCTATAACTGTGGCATTTATTATTTTTTATAGACTTGTCTTTATTATTAAATTAAATTTAAAGTTTCATCAAGATACATGCCGAGATATTGATGATAAAGAAAAAAATATTTACAAATACATTAGCACTAAACTTTGGAAACTGTATGAAAGAACATGTAATTAATTTAAAGAAAGATTTAGCAAAACTGCAAAATTTTCACTAGTAAATATTAATGCAATTCTGACAATAATAAAATACTTGTTCTATTTTACACATTAATTTGATCGCTCTGTGTAACTGTCGTAGCATAAATAAAATAAAAAAAATAGTTAATAAAATTGACGGTATCGGTGATAAAAATCAATAATAAAAGAGTACCCAGAATTGGGTGTAATGATACTCCAATAATTGTAGGCAGGTACAGTGGAACCTTGGTAAGTCGGACCCCGTGAATCCGGATTTCCAGATCAATTTTGAGGGATATATATATTGTTTTAGAAATGCGCGTTGTATTATATATAGGGGAAGGTGGGGCAAGATGGGAACATTAAGCTTTAGAGCACTGCATCAGGATTGCAAATTGATATACAAGGTTCTAAGTACGCTTGTTGTAATCTTTAAACATTTATCTGCTGATGGATGAATTTACAATTTTTCGATGGGTACTCTTGATACTGTGAGAAAAGTTTGAAAGAAATGTGTAAATACACCATCTTGCCCCACCATGGGGGCAAGATGGGGTGGCAAGGGTTCCAGGTGAGTTAAGAATGGGTCGTACCATAAATCTAGGCAATAGGTAAAAAAAAATAGATTCTTAAAATAGTCTTAAAAACATACAGGAACAAAGCTCAAACTCTTTAGAGCGGAACTACTTAAAATAAAAAAAATACAATAACGATAAGAATATTTAACTTAATCTTCACAATTGAGACAATAGAAGACGAACTCATCCACTTTATTCGCACAGCCTCCATGTACCCAATCTCGCCATCCATGGCATTGTATCAATACTCCCCCTTACAATACTGACATTGAGCGTCATCTTCCTCAACAGAAGAACTTGATTATTTCCTTGACGTTTTCTAAAAATCTATCTCTTTGCTTTCCTTACAAAAGCTTCTTGATCTCTTCTGTTTTCTTCTGTCATTTTTTTTTTAACTCTCCCTCGGCACTTCTAGTTGCCTTAGGGATTCTCCAGATTTCTATTTTCTTGTGGTTGATTTTTATACGTAGTGCTTGTAAAGATTGTTGTCTTTCCTTTGTTACGCTTTTATTGAACCTGTACTTTATTCCTAACATGGGAAATAGGCATTATGTCTTCGAGAAAGCATAATGGCATATCCAGGCATAACGGACCAGACTGAAGAGTGAGATAATGATATCCCCATGTTGCCCCATACCAATAGCCCCATCTTGCCTCTTTGGGACATTTTCTGATTGTGTTATAATAACGTATTAAATATTTGAAATAAACAAATAACACACTATAGAAAATACATGCAATACATGTCAATTAATAAGCACAAAAAAGTGTAGTTGTAAATAATTTGCTTATGCTTCCGATACTGGCCGTTGAACCCACCATCAAAATAATAACGAAATTCTGAAAATTGCAAAGTTCACGCACAAACAGCAATAACTTTGTTATTACGACTAGTAAAGTTTCCTGCATTATAACAAAAATAAAACAGCACTTGTCAATATTAGGACTGCTATTATTTTATAGATGCTTACTGCCGTTTTGTAGATAAGACGATGGCCCCATCTGGCCCCACCCTCCCTTATAGTTTTGTCTTTATGTTTAAAATATAATTGTTCGGTTTGTTTTGTGTTTATCTATAAAATGAAGTCATTTTTCTGTAAGTACGTACTGTCTTGTTACCCTAGTGTCCGTGTAACCCGGATATTCGTTAACCTGGACCGGCTCTGGTCCAATTGATCCAGGTTAACGAGATTTCACTGCATAATGAAGAAAATGATTTCAAGAAATTTGATGATTTGAACGAAATTTTTATGAATTCAAACTCTCAGGCTTGAAAAGAAATAAATTACTTTGTAACTACTCCGTAAATTGCCTAAACACTAAGAGATCCATAAGCTTAGAGAGCATTGAGTTATCAAATATGTCCCAGAAATTGAAAATTTAACAACACGAAGGTGACAGGGCATGAATTCAAACAGAAATAATACGTTAGTAATAACGCATCAGGATTTTATTAATATATATGTTCTGTTATATTTATAATATAATGACAATACGTATATACAATTTAACTATTCTAGCCTACAAATATCACATACATTTATAAAACATACGGAAATATAGATATATACTTTGGAATGCACAATAGTGCAATGTTTTTATATTGTCTACGAATCGCCTGTGCAGCTTTTCTGAAATTAGATTAAACATAGTACAATAATACATGAAATCTAGGATTACGTAATTTTCCATTTTATTTGCACAAACCTTCATATATCTATATATTTTTATATTACACACTACTTATCATCGTACTTTATACAAACCCCCCTTCCTATACTTTCATAAGAAATTATAAAATGATTTTTAATAATACAGGTTGTTTTTAGTGACTTTAAAATTATAAACAAGCAAATATAATTAATTAAATCTAAACAATTAATAAAATTAAAATCACATAATTATTATGTTAAAATATCACAAGTAAATTAGAGCACTAGCTCATACAAAAGGAGTAACTTACGTGGAAATAGATAATATCGTTAATTTATTGAATTATTGCATAATTTAGTACAGCTATATTTGAATCATTGTTAAAACAAAAACTAATCTGTAAAGATTTTGAGTATGTGAGACAGTTTTCACTTCAATTACATTACAATGTCAATTATTAACAAACTAAAACTGTATGGCACAGCTATAATATTGTAGTTACTCAATGCAGGAAAATATTGACTTAATAAATTAATAGGATTAGTTTAATGTGAATTATAAATCAATACATATTATTAAAACGCATACAGGGTGTTATAGGCCACTTTTATGTATTTCTAAATCAACAGTCATTTTAATAAAGGTCCATTGGAGCAATAATTTATCATAGTAGATATGTGTGGAACACTTTTTTTGCTTTAAAATCAATATATAATAATATACATAATTTATTTGAAAATAATAACCTCATTCAGACAATTAATTATCTAGGTAAATTTTTATTTAAATAATGGCCAGTTCCAGATGTTAAAAAGTCAGTGCTTCTAAAAACATAGAATTTTTACAGAAAATTCTTGGAGTATATATCCCTTCCCCACTACCTTGACTTGAAAATGATGCGACGATTTAAGATTCACAATTAGGCCAGCCAAGAGGGTCTTTCTACTAGTTCAGTTTTCTTTAGGTTTGTAGTAATTATTCCCGCTTCAGACATTTAAAATTTTCAAAAAGAGATTCTTTTTTCTATATGTATTCTGAAACATAATTATGCAAAAATTCTATATTTCTAAAAATTTAGAACTTTGCTAATAATATATTCTCAAAATTTTAAAAACTAACTTATTATAACACCCTATATAATTTTATTTTTCAACTAACATATGTAAATATATCATTTTGGTGGTGCAGGAAAGGCTAATAGTGTTTATACAGTTGCAAATAGACACTATACAACCTGCATGGAAATTTTATTAACACTTATATATAGTATAAAAAAAAGAGCTATAAAATGCAAAAGGCAATAAAGTTGTTTATTGTTTTTACTTTCGTATATTGCTTCGCTTAAATGAATTCATACGTTAAAAAATATTTGGTGAAAGTAAATAAAAAACACGTATATACTAGATTTAAATAAATAAGATTGTCGTAAAGACTGTCTTTAAATAAAAGCGAGTGGTCATTTAATAAATAATATAAATATTAGCAATGTGCATAAACGCATAACAAATTAATATACTATCAATAGGATCTTTAAGAAACGATAAAAATAGTCTTTTCAAACAAAATTATACTTTGTAAGTAGTATCATATCTGTTATATAATACTAATTTTTAATACTAGATAACTACTGTTTTATTTTTACATTTTGAATTAATTATACACGAAGTTCTTTTTATTTTTAATACCTTAAGCAAAGGTAAAAGTTAATGTAATTAATTTATCAAACATATAAGCATTTTTATACCAATAAACTCTAAATATCAAATCAGCATACATATCCATCATCAACTTTAAAAAATTCAAGTGAAAATTGTAGATACTGTTATACAGGCTGGATCAAATTCAATGTACCTACATAAATAACGTCACGAATCGAAAATTATTTCTGGAGCGCCTCTATCTTATTTTTCGTCCGTGGCAAACTATGTTAGGCACATAGAATTTGACCAACTCTATAGAATACAAATAATGAAATTCGACAGCTGACAATGTCATGGTTAGAAAATCTTAGTTTTTTTTCCAAATGCAAAAGTGGATCAAAAGTAACAAGTAAATTTGAAAATATAAAATCTACAAATACATAATTGACTCTGATTTAAATTGTCTTTTTTGACAGCTGTCAAATTCACGATAATATGGATGCGCAAATTCTCAACTGATTTTTTTTCTCTTTCACATCTGCCCCTCATCTTTATTCCTCGTTTTTTTTTCTAACTTAAAACATCTTAGCGTAGAGGATCGACTAATTATAAAGGGTTCCTACTATTTCTCCCCTACAGGACAGTTACAGTATACCTGTTCATAAGATATTTTTGGGGAATATATCAGTACCCTAACATCAAAGGTGTCTTCCTTGGCGGTATTTATTCCTAAAGGTAATATTTTATTAATATCTAAACGATGGTTATTTATTTGTCGGATTTTAAGGTGGAGTAGCAACTCTGGCATACCCTAACGGGTTTTAAGATCCTTAACCTGGAAATCTCGCTCTCGAAGCGACTACACTTCGAGCAGAAAACCTGACCGCAGTTCCTGCAGTGATGTTTGCGTTCATACATGGTAAAACGGATTCTACAACCTGCGCAAAAGTCGGCTCCCTCATCCTTCAACCAATGATCAGCTGCTCTACCAGGCACCTCACAAACGCTCCATGAGAAGACGCGACCTCTGGCGTCGCCAACGTATACCGTACGATGATCTCTGAAAATAAAAATAATAATAACAATAATCACAACAATAATGGTATTATTATTTATTAGCAACACTAAAAATTTTACTTAAAAGGCTGTGTTTTGGAAACAAAATTCCGGCAGTATAGGCTCCGAAGAGAAGCCTTCTTACGCACCAAGAACATGCGCTCGGAGCGGGAAATGTTCGTCGTTAATGAATAGGCATATTTTGGATTATCGAGAAGCCTTTGAAAATACCCTGGATCTTTGAAACGTAATGGGCGCATTCAGAATACGTAGATGCTATGACCCATTAATAGCGGTGCTAACGGGCGTTAAATTAGATTAGGGTTAGAGTAGCCACACGGATTTATTTCTCCGCGACCTTTTCAGATTTATTGATTCCCTCTTAATGACCCCTATTATCTTTGAGAGCGGCTCATTTATGTAGCTGTAAGTTATGTACCACGTAGCAGCACGTGAACTGATGTCTCCTTCTCCTCTTGGCAGAATTGCAAATAGCGTGACTTGCTAGGCCTACCTTATATATACCTATTTAGTTTACAGTGACCATTGAGCAGACCTACTATCATTTCGATAGTCTTGCTGGCTTTACTCAGTAGGTCTTTAGTAAATTCAGGCTCTGTTCCTCTATGGATTCGTTTGTCTGTCTTTGTCCTGGTGACTTTTGACCCTAAATGTGTGGATATGACGTATATTATAACATAGTTATACAGCGTTACTATAAAAGAAACACCTTTGGTATTGATAAAACAAAAGTTATTTGTGATATCGACATGCATTTTGCGCTGTCAGGTTGGGGAACTGTAGAAGTTTCGATAGTACAGTTGGTAGTACTGCAAGCATAATAGCTACGATGGCTACAAACTCTACTGAGAAAGCATATTGCGTTCTTGAATTTGCCAAAACGAACTCCGTAACTGTTGTCCCATGACATTTTCGAACACGTTTTGGAAAACCACCCACCTACTAGACAGTCGATCTACGATTGGTACAATAAATTTGAAACGACAGGGTGTTCATGTAAATGCAAAAGTCCGGGAAGACCTCGTGTGTCAGAAGAAATTTTGCGAGCGGATAATTTTCAGTGACGAGTCAACATTCCACATAAGTGGCAAGGCGAATAAACACAACGTCTGAATATGGGGGACTGAACCTCCAATAGTGTTGGTGGAGCATTTGCGTGATTCTCCAAAAGTGAATGTGTTCTGTGCTGTACCTCGCACAAAGGTGTATGGTCCTTTCTTTTATGAAGAAAACACAGTAACTGGAGCTACATATCATCAAATGTTGATCAATTGGTTGATGCCTCAACTGCATGAAGACGGGGGGAACTTTATCTTCCAACAGGATGGAGCACCTCCTCACTGGCACCGTGTCGTTAGAAATTATCTGGACTAAACACTTCCACAGCGCTGGATAGGCCGTGCAACAGCCGACAACCGCGTTCTGGTACGGTGGCCGCCAAAAAGCCCCGATTTTACACCTTGCGATTTTTTTCTTAGGGGGTTTGTGAAAGGCCTGGTTTACGTTCTCCGCTTCCTAATGATTTAGATGAGTTAAAACAACGCATCACGAGAGCTGTGGAAAGTGTCGATGCAGATATGTTACACCGGGTTTGGAATGAACTAGACTATCGCCTTGATGTGTGCCGTGTGACAGGAGGAGCCCATATTGAGCACCTATGAGTTCCCAAAGTTAACTTTAAGAATCACTTTATAAAATAGTTTAAATGAATTCATAATAACGTTATTAGTTTTCGATTAATAAAATATTGAAAGTGTCTATTTCTTTTGTAGTAACACTGTATTTTGTTCGTCGATTGATTTTTTAATGAAGTTTCCTATTCTTGTCTGCTTTATCATCTGTGCCCTCTTCCTGGTGGACAAGTCTCTCCACTTGCGAAGGCAAATGATATCTGCTAGTGTCGCTTCCTTCTGGTAACTGATGTACTCGAGCGCTGCTTCAATCACTTGAAATCCTTTAGAACGTGGGATTTCTTTGATTTATTCATCTTCAGGGTCTTTGCTAATTGTCTCGTTATTCATCACCATTGCTATGATATCATAGTCGATTGTCGATGGTCACTTTCACAACCAGGACATTTTACAATTAAAGAAACTAGTCCTTGATTTTCACTTGTTTTATTAGTCCAATCAGCATTCTCAATTTCGTTGCTCGCTGAGGTTTTCCATGATCGTTGATGATATTTCCCCCCAGCCTTCAGCTATGCATCTAATAACATCCAATATGCCTACACAATTTTCGTCGTTATCAAAAGACGATATTAGAAAGCTAAGAAGCCGGCGTCGGTATTTTCTCTTCAAAGCTTCAAGGACGGCTTGATCCATAGGCTGACAAATGGACGTCACGCTTGCAGGCAAAAATAAAACACTAATGTCTCCATCTCGCAGTTCATCATTGGACGGATGGGAAGGGGCATTATCGAGGATAAGAATAGCCTGCCTTGGCAAATTGTTAATGGCCAGATGCTTTTCTACAACTGGTATGATTTTTTTTCTGGAACCCGCTTTTGAAAAATGCAGAGTTCATCCAAGCTTTTGTCTGATGTGTATACCATAGCGGTAGAGAATCTGTGTTTTTTAGTTTTTTTAAACGTTCTTGGTTTTTTGGACTTTCCAATTAAGGTCAATCTAAGCTTGTGATTACCAGTTGCGTTACTGCAGACTAGGATATTAACGCGCTCTTTGCTTTTATTGTAGCCTGGGGCTGCGGCTTCTTTTTTTGATGCAAGGGTCCTTGTCGGCAACATTTTATAATTTAGTCTCGTTTCGTCACAGTTGTATAACTGCTCACGGGAAATGTTTCCCTTCTCGAGTATGTTGGGAAGGTGTGTTTTAAAACCAGATACAGCGTTTGTATGTGCGGACATTGATTCACTACTGATACTAACTGTCGAATGCCGAAACGCTTTTTCCATCTTTTGCCAACCGCCGCTCGCCGTAAACATAGTGCCTTCTCCTTGAATCGTTTTACTCAAGTGTAATGCTTTTTGTTGAAACAAAGGGCTTGTGACAGGTAACAGCCAATCCTCTTCCTCGCACATATCCATACCACAAAAAATAGAGCCTCTTCAATATCCAAATGTTTCGCATTGTTTTTCTCACCTTAATTGCAATGCCACTGTCTTGGTGAGCATACCATTTTTCTAGTTCTGTGCGGTTTTTCTTCCAATCTCCTACTGTGCTCTTATCTATTCCTAACTCGGAAGATATTTTGTTAGCCGATTCTCCAGAGTCTAGTCGTTTTATAGCTTCAAGCTTGGTTCGATTGTCACAACCAGCTTCTTATTTAACCTCCTTATACGTAGTATTAACTGAAATAACGTATGTATAAGTATGAGTAAATTGTACTTGTTCAGACACGTAAAATTCAGCTCCCATTCCAATACAAAAACCAAGCCATATATGAGTTCGGATAGCTGTGAGCCGAATAAACGCGATTCTTTTGTATTAATTTCCTTACCCACCTCATTTAGGGCGTTTAGGTAGTCCCAATCCAGCCTAGAGTCATCACTAGCGCAATTGATGGCTTTAAAAGTTGATTGGTAGAGAAAATAGCGACGCTTTTACTTAACTCGACCCATCTTTCTATTTCTCTGATACAAAGATGAATTGTAGTAAAAGGACTTTTTAGAATTCTCTCCATATATTCCAGGTCCTACGCCAAAGTTCAAGTCCGTTCTTACTACGGTACTGGTTTTTCTTATCTGGTATTATAGCCTGATATGTTCTGTGTAGATTGAATTTCTGTACCATGGTACTAGGCATTCTCCTAATGGATGCCTCCTTAAGTTCATCTAATAGTTTTTGATGGCCTGGACCGCGGGATTTACTTATCAGTGCTTGACTGTCCATAAGTTTATCTGCTGTAGACTTAGCAGTTAGTTCCTTGTACATAAATACATATCTAGCGGTGGCAGGTTTAGAATTACTTCCTTTGTGGCAGTAGGCGGCGATCTCATCGCACTCGTGACACAGACACGTCAGCCTTTTTATGCCACTTAGCGTTGATTTCCCCTCTGACATATGGAATACTTTCGCTTCCTATCTCTAGTAATTGTAAGCCTTCTAGCATTATTCTTCTCGTGAACGTAACAATCTGTGTTTTCTGAGCTTTGACTGATTTTACACCGTTTGTTAACCGTTTTAAAGAGGCTTGTATAGGTTCCATCAGAACCTTTGGAAGCCGCTCTCTAACGATTAAAAGGTCTTCAGCAAACCCAAGGCAGTGAAAGCTCTTTCTGAGAGATAATACTTTCCCGTGTGAGCATTCCTCTCCAGGCTCCGCTTCGATGGTACCCTCTCCAGTTATGGATGTAATTCTCCTTCTTTCCAGGGCGGTTTTTATCCACTTCAGAAGCTTTGGTGTAGCGCGTCGAACTGGGCACTACATATGTAACATGTTTTTGTCGACTGGATGCAACGCCACTTTAATTGTTAAGTTGATCAGCTAATTCGTAATCGTAAGAAACTTATTTGCCCCATTTTGATTTTAACGCCATCCTACCCAAGTTGGTCTCTCCGATTTTGATAAAATTTTGTTGGAAGATAATTACGACGTATGGTTTTTTTGTGTTAATTATCTTGACAATATTAATATTAAAATCGGATTGTGAACCGAAATCTGGAATGATGGTTTGTTCAATATCATAAGCGGAATTGCTACAGCAAGTATTGGTCATTTATTAAACTTGTTAATATCGCTAAGACGTTCAAAATATTTAACACAAAAAAGGTCATTCTGGATACGTCGTAATTATCTTTAACCATATGTGTTTCATAACTAATTGTAACTGTAACAAATGGAACTAGATCTTCACGATACTACACTTTAGCGAGCTAACCACACTTTTATATAGAGGCAGTGATAATATTATTTATTATTATTAAGTTTTATTTATAATCAGTTGCATACATTGGCAATCATAAACATATTGGTTTTGCAAGACGTGAAAAAGTATGATGAAATGACGATAACTTCCTAAACTGAATATTTAGAAAAAAATCCAAAACCACGTAACCTTTTTTTATTCAAAACTTACTTTGAAACAGCTAAAGCTGTAATAGAAGCAGGTTCTGTGTTATCTTTCCGATCATAAGCAGTGTGCATAGTCAACTTGCTTTTGAATACCAACTGTCGTTGCCATTTAAAACCTGCAATAAATATAAAGTTATTATTTATATTTCAATATATACTGTATAGGAAATTATTTCCAAACATACCAGGCCTTAGGGAATTTTGCGAATTTAAAGTACGTTTTCTAGCATCAGGTATAATTACAAACGAATCAGTTAAGCTTGTATCGCTTTTACTAGTGCGCATGCCTGTGCTATCTTCCACATCCAAGCTATCGTTATCAGCACTATTTCCGCCTACATCACAAAAAATAAACACCATTAATTTATCTTAAACATATCACTACCGTACTGATGCTTACCCTCGCTTTTCCTAAAACCACCATGCACTCTAGAGCGCCTTCTACGAACTGAAACGACAGGAGGTGATTCTTCGGTATCACTACAAGTCTCTTTTTCATCCTGCTGTTCGCTTCTCCACTCCTTTGAACTGCCTTCGCCAGATCTCTGTCTGTCTATTGAACCTCTCATGGTAGTGTTGTCTTCGGACAAACTACTTTCCGAACCTGACTTGATCAGACTTCCAGCGCTATCATTTGAGATATTCACTTGCTTGACTAGCCTGTTATGTATCGATAAAGGTTTAGCGGGTGTTTCAGCAGGTTTAGGCATCTCTTCTTTACTACTTTGATACGATCCGTCTTTTTCTTCAGCCGGGACTTGTACATATTCAATCGACCACATCTACAGGGTTCGTAATAATTATTGTTGCATGTGAGTAAAAATTAAATAATTAATTTATTATTTGAACGAAATAAACCCTATTTTAACTTATAACTTAATTTATTTCCATTTGCAATTTGGCTTATTCAATGGTTATTATTAGTGGACCATATAAAAATGGTTATCAGAAAAAATCGGTCATATGCACAACTGTATAATATAGGTATTGCTCGTAACTTACATAATACCACAAAACTAATGTTTACTAGAATTAAACCTGAAATAGAAAATCAAAAAAAAAAAACAAATGATATATAAGTTCCTATGTAACGACCAATAGATCACATCTACATAGATCAAAGCAAACAATACCTATATAAACGCATCCAATCTAATAAATACTCCAAAAAACAAACAAGATCACTTTAATCGCGCACAAAATCTAATTTTGATCACAGATTTGACTTTGAGAATACTGAAATCTTAACAACGGAAATGAATCAGGAAACATGATTCGAACATCAAGCAGGTTAGCAGAAATTCCGTGTTTTAATAGGTTACCATTCAAGGTAATTTTAAAAAATTCATTCACGATTGAGAAGTATGAAAGAAGATGAAAAAAGTTTTTGGAGGGTTAATATTAAGTTTGTTACGTTGAAACCATTCACACGGTTCAATAAGAATATTTGCACGATTACGAATCTGTACAGGATCGCCTCTAGGAACTACAGCACTACTGTCGTCGGCATATAAAAATAAAGAATTGAGTTTCACTATGTCATTAATAAAAAGTAAAAACAGCATTGGGTCCAGAATCGAACTCTAGGTGTATATCGCTACACATAGGTATGCACTAGAGACAAAAAACACACCACATGTTTATGCTATGCTCTCTAATCACTTGTACTGCAGCATTCAAACTGATATGTAAGCAAATATTTTAAAATCTCTAGCGTATGTCCGTAACTAATCTCTAAATTATTTTATTATGAATTCAAAATTTTAGAACGGTCATAATCACCATTGACAAAGACAAATTGCCGAAACATATTGCATGTATGGTAAAATGGGAATAAATTGAGTTACAAATTAAAATGGCCTTCATTTCGTCTAAATAATAACACGAATATAGGCCACGAGAAAATTAATCGACTTAAAAATTATATAATATATAAAATGTACCCTTGTAACGCCATCTGTTGATCCGGTCATAACAACATTACTCGCATCCCATTCGTGAATTTGTGAAAATGCTACGCAAAGGATCTGCTGCATACGATCGGCCCTTCCGACACAAGTGTTGACACTAGCCAATTCGTCACCATTGATACTCCATAAATGCAACCAGGTGGCAGCACATGTAGCAATATCGCCCTAGATTAATTAAAGTTCGTGAATCGAAAAATAGATTCGAATTAACGACATAATCTTACAGTTAAATCATTAACAGCAACAGCGGCAATAGGCCCAGCATGTCCTCTCAATTGGCGTACGAACACCCCTCTAGATAAATCCCAGATGACAGCTGTACAATCACGAGAACCTGAAACTATGACGTTATAGGCCGTACTCGCCGCCAGACAGGTAGCTGCTTCCGTGTGGGCGTATAAGCTATGTTTAATGTTCAATTGTTTCTTCCTCTGTTCGAACTCCCAAATTGTTACAACCTTAAAATAAAAAGCAATCGATTATTTCTAGTAGTTCAATCTGATATCTTAAATGTTACCGAGCTTGTTCCCGCCGTTACTATTAATTTTGCAGACGGACAAACGCATGCAACTATCTCCCCACTATTTTGTACCACTGTTTCGCAGACAAATATCGCCTTATCGCTGTCATAGTTTCCCACCCTCAGCGAATGATCTGCAAATCCCCATGCCACGTATCTGTTGTATGATGGAGGCATTAGTACTTTGTTTTGTTCGACTGCAAGGACAACTTTGTCGTGGTGTAGGATCTGCCCTACAGGTGTTTTCACTTCTGAAGTATAGATGAAAAATGTTTATTTCGATATTTTAATTCATCAAGGAATATCTCACCTCTGATAGGCTGCAGGGATGGGCGTAGATTGTCTAAATGGTGAAAAAATAAGCGTTCAGGTTGAGGTAATGTAAATACTTGTACTAATGATCCCGTATCGATCACTGATGCCCTATTATTGTTATTACCCATCTTTTTGCAAGGATGGGGCTTCTTGAAAAGTTGCTTCGATATTTGGCCAAAGTTGTTAATGAAACCTATAGTAGCATTCTTTTTTAAAGGATCTTCAATGCTAAAATGAAAGATTGTGTGTAGTAACACGTTGCGCGCGGTAGAGATCGGTCACAGCCCATTTTTCTGCATTGATAGGTATCTTATATATAGGTTGCGCCAAAGGTGCGTCTGTCCTTACAACATTTGATTATATCTCCCTCTTAATGACTAGGATTTTGAAGAAGATTTTTAGTTTGCGCAAACTATTATTTATAGAAATATTTTCTCACTGAAAAAGAATCCTCGTCCGTTTTTTCTTCAAATTAATTCTCTTAAATTTTTTAAAATAGCAAAATAAAATGGAATATTGGAATTTTGATTACTTTGATTTATTCTAGAAACCAAACATATTGTATACACTCTGTTTATATAATGTTTTAACCAACGTCATTGATGTATCACACGAGTAAGGACAATCTACTGATTTGTTTTTTTTTCTCAAGTATTTCTATTGGAAAAAAAGAAGCAAAGTTTCTGCTTGTCTCATAGAAAAAGATACAAGGATTGCTCCCATGCATATTTCATTAATATGACAGATAGAGATAGCCCTATTATTGCTTTGTTTAAGTACAATACTTAAATACTGCACCGTTTCCGGTTTCAATTATAGTACCTGCAGTTATCAAATCTAACCTATGGCAACGTTAGTTTGTTTGCTTTATTATTACTTATTTCTCGCCTGTTTTTCGTTCTTTTACAAGAAAAAAAAATGTTTTTTTTTAGTACTGAAATATGGTTTGAACGAAAAATTAATAAATTAACTTCGACTTAAAATCGAATTGAAGCAAATACTGAAAACCCGCGCATAAGGTATCCTAGTATCCTGTTTATATGGTTTTTTATTTGACTCAGAAGTAACGATTTGATTCATAAGGACAAAATGACGTAGGTTAAAACATAAAATAGACAAAGTGTACATAGCTTATTCTAATGTTTCTTATATGAATTTGTTTGTCTCCAATACACCCTATTCGTATATGACTTGCGAAATGTAAATATTAGCTAACATACCCTAGTGCCACAGTATAAACCTTATATATACATATATACTGTGCTAGTGCCGCGTATAATTGATCAACTACTATCTATGTCGTTACTTCATTGTTTAAAATTCATGATTCTTTATGAACATACTGCAACAAAGGCAGAGCTTTATACTATAATACAGCAGTACAAACCAGCGTTTACAGAATACACAATCGATATATTTGCAGAATATGGTTATACAGTATGTAGGCTTCCACCCTACCACGCGGAACTCAACCCTATCGAGAAAATTTGGGCATACATAAATAGTGGATTGCATCAAGAAATGTTACGTTCCATTTAGCAGATGTGGAAAAGTTGGCACAAGAAAAATTTGAAGCTACAGGTGCTGAAAATGGCAAGGTATGTATCATGTATTAAAAATTGTTACAAGATATATACAGAAAGAACACATTTTGATGATATTGTGATGAATTTATATATTAATACGGGGATGATTCATCTCATGATGATTTGATTTTTATTCAAATAACGAGAGCTCCTGAATTTTTCATTTTTATGTATTTATTTGTAAACTGTATATATATTGGTAAATTATATATATATTTCCAATTTTTAGAATAAATTCACTCATAAATTCATTAAAAACATATTAACGTATCCAGTTTTATTCGACATTATTTTTATTGGGAAAAACAGTCATATTGTCAATTAATAATACATAATTAAACAGAATTACAAAAGAAAAGAACTATGATGGAAGGATTGTAGCACTGTGGTTGAGTGTCAAGCGTTGAAACTGATATAACAGACATTTCTTTCAAAAATTATTTTCTTACGGGTTATATGTGTATCTGTTATCCTAAATTAAAGGGCAACCTGTGCGTTATACGTTTCTTGCCAACAGCAAGTGTCACTTTTTGAATATACCGCCATAGCCAATGTTTTGAGAACGGTCTCTAGCGTATTACGTCACACCCTTTGCGCAGATCGTTCTCACGAAATAATGCACCGACCCTACGTTTTTGTATCTTGTCAACTAACTTAATTCCAAACAATGGATGTAAATATTGATATCAGGACAATCTTATTTCATTGCGATTTAATGCATACCCGAAATATAAAGTATGTTATCTGTGGGCATTTGCGCAGGAAAATAGATGTGACAAGGTTCTAGTAGCCTCGTTTTAATATCAAAGTAGGTTAACATAAGGTTTCTTACTTGTATATATCCACGTTTCCCTCATAGAATAAGTGATGAAAAACATTAACGGCTTCAACAGCAGGTTGTCCTTGTTGTTTACATCCAAATATCAGATCAATCCAATGGTGTAAATTTTGAGACACATAATCACATTCTAAAGCGTTTCGGTGCATCCTTATGAATTCTCTGGGGTCTTGCTTGGCCCATGGTGGTAAAACAACATCACCCAATGACACACCACTTTGTTTGGAACCTGCAAGAAACAGGTTGGATTTTTCTTTCTCAATAACAGAAAAAGTACACTACCTAAATCGAATTGATTAGCATTTACTAAAAATTCAGGCAAGTAAAAGAACTCGGGTATAAGTTCTTTCACATCAGCCATATTGTGCTTGGATGCCGATAACCAAGCTTCCTTTACGGAATGGAACATTCTATCGGCCAAATCGAAATGACCACCTTGTAATCGCAAGAAATGTTGTGTGAAAGGTTCTAAGCGGACTAAATAAGAACATACGATCATGGCGCTTGAGTAATGGGTACCGTAATGATATGGCGGAGTTTCACCATGAGGATCATCCCATTCCTATTGGAACAAAGTACAATTATCATCCGTCAGGAAGATGTTCTTATTTTACATACCTTGAATCGCTTCTTGAATTGTTCCAGCCTGTCCGGACTTTGAGCACCCATCGGTTTCGTGAAATCCCTAAACGTACTTGGATCGTTTAAATCCAATTCCTCGCTATCGTAATCGGCTAAGATCCAAGGGAAAACCGGATATTGCATCAGATCGTTGTACGAACGGCCGGCTAAAGTATTTAAATACATCAGGTACTGGAAGTTGGATATTTCTCCGCGCTGAATGTAAAAAATTAAAATTAATACAAATCCATATTTAGAACGTTTTAAAATCGTACCACCCATCTCTGCGCGACGCTAGTTTCGCCAATTAGATTAGACAATAATCCTGTAGCTTGTTCCACGTTAGCCGTTCTTTTCTGGCCTGCTACTGACTGTTGCGCACTGTCTGCTATACCTGTCGCTGTTGCCATGAAGCGTTGATACACTTTATTGCGTACCTTCCGTGGAAATGCTAGTAAATAGTTGCGGCCATCACCTGAAAAGACCTCCAAAGCCATCGGTTGTAGTAAATACCGTCGTTTGTGGACTTCTCTGAAATATAAACGTATCCACTTAGTTAACATCATCTTAGTTTATAGGCGCCAAATAAGGTGCCATCGTAGTAATAATCACATATAATAGCCTTAATTATTCGTAAAAAAATAATAACCTTACTTAGAACATTCTGGAAAAGTTATTTCAACAACATGAGAGTATCAGTTGAATGTAGTGGACGTCGGCAGTTTGTGGCATCAATAATGGCAGAGTGCCCCTTACTGCTCTCAATATTTACCAACAACCTCTGCGACACTCTAAAATCTAACATGTTACAAATTAGTGTTTGTGAATGATTTGAAAATTCAAACCATGATTGATGCCACAAACTGCCGACTTCACTAACTACAACTAGATAATAGAAAATAAGCTTTCCATGCATGTTTCTTTTGAGCATAGACCATTCTCGTCTATGCTCAAAATGCTAGATAAAACCATCGCCATGAGGACCACTAAAGGGTTCCCCTAAGGGGGAGTATTGTCACCACTGCTGGGAAGCTTGGTCGTGGATGATCTCCTCAGGTCATTAAACGACAAAGGAATGTGGGTGCAGGGGTTCGCTCATGATATCATAGTAGCTAAAGGGAAGTTTCCGGGTATAGTGGCAGGCATCATGCAAACGCACTACAAAGGTGGAGAATGGCCTTTCACAAGGACTCTGTTAACCACAAAAAAAATAAATTGGTTGGCTTTCACAACATGAGGAACCAAATAACCAGGCGCAATCTAGACTGTTGGGCAGGTGCTACATTAACAGGAAGTAAAGTTGGTTTACACTCGATGCGAAACGCAGCTGGAAAAATCACTTAGTTAAAATAACACAGGGCTACGCACTAATCTGGCGCTGCAGAGACAGTTCCTGGCAAACATAGGACTAGAGCCGAGGTGATCCATTGCTATATACTGCTGTGATAGACCGGATAGCATACGGGCGTAGTCTGGTGGAAAGGACAGAAAATGTCCTCCGAGTGAAGTGCTAACCACCGTCCAGAGATAGCATTGCTGGGCATCCTGTGCAATTACAGCACAGAGACCGCCTCTTTGGAGACCATTGTGGGCCTTTCCCCGTGGAGTTTATGTGAAGCGGAGGCAATGAATGCGAGCCTTAGACTGAAGCCAACAACCGTGGCATCTAAATTCAGGGGGAGGCAACTTATACTAGGAGATGCTGACGGGCAAATGCCCCACGGACAGCATGGAGATTACGTCACTGAAAAAGGAGAATCTCCGAGCAGAAAGAAGTTAACCATTACTGGGTGGTAACGGGACCTGTCCCTGAAAAAGAATCTATACACAGGTCGCGTAAGCGAGCCGGGTGCAGAAATACGAAATAAGGGGAGATGAGGTTAAAATGTAACTGTACATTGAGAAATTAAAAGTACTTAGGCAGAAACATTTCTGGAAGGATCTATTGCAGCCCTCGAGGATTCTCAAGTTTCCACTGAGAAAGATACTGAACACCAAGCTGCTCACGGGACGGTACAATGAGCACACAGCTCAAGTGCCTGGACTATAGGTACTCACCCTAACTTCAAAAAAAAGGGGCTAAGTTTGCTACTCAAGGAACGTTAGAGCAGAATTCATATATCCGATGTAATACTTTGTTTTAACTAAATAAGATAAAAAAGAAGTAAAGACAAGGAAAATTCAAGACGGCATAGCTTCTGCAGAAATAAGGAGTGGTCAACAACAAAGTGGTACAGTGTAAAATACTACTTCGCGAAGTCGGTGTAAATCACATTTATCGGGTTGTTATTAGCGAGGAATTGAGTAAATTCTACTAGTTTCAAATAGTGTATCTTTTGCTAACACAACCAGGTTGGCTATGATGAGTTAATATAGTATAGTCAAGCTCAGACGTTTTCAGTGATCTGTGTAGATAGGTAGCCTGATGGAGAAATTGACTTCTAAGTAGACAAATTAACATATGTGTGTGTGATTAAATTATAATATGGCATTATCCACAAGACAGAGAAGATACCTTAGTACTAAAATTAAAACTCTACGAGCAAAACTTGTTAGATATCTGGGTTTAACATTAGATTGTCGGTTCCAGCAGGAAAGTAACGCGGGCAGCTTGGATAAAGAACTGGTCAAAGCGTAATAATTCATTACTTATGATAGTTGAAGTATTGAAATAAGTACTTTCTAATTAAGTACAACAGTATAATATGAAAATTTTCACAAGAATCGCAATATTATAGAACAGTTGAAGTTAGGTAGAGGAATTAGTAGTTGTAATCGTCATAGATTTTACTGTGAATCAAATGTAAAAAATATTGGCGTCCATTAAAGTAACAAAGTTCATAGTGACCTCCAGTTGCTCGAAAGTGTAACAACTTGAAGATATTTGGAAAAAGAATAACTGGCCCATTATTACAAACCCCAAATTGTTAAGCTGAAGAGCTTCGTTAAGGCGGAAAACTTCTATACGAGTCAATTCCGTGGAAAATCTCGTACATTTCATGATTATAAAAATCCCAATGGGTGTAATTTAATTACCTTATATCTTCATATGAAAATTTAGAACATTGACGCATTGCTCTAGATCTCCGAGGAGATCCCGGGTTGGGTAAAATAGGTTCATAACCGGTTGGAGGCACACTATCGATGTCCCTAATTTCTCTATTTTTTAATAAGGTAAAGCCATCAACAACGTAGCAATGTTCTTGTCCGAAAAGTAATAAACCTTCGGTCGTATCCAAGCCTTGAATGCGCGCACACCTAAACATGAATGTAATCTAAAATACGAAGAAGTAAGTACTACAAAACTTTTTTGTTGGTGCAAGGTAATACTTTCTCGTTCTGTTCTAACAGACGCAAGAGCGTTTGATTGTCGGGTGGAAGTTGTTGTTCTTCTTCCGTTTCATTTTCTTCTTGTTGGTCATCGTTCGGATCGGATTTTAATCTTGCGAGCGGTGGGAGAGGTGCCAGGGGCATTGGACTCGTCTCTTCACAAATACTATCGGCTCTTTCCGGCTCAGCCAAACCACTGACACCGTTGCAGCGCCTAAGTTGTAGCGCTTGATACTGTTCTTTGCTATGATGGCTTGTTGCAACCTTTGTAAAAATAAAAGTTGCGTTCAAGCGACGATTTATGCTTATACTATTGAGTGAAAGAATTGTGAAAAGACGCAATTAAACTATATGTGCATTTTTTCTATTCTTTCTCTTTGACAAGTATATTTCTTGTCTAAAGTGCAGCCCCTGATGAAAGAATTTCTAAAGCAGCCTTGAATAATCATTCAGCAGTATTACTGCTTAAGAGACATACCTACTAATGCTTTAATAGCTGTATATATGAATAATCTACGCAATTGTATTCACTAGCCGGCCCAGAAGTTTTTGTAACAGCATTATTATAGTCGGTTTATTTTGTGGTTAATTGATTAGGCATACACCGTATTTAAGGTTTTTTTTTTGAAATAAAAAAAGTTCTTTGACAAAGCTTTGTAAAAGTCTTATATCAAAGTATTATTATCATGTAATATCCGCTTTACTGATTACATATTTTGATTAATTTAAAAAAAGGTTGTTCATGTTCGCAGAAGAACGCTCAGATTAAGCTCTATACTAAAGGTGGCCAACCCTCAGCCTGCCGCGTGTAATTTTGCGGTCCGCCGTGGATAATTATTTTTTGCTTTGTTTTTTAGTGTCATTAATTGTTAAGTTTTTGTGTTTCGTATTATTTTGAGTAAATATTTCAAAGAAATTGCCTTAAAAGAACAAACGTTTGAAGTTTATAAAAAAACAACAAATGCAGGAGATAAAATTTTGCAAACTTAGTCATGACTTTTTCAAATGGAACCTCATGGGTCTTCGGTCCTCCGCATTAATCTAAAAAAGAAACTTTTCCCAATTCCAATCAGCAAGCAATGTACACTAGCGAGGACCTTTCTAATTGTAACGACCTACAGCATAAACAGAGCCTAAATGTGTAGCATGGGTATCAGACGACTTATGCATTCACTGCCGTCTTCCAAATAGTAAACACAGATGTGCGGTCTCGGTGTTTTTTTGTAGTAAATCTACTTTAAACGTAAGGAAGAATGCAGTAAATAAATCATAGAAAAAAAACAATTGATCTTTATAAAATAGAGAGAATTAAATACATCAAAGGCGCATACTTATGCCTGCCGACCTAACCTCGGTTAGCACAATTCGATTTTTTTCATTTACTTACCTTAAATATAATATTGTTATAAAACAGATGTTTTGTTTTCTTTACAAATCCTACAGCTTTACAAATATGTTTGTGTTTTTAATCCAATTATTCACGAATGATTTGTTTTCATAACTAATTTTAATTCGCCCCGGCTCCTTTTTTCGAATATTAACATAATGAATAATTAATATTTATATAAACTAATTATTAATTAACTAATTTAAACCTGCATTTTGTATTTATAGCTATCACTACTGTTCAATTTAGCACTAATTCAAATTTTGTATTTTTTTGAAAAAATATTGTGAGACTTTTGAGGTAAAATTTTGGAACTAGGGAATTTATAATCGAAAATTATTTTATATTTGTTATTATAATATTAATAAAAAACATTATTACTATAAACCAATAAAAATGTTTCTGACGAGCATAGAACTTTTCGTTCTAATATCTGATATAAATCGTGGTTTGAATGCATCCTCGCTATATCTCTTTCATTATTTAATGCCAAAGGAGGAAGCCGGAGCGAATTAAGAAATTGATATGAAATGTCAGACATCAATTAGATTAAAATATATAAGCATAACGAAGATATGCTTTTACTGAATTTCAGTGTAATTGGATACCTTAAATATTTTCATACGATCCATTTTGATAAGTTCATTCATTATTTTCATACGTGTAAAATGAATAAAAGTAGTAAACGCAGTAAATATTGGTATTTATTGTATAATTAACATGCCTTGGTCTAGTCCTAGTCGTAGTTCGACTGTAAAATGAAAATACCTTTTAAAATCATTTAATAAGACTACGGTTATTGGAAATACTTCAAACATCAAATAAATTTATTTCTACGCAAAGATAACAAATACATAATAGATGCATTCAACTTCGCACATTAATAAATCCAGTCTAAGCTTTTTTAAAATAACCGACAGAGAGACCGCACATCTGTGTTTACATATTTCGAAGCGGCCAGTTACTGCATAAATCACGTTAAAGATATGGGCTCTATTTTACCCTGTAGGTCGTACAATTAGAAAGTGTCGCTAGTGTACTTGGTATTCGAGTTAAAAGTTATTTCTCTGTAGATTAAAAATGCTAAATTTGCATTAAAATTGAAGGTAATAAGCAGGTAGGATCATAGAAAACTTGGCCGTTAATAGAAATAAACAACAGCTATTAAATCAATTGTGATCGTTGCGTGCAGAAATTTTCCTAATTATTTAAAAAAAAAATTGATTAACGTTTCTCTAATACCGTTTTCTATATGAACTACATCTCAGTGAACAGCAGCTTATAAAAATAATATAACCATAATAACCACTGGATACGAAATAAAAATAAAAGTTAGTTAATAAAAAATAAATCCAAACACAGAAAATGATATTACACAAACGTCGATCAAAATTTTTAGGAAATAATTACTTGTTATCATTAAAATCGGCAAAAACTTCTATTTTAAATTAAGACAAAGTACCATTTAACAAAAAAGTTTTTGTTAAAAAGCTGATGAAGTGTACTTTTGTTATGTCTTAGTAGACGTATAAAACAAAAGACTGTTTTACACGTCTACTAGTGTGTGGTAATAAGTATATACTTCCTAATTAGTTCGCTAAATTAGAAAAATGATCAATCCTAACCTAATTACGGATGAAAGATCAGCATGTTGTAACATTTATAATTTTTTGATGTTATGTTAACGTTTGGGAATATGTTTAGCATATTCGGGGCACTCTATATTTAAAAGTAAAAATTCTAATTTTGGTATCCAAGGGTAACAAAAACAACTAACAAGTAATATGTCAGATAATTTGGTAGATACCGAATATGCCAAAATATATTGGGTGATCGATTTAACATTTCAAATTCGACAATATTTCCGGTAAAACCGGAAATGACAACAAATAACTTAATAAAATAATGAATTATGACAGGTTAAATAATTGAAAAGTTATAATACATAACATGTATCAAATTTTATTAAAAAATATTTAAAAATAAGAAAGTTATGGGTCTTGTGGGCTGCGACACTCGGTATATGAAAAATGTGTATAATGCATTTCCAAAGTGGTCCGCAAAATCACTTGGGTTGGCCACCCCTAATCTATACGTCAGTCGTGAATGACTTCACAAGATTTTTTTTCTCTAAAAGCTAGATCAAGAAGATTTGGAACGTATCCAGAAACATTGACAACATTCTATGTCATTGTTTCTGCATACGTTCCAAATCTTCTTCTTGAAAGCGCAACAGATATCGGAGAGAGATATATATTCCGATTCGATTTACGCAAATAAAGAAATTCAAACTATCACCGACTCACTCAGACTGAAAGGATACCCGGAAAATATGTTGACCAAAGCAAGAATTCTGAGAACAAACATGATCAGACAAGAAACCAAAGTCAAGATCACAGTCACATTTCATGCATAAAATGCATATCAGAAAAAAAATCACAAAGAGTAGGCAACCAATACGAAATTAGAACCGCGATAACGACGGACTAAAAACTGTGTAATTAGCATTCCATGTGAATACGGATGCTCATACATTAGGTGAACAAGCAAGGCACTCAAAATGAGATCTGTAGCCAAGAAGAAACCGACAAATCAAAATTGGCACAGAATGCGTGGGAAACAGATTATAGAATAGATTGGGGAAGTTCGAAAGGAAATTGAAAGAAGCTGCATACCTAGTGCAGAGGCTATTAGTGATCCAAGTGTGAAATTGCAAAGAGGCTGCCGTTAACTGCGTAACTGCATAAAACAAGGATCGCATTGGCAATCAGATGGGTTAAGGTGTAATCAGAATTTTAGAACCACGATAACATCGGAACAATAAAGTAAAAATTAAAAAAAAAAGAAGCTTTCTGTTGAGATCTAAAAAATCTCAACCAAAAAAATGAGATCGATTCATTCATAAAAGTCGAATACTTAGTCGATTAGCGTTACCAAGCTTTTTCATTCGAATCGCCCACCACTTGATACGATTCCGCAAACCCCAGAGCAACTGACGTTGGATCCGACAATCTCGGATTCCTATAAAGTATATAACGCCATTTACAAGTCGAATACCTTTTCGCTTTCACTATTGCATGTGCGTCTCTTTACAATTTCTTCACTCAACGCTTATACCTTGTATTTTAATATGCCTTTTTCGATTTCTGGCCTGTATGGATAGTGAAGGTAAAATAAATCGTTCTTCATCGTCTTTTTCCTCATACGGTGTGGACCTTCAGTCATGTCTAACATCCACTTGTCGAGGTGACATGGTTTGGGCGGCCCCCATAGACCCCTTTCCCTCGTAAGCTCAGTTTCGGTCTGTAACCACTCTTGGTGCACGTACCTTTGTGTGTGTTGCATCGTGTTTTGATGTTGGTTCCTACGCATTTCAGCTAGCTCCCTATTTAAAATAATAGGTAGAACCAAATTAGATACATACAGATGTTAAATAACTTACCTGATCAAATTAATATGGTTTAAGATCCAGTTTAAAGCCTGTCTTTTGCTCATCCTAACTCTAACTCTAGTCATATCGTCTTTTCTCACTTTCGTCCTACTAGCCAACCGCGTCAAACCCCCTGTAACTTTATGTATTTTAGACTGTATTTGATTGTGTAACTCCCAAGGTACTCTGTAACTGGCTTTTCTTTCGCCTTCAATATAATTAGCCCACAGTCGGGCGGCTGCTTCGTATACTTGTTCTCTGACAGCTATTAGATCAGGCGCTTTCGAGTGGGGAACCGGTGCGACTAACGTGATTTTAAACACCTCCTCGATGGCGGGTTTCTTGCATACGTACAATTCCTCCCATACTCGCAACGATGCCCCCGCCATGAGATTTCTACCTTGATGTTTATTCAACTGTTCATCCCTCGACTCCAGATCGCTGGTAGGATTGACATGCCACATCGTTCTCATATTTGTGTCTAACATTATTTTCATATCCGCTTTAAGTTGTAGCAGGCAGTAGGTTAGGCAACCGATAAAATCCAATTCGTGATTGCCGGCACCAAACACGATCAATCTAAAAGTAGAAAGAGATTAAAAATAATTCAACAATGAAGTATTTTCCGTGATAAGATTTACCTGTTTGTAGTTAATTTATGCAACGCCTCCAGAACAGACATTTGATCAGCAATAGTTTCTGTCGGTCTCGAGAGTAAAAACAAAATACTTCTATTTAAACAATGATATAAACATTCCAACGAAAAATTTCCAGATCTTCGCTTAGCTTGCCCAATTAATTTCACAATGAAATCGAAAACTTCATGCGGATCCTTGGTCAAAGAACCCTGCCATAACTTATCTACGATTCTAGCTGTCAAATAAAACACATTCGGTGCGACATGCTGCACATGCGCGTTAGCTAACGGCACTATCGGTATAGCTGCTTGGTCTCCCACTAGCATATCTGCTGCTAACAAATGATCCATTAGAGTGACCAAGACTTGCGTTTGATAACACGTCTGTTGTGTAGCCGTGGAATTCTCAGGATAAGCATCGAGTACCAAATCGATGACGGGAGATGATTTGCCAGTCACAGACAGACTTAGAGAGTCGACAACGATAACTCTGATGAAGTCAATGATGGATTGCCGGGCTGGGTGTAATGTGAGTGAGTATTCTTCTACAGGTGACCTAGGGATCATTATCAAGGTGTCGCTTTCGTCTGCGGGCGTTGAGGCACCGCTACTTTCGGCACTATCGTTGGCGGGCGGCGGAAAGAGGGCGCTCGCTAGAGCTCCCAATACCTCGGCAGACATGAAGATCGGCATAAATTCTGGCAAGTTGTGATATAATTGGAATAAAACCTACGATATATTCTCATCAGATAATGAACTTGTGGAAAATAAACAATAGAAAAAAAATTACCTGTATTATAGAAATAGCGTGATTTTTCAACCAATCGGGTAACAGATTTTGATCGCAATGTATCATGGCCCTAGCCATTGAGAGTAGCACAACCACAGCTTCGGAACAGAAATTAATCCTAGGTGTTACACTGCTTACCGGCTGGTTATTGACAGAAGCTCCCCACAGGAAGGCCCAAACCGTATCTAGATCGAATTTTGTTTCACCGGGAAGTAATTTGACAGGCTGGCCCATCATCAGGGCTGTCAATAAAAAGTAAATTTCTGAAACTTCGAGGTGAGACGGTAGGAGCCAACCTAGGTGTTGGAAGCCTGGAATATTCAGTCCTTCGGATTTGAGATCCGTGCCTGTAGAATTGTTAACGGGACAACCTAAGACTACCGCCATCTTGTTGTGAGTCACTTGTTCTGTGTGACGCAGCCAACCGCCGTTGCAAGTACCTTCCCTAAATCTAAATAAAATTATTTATAGTACATATCTATGAAATGAAACATCACACGAAAAATGTACAAACAATTAACCAAAAAAAAATCCTCTAACGCGGGCTCATGATCTATTGAAGGCACCGTCACAAACAAAAGCAATGAAAGGGAAATAACACGAACCTGAGTTTCTACTTACCAGGCGTCAGCAGGGTTCATCCGTGTGTATAAACTCACTCTGATCTCTATCACTTTTCAAGCAAATAGTGATTGACCTAGCTCGAGCAATTCATGAATTACCAGTACCTAGCACATTGCTAGTGTGAAACAAGAATACACGGGTGTGTATGTCAGTGATTCGAAGAACGGTTTGCCATGACATAATATAATAAAATAAAATAATTTTAAATAATTTTTCTTTAGATTATAAAAAAAAAATAAAAAATCGCGCAACGCTACTGTGGAATTACACTGCTAAAAACGTACAATTATTTCCAATTTGTCTCTTCTAATTTTGCGATAACCAGGCGTTAATTGCAATGTTGGTGAAATATTAACGTAAATTTGTAGCAGTAAATTAATTATATATACGTATTTTCACGAGTTTGCAAAAATTTCGCTAGAGGAACGGAGAACATGGGCAGACTTTAGGTGATTAATTCCTGTTCATTCTTGTTAGTTTTTTTATACAGCTTATTCATCCTTTTTTTCGCACAAAAAGGCAAGCATTATTGCATTTACCATTCCTTTCACAAAATAAACTATTAAGTAAAATTATTTTAGTTTATGTCATTCACACTTTTATAGATTTGCTCCATTTAAAGCCATGAGCAACAGAACTTTTGTATATGACTCTTGCCTGAAAGAATTTATATCAATAAATAAATAGAATAATCAATCATTCCAAAACTATAATCTCCACTAAAGTTTTAGATGTAGAGAAGTTAATTGTTACTAATACTTTGTGTGAATGTGTTGTTCATATTGAAAGTAGTATATCATCTTTTTCAATTGCTAAAACATATATTTTTGTTTCCTTAGATTACAATAGGCATTACGTTATTATTGAAAACCATTTAATCATTGAAAGTACGTTGATGTTTAAAGAAGCACTCAAGCAACTCCATTTGGATTTAATATTAAATTCTCGAATAAAAGAAAGTATATAGTAAAGATAATACAATGATACCAAATGAACATGCACACCGCAATCACGGTACAAAATCGAGTACGTTGGAGAAATCAAAAACCTTTCCAACAAGTCTTTTGTGATTTCTTTCGTATTTCATAGTTCAGCTAAGATGTATGATAAAATGCATGAATTTGCTTACTGAGAGTGAGTTTGTAATAGGATTGCCAATAATATGGGATTATAGCATGCAGAACACAAGATCAATACATATACTTTTAAGTAGTTTTATATATTACTTATGCGACACTCAAAGCGATTAGTTCCGTAAGTGTGGACTCTAAGCTGATTTGGGAATGTAGAGTCGCGAGCAAATGTTATAGCCATAACTTGGTATAGTAAAATGTTTTTGATAACTTATTTTGTAATAATCTAGAAGGTATCAAATATATATTTTTAGTGCAAGTTTACAGTGTATGTATTATTATACACTATCCAATACTGCAATTTAGCATTCTGTCCCTGAAGTAAGCTTCTAGCGTATTATTACATCATGGTAAGAGTATTACAATATAATATTTACCTCTAATATACTAACACCGTGAAATTATTGTTTCAAATAATGTAATTTACACACCAATAACCGTATAAAACCTTCATCGCCATATTTAAATTTGAGGTATACTATTACATCCAGTAGTAAGTTTGCATACAAAGATATATCTTCAGCGGAACATTTTTCTCAATGTACGTCATGGTAAATCGTTCTTGGAAATTGGAATCATTAGTATACCTAGTCGTGTTTTCACGTCTTAACGCGATTAGTTTTGCTCATGCACGTGACCGGCAATTAATGAATTGCCCGGGCTAGGTTAGTCACTGTATTTACTGGTTTACGCAGCGATCACTTGCTGAGTGAAAATTTGGCGTGGGGCTCTTAGACGGCTTAATAAAGCCTGAAATGTAATAGTGACTAAACCGAATTTCTACACTCGGAGCAACGCTGATGACTGGCTGATTCAGTAATTCTGTAAAACTGTAATTCCTCTTTCAATGATTTCTACAGTAGATCATCAGGTTCGCCTTGGATTTCTTTTTTTCGGTTACGTATACATCCATGTAGTTAAAATTTACTTACCTTGTCATAAGGGTTTGATTTGAGGATACAACCACCAATATTCTCAAGCCCCAAATTACTGTTGTAGCATGCAGATGCGGCTGCATAAATAGTAAGATCCAATCAAAGCCCAATGTCCTCGTAACTTCATCACATACAGTAACATTAACAGAATTCCTACTCGTAAAAGGAGACTATGCATCAAAGACAAGCATCGATTTCTCAGCAAAATATGTTCCCCCTCTCCTTCCTTCTCCAAGTCCCCTTCGCATAAATTAATATTCTTTTCGCTGGGTAAAGGCGATACAGGTAACGTAGCCGCAATAAATTGCCCAAACCAAAGCAAATCTGCTTGTCTAGGTTGTCCACCAAGCAGAACGGACAATAAAGAGAATAATACTTGTCTCGTCCCGTGATGTCTAATTTCAGGTGTTATATAAAGTAGCTTAGTCACCAATTGAAGATCGCGCATGATCCAGGTATTGTTACGCTTTTCACTTGATTCGGCGGCCAATTCGTAAAGGTGTTCCAAGTGAGAGCGCAGAAGTTCTCCGGGAGCTTCATGCCAAACATCGAGGTCACACAGGAGATCCTGAAATCGTGTAAGATTCTTAAATGTGTTTTATTTACGCATCGTTTTTACCTGGAAAGCAGTCAAGTTTGGAATGGCCGAAGTTTCGCGCCCGCTATCCACAGTTCCGACTAAGCTAAATGCGAGATGTAATATGTGGGAATTCAAGAGTGTGCGCTTTTTTCTCAGGAGCATGGCTAGGGTTTGGTAACCCCTCTTCTGTCCATTTCAGCTTGAGCCGCTTTATTGCTTTTCACAACGCAAACTAAGGCTTTAACGCCCGCGTAGAGACTTTCAACATCTTGTGCCATCGCTATCAATCCTAAGAGAACTGAACAACCCCCAACAGTATCGATCTAAAAACATAGAGTGATTATTATTAGCAGCAATCGACAATTTGTAATAGAAACAAACTTACCACAGATGCTACAGGCCTCGGGCAGAATACCCTTACACCCAAATAGCCGATTACAACGCCACCGAGGGCACGCGATGGCCCAGATAAATGTCCGGCTGAATTGTGCAAAATTCTAATCGGAGTAGCATTTTCATGACTGGACATCCCCAACTGTTTCGCAATAGATTTATTATCAGCTCGACTATATACTTTTCGGATCTTGCTCAAAGTTAGCTGAGAGACGGCTTTCGCGTTGAGACCAAACACGACTTTCTCTTCAGACACCAATTGCGTAGACTCAACTCCTGGTAAGTTAGGAGCTTGCAAAGAACCCATATAGTGGGGTCCTAAGTGATAGATGTGGCTAACCGTTACTGGTTGAAGCACCTGCAAATCATACACAATGAGCAGAGTTGCTTTAAAACAGAGAAAATGATTTAACCTCTTCGATTAAGTGGCAAGGGCCTTGCTTCCAACACAGTTTTGAAAATCTCCGCCATGCCGGTGGCGTACCTATAAAGCCGTAAACTGATGACGCAATTGACAGGTTAGAAGCGCTCCCGCCCGGATTCTGCGATATGTAATGGAGTTTTTGTGTGTGAATATGCTGGCCGTCCATATAGAGAGAGAAGGAAGAATTTTTCAAAACAGCCCTGTTCAATACGACGACAATATGATGCCATTGACCTTCTTGTAAAATATCCGGACACCAAACTCTGGCACCGTGTTCTCCTACTCCTTCAGGTTCCCATTCACCTAAATCTAAAGATTTGAATTGTGCCCAAATTATAATTCTTTAAATCTTAATTAATCGATTACTTACGATGAGGTATAAGATTGTCTTGGGTGGAAATTATTATAGCCTTATCTCTTGCAGAGAGCACGATACATAAACATACTTGATGATCGTCCCTTGTGGTGTGGGACAAATTCCTAACTAACGTTAATAACCTGACGCAATGCGGATCTGTACGCGGATCAGAAAATTTATCCACGCAGATCCAAGTGGAAAAACTCAAACCAGTTTGTGGGGGAAATAATCTGTCTCCTAAAAAATATATAATGTACAATTTCAGTCACTCATATCAGTTTTGAAAGGGCTTTACCGGCTCCGATTCCACCTTGAACATTACTGTCGATACCAGTAACTACACTAGGAGCAGTTGGGGACTGTGGAGCGATGCTAGGTAAATATAAGCAACCGAAACCTTCAGCCGACATGTCAAATTCCACAAATGGAGGCAGTGTACACGATGTTTGGGCTCTAAAGTCTTTCGGAGTGGTCATGGAAACTAACGTCTTTATTCTGGTTAGTGGCACGGGCCCGCCGCCAGGTTCTTTCGACAGCAATGGAAGGCTACATAAAGGATTACCCAAACGTAGGAAGTTTCTTAAATCTGTGGGCTCCAACGCTTGCGCTGCCAATCTTTCTAGCATGTATTGCAGTTGCGAATGCAATAGATGATTCTCGTTCTGCAGGGGAACCGAACCTATCGATAATAAGTGACCTACGAATCTACTGTCGCACATGACTTGCTGATTTCTTTCGCTCCTCACTAAGGATTTAACAACTTCTGCTATGTAAAATTGGAGGCACAGTTGCTTTTCTAAGTTATTATCCTGTTTCGTGAAAATGAATTAAACAGGTTGTATAGTATGCTGAAATTTAGAACGTACCTGTATGCAAGGTAATAACTGTAACATGCTGACTATAACACCTGGATGGACTATCATCGGATCGGGTACAGGCGGGTTTAAATTTAAAGAGTTAACTGCAGATCTTTTCCCAATACTCGCATTCGCAGAAGTTGGCGTCTGCAAAATAATTTCTTTAAGAGGATTTGATAAAACTGCACACTCCGCTTGCAGCTTGATGCCAACCACTGCTAACTGTTTGTAACAGCTTAATGCAAAAAAAACTACTTTCTGTAGCAGTTCTCTACTTCCAGAGTAAGGGTTTTCCTTACTCCTTGGCGAATGCGGAAAGATTACTAAAGTCGTTCCACGGAGCAAACACAATAACAACTGGTAGCTGATTGATTTATTGTATTTTGGTGGTGGGAATAACTCAATGACGGAAAAGGCATCACTAGATTATTGACGATCATTCGATAGGATGAATTGTATTAGAAAAATAATGTTGGACCTAGAATTGAACCTTGAGGGTGCCTATATGCAGCTCTACTGGTTTAGAGTTTAAGTTGTTAAAGATAACCTTTGTGAACGGTTAGTCAAATAACCTGTAAACCAAACCTTTGCAAATTTTCTTGTACCATATCTACCATATAATTTATGACTGATTACAAAAAAAAAATTGATTGATCTAGTATTAATTACCGATTCGTATATTTTAAGCAAATACATTAAGTGTAGTATATTTCCTCATGTACGTCGCTGTATCGTATAGTTTTTGTAGCGGTACACTTTTTATATTTTATTTGTATATTTCGTCGAGCATAAACGACAAAGCATACGCGCATACATATTCTGTTTCATTTACCACCGGTTAAAGATAAGGAAATCTCTGAAGAAAAAAATATTAAGAATGTGAATACGCATAAAAAATAGTTGCAAGTTTTTACAATGGCTGCGTTAATGCCATCAACAACGAGAGAGGCAGAGCGCTTTAGTTTATTTATTATATTGACTAAATCAACATATATAACTGAGGCAAAAACAAACTTATCAAATTAGAAATGCATTTATTTATCTATGGTCAAAATTTATTTCGATGAAAATGACCCTCGATAGACCGTACAGGAACGCCTCAAAGCTAGTATAGCCATCCGTTCATTCTTATAAGTAGGAATTGCGAGTATATTATCACAGTATAGTGTAATATCCAGTAGCGTCAAGAAAGAGAATATTTGTATCTGTTTTTGAAACCTGCACGTGGCGCTCAATAATGGAACGCGCAGTAAATCGCTGCCGCAATATGGCGTCATTTGTATTTGTGAACTAGTGTTACATCCGTCACATCACATGTTTCTACTTCTTTTAACCGCGTTTATTTTTTATTATATTTTATACTGCTTCTTTGGTGAGTTTTGCTTTATAGACAATTTTTTCAGTGAGTAAATAATGTTTACTCACTCACATTCTTGTACCGAATTACACAAATGTGGAATATTGGTGCTGGATATAATAATTTCATATTTGAAGTTATTCGGAAAAAAGTAGACGGGTTTGCAGATGAAGGAAAAAATAGTATTTTGTGTTTGGATGAAATGGCAATTAAAGCCAATCTGTTTTACAATACATCAAGAGATGAAATTGTCGGTTTTCATGATACATTTAAAGAACCAAGCAACCAGCAAGGAACGCCCTCGTATTAATGATTAGAGAGATTACCAATAATTGGAAACAACCTTTGGCTTTTTTTTGCAGCGTACTCCACTGCAGTAGATGAGTTGGAAAAAATACTTTTTGAAGCAATCATACGGTTGCAAAATATTGGGCTGAAAGTACGCGCCGTTATATCCGACCATGGTAGCAACTTCTTTAAACTTACCAAAAAAATGAACATTTCTCTTGAGAAACCATATTTTATGTGCAATGAGGAGAAAATCTATTACATGATTGATATGTCGCAATTACTAAAATCCACAAGAAATAATTTTTTTAAATACCAATTCCATTATAACAATATGGCCACGAACAAATGTTATGTAGATTTTTTTTGCCAATGATAAAACTCAAAAATTCCATCTTGCACCGAAGTTAACAGAACAGCATTTGCAACCAAACAATTTTCAAAATATGAGTGTGAAACTTGCTGCCCAGATTTTTAGTGCCACACTTGTTGCTGCTTTGAATGCCTACATCTCTTTCGGACAACTTACTGCTGCTGCATTCCCAACAGTAATATTCATTGAGAAAATGGATAACTTACTTGATATTCTGAACTCATACAAACATACTGATGTTAAAAAATATAACAAACCTTTTTGTGGTTTAGACGAACATATTCATTATTTAAAGGAAATGGATTTTTTTTAAAGAATTAAAAATTTTTGAAGCTGCAATTGACCGAACGAATAGAATGAAATTTATTACAGGGTGGAGGATAAGCAGCAATGCATTTTTAGCAATGTGGCCTATGCTGCAAGGTCAAGGAGTTAAATGTTTGTATAGTCGTCGTTTCAATCAAGACTGCATTGAAATTTTTTTGGGAAGATTCGACAACAAAGTGGGAATTGTCGAAACCCAACACCAATTCAATTCTCAAGGGCCTTCAAAAAATTATTTGCCATGGACCTTTTTGTGCATATAGAGGGGATCAATTGCTTAGAGGATTTAGATGACCTCTTAATAAAAATAACACCAGATGTGTTGAAAACTGACGAAGAGACCACATTGTCCACTTCCAAAACAAACTTATTTATGTTAGATGTCACTGATTACCATCAGATGGAACTTCCAGAGAAAAAGGGACTGGAGTATGTTTGTGGCTATCTGATTAAGAAAGCATCTGAGAAACACAGTTGCGCTACTTGTGAAGAATATTCCAGATCAGTCAAAGAAGTAACCACTGAAAATGTATATACGTACTTTCGTAGTTACGAAAATAAAGCAAAGGATACTTTCGGAAATTTAAAAAGCCCACATACCTCTTTTCGTATGTATACTTCGGAACTCGAAACAACATTCTGCCAGGCATTCCCAGAGCTCACAGTTAAAAATAATGTGGGTAGCAAATTAAAAGAAGAGTGTAGTGTCGTTCGATTGTGTCACCCTTGCAAGGAGTTTCCCTATAAATTCTTATTATCTTTATTTATTCGAGTACGAATTTTTTTTACACTAAGTATTCAAATCGAAATTTTAAATGTGTTGGCAAAAATTATAAATTAACAACCCTGCAGCATTTGTAAATAAATATGATTTTTATGTGCAACATGGCCTATTATTTCCAATTACTATTATCCTCTACCCACCTCACTCACTGAAAAGGGACCTTAATAATAAATTGATATTTCTTTTATTAATCAATATTATATTTATAGTGTGTGGTTCTCAGTGTTTTTTTTTAAAATCGTCAGCTATAAATTATCTTTCGATATTAAATATGAAGTATGGAAAATTTGAACCGATTTGATGGAGCGGTTTCCAAAAAAGGGAACATAAAGAATACAGTTTTTCCTAGTAAATAACAATGAGCACCGACCTCCTTAAATAGTCATGTTTGGGAAAATAAAAACACCTCCGACAATATTTTGATTTAAATTTATTCATTCTGGATGTTTTCTTTATGACATGACGTTTCCATTAACATTTGTTATGTAGGAAAATTTATTTACTGAGAGAAAATAATATATCTATTGAGCCGGTAAATATGCTTTTTTATTTCATCATTATGTAAATACTAAATAAGCAAATTAAAATAATTTCGTGATCAAAAAAAAAATTACTTTCTTAATTTAATATTTACATGGAATTTTGATTATTATTAGATAGCACTTACATTATTATGTTTATATAGCACTTGCATCTCTTTTCCTAAAAAAACGACATTCTATATAGCACCATCCGTGTTCTTTAAGCTTAATTTTTCTTATTTAAATTTGAACTTGAATGCCGCCATGATTTATCGAATAAAAGCACTTATATCGACAGCGCTCGGGCCGAGTCGTATAATTTAGAAGTAAACAATGCCGCTCTCATGCGCGTGGCGCTTTGCCCGAGAAAAACTTAGACTCACAAACTTCAAAGGTGCCGACAGCTCTTGACACTACTGCTTATATACTATACTGTGGCATTATGCAGTATCACACTGATAGTGGAAGGTGTACGTTGATTTGATATCCACGATATAGACTATCGGCCGTTGAAGTTACGACAGCTAGTAAATTACTGCTAACTAAATATGTAAAAACGACAGGAATTTGAAAAAAAATGTATTCGTAGAAACAAAAATATAAACAAAGACAACAAGAAGGAATAAAAATTAAAACGAAACATTCTCATTAAGATATGTTTTCTTCTTGTCGAAGAATCCTCCTTTAGCTTTCATTACGGCCGGACCACTCGTGGCAAGCGCTTTGTTAATTTTTCAGAGTTTCCCGGGAATTATTGTTCCATTCGGCTTGGAGAAGTGAATGATTTCCAAAAAATTATCCTTTACTTGAGACGTGAGATAATCTTTACAGATCCGTATGTGCCGTGTGTTTGGGGTCGTTATCCTGGGCAAACACGAAGTTCTCCCCAATCAACCGCAATCCTGACGTTACAGCATTTTCTTCTCATATACGTCTATAATTTTTTTTGCGCATAATGCAGTCAATTTTTACGAGATCTCCGGTCCCCACAGCAACAATACCAAACCATAATTGAACTACCACCGTGTTTTACTGTGCGAACGACACAATCGCGCAACATTCGCTCGTCCCTTTGTGCGTTTTACAAAAACCATGCGCCTCTGCTCAAACACTTCGAACTTGGACTCGTCAGTCCAAAGAACGTTTCTGAAATTTTCTGTGGCACAATTTCTATTAGTTTCGGCCCACTGTAATTGTTTCTGGCGGTTCCCACGATGGAGAAACGGTTTTCTTACCGCATCGCGACCGAATAAACCGGCTTCCTTTCATTTCCGCTGCGATTTCGAGCGCCGTTAATCGCCGATTTGTTTTTTTCAACACTTTAAGATGTCGATCTTCCGCGAGGGTTGTTATATGTGACGGACCTGGGCGATTCCGATCTTCGAATGTTCCGGTGTCTCTGTAGCGACGAATAGTATAATGGATTGCAGATTTTGTCACTCCTAATTTTTCTGCTATCACACGCGCATAATGTTCTTCCTCGCGTAATGTGACAATAGCCGATGTCTTTTCTACACTTATCGGCTTTCGTTCGGATTTTTTTAAATATTATTTTCACAAACACCACAATTAAACAATCGCAGCCTAACTGGTTTACTAATAGAATAATTTACAACAAGTAGGATATCAATTACTCCCTGCTATAGTGGAAGACCTCTAGGAGACTCCCACGTAAAATTTTACAACCCTGTCGACCCACTCTTCTACTGTAAACATGCTTGTCGGCGTTCCTTTAAATATCGTTTGCAATGGTTTTATTACCGGCTATTAAATTAAATTTTCTCTTTAATAGACTTATTCTAGTGATGATTTCCGTCTTAAATACTTATTGTAAAAATGCCTACAATAATGTTAGCCCTCAACCGGACAGATGGCATCAAAGATTAGGTATTTTACATTATCGCCTAGTCTACCAGGCGCCACCTGTCCGGTTAAGTGTTAAAAGTATTAAATATTGAAAAAAATGTTTTTTTTTAAATTATAATTTAATTATAATTTAATTTAATTATACTTGTTGTCCTAGCCGGTAGCGTATTTTTACGCATTAGAAGCTTTATTGTTTGTCGTTTTTAGCTATTGTTAGTTTTAAACATTTTTCATGTACACAAGTACAAATTTGCCTGTAGTTTTTTTCTGTCCAAGTTTTTATTTATCATTTTCATTAATATTCGTATTCATACATCTTTAGTTTCTTGTAGATACTTAGACTTATTTTATCTCAATATTTAAAGAAGCCGAATTGACTTCTTTAGTGGCATTAATTTAGTGTAATATTTTTAACGTGCAAGAAGTTATCGTCGCTAGTACACCTAAAGTTAAGAGAACAATAGAACGCTCAATTGCTAATCATATTGATTATTTTTTGCCGGATTGTAGGTTCATTCTTATACTATAGTTCAACCGTCAAATGGGGCAATTGCAACGAGCGGCAAAATGGATTTCAAAAATTGAAAAGCCGTGACAAAAAAACACGGAGGTGGCATGGAACTCATTTGTCTCCACGGAGAAATTTTCTAGATCCGGCTCTGCATACACTACATGAACTGTGTATTGATCAAAGTCCAAATAGCGATATATTCACAAAATACAGTTCTTTGATACCATATTTTCTGTTAGATGAATTACTAATGTTACATACCTAACATTATGAGAAATTTCATATTCATGAGTATAATGTTTATAAAACCTTGAATGAATAATTACCGATAAAGGTTTAGATATTGCAAACTTTTGACCATCTTAAGAAACAACAATTTTTCTTTACATTCAGAATTAGACCAAGTGATCGATTGAAAACTGGAATTTCTACATGAAAATATTTTTATATATAGAGTGAACCCAAAATGAGAAGTACATATGTCGTTGTTATGTATAATAAATGTGTATACAGTGTAGTATTTTAAGTTGCCTACTCTTTCATATATGTACGTGTGAGTTCTATTATTCGTCATTCCGATTTCAGTTCGCAAGCGATTAACATGTAATATACAATTCATTATACTAGAAGTAAGTTAAGTAATAAATACTTTAGTTATCATCAAACGGTGTATCATTACAAATATACAAACACGGATCCGGCCTACCCGCTCGGACACAACAAATTGGCGACGAGGATTGCTAAGAAAATAGAAGAAACACGTTTTACAAATACAGAAGAATGGCGGCTGAGCACGTGGGTCTGTACTTACAAACTTCCTTCAATATTGAACCTTTCGACCCTACTACGAATTTCAAACGATGGATTCAACGTCTAGAAGGTGCTTTTAAGGTATTCAAGATATCCGAAGCAGATTATACACCGTATTTATTGCACTACATCGGATCCAAGGCATTTGAAATTTTGTGCGACAAAATGAATCCCAATGATCCATACAAAGAAAAATACGCTACGTTAAAAGTGTTACTAGAAGAATTTTATGCACCTGCCCCCTCTGGAAATCGCAGAAAATTTTCGCTTCTACCAACATAAGCAATCAGAAGGAGAATCTTTAAAAGAATATGTGGCTGCGTTACAAAAATTATCTGTCAATTGTAAATTTGGGGAATATTTAAAAACAGCCCTTCGCAACCAATTTGTATTTGGACTACAGAGTAAACGAATTCAATCACGACTGTTGGAAGTAAGCGAGTTGGATTTTGATAAGGCAGTGAAGATTGCGATGAGCATGGAACTGTCGGAACGGGATGCCCAGCAGCTCAATACAAATACTCCGAGTACATCAGTGAATTACATAAACCCGAAACCAAGAAAGAAGCCGATGACAGCTAAAAACTCTACGTCTACGACAAAACAAGGACATGATAAAAGTAGATCAAATGTGAATAAAACTAATAATAATGAAATTAAATGTTATAGGTGCGGTGGTGCTCATCTGGCAAGTAAATGTCAATTAGATAGAAATATCAAATGCAACAAATGCGGCGTGCGGGGACATCTTCAGCGTGTCTGCATGAGGAAAGAATCGGCACATCACGTAGAAGAATTGTTACAAATAGAAGAGGAGGACTATAGAAGTAAATTTTTAACAACATTACTAGTACAAGGTAAAAATATCAAATTCGAAGTAGATAGCGGGGCTGCGGTAACAATAATCGGAAAAACTTTACACGATAAACTTTTCCCGAAACTTAAAATACAGAATACCGATCTTAAATTATCCACGTATTGTCAAAATTTAATTAAAGTTTTTGGGTATAGCCAAGTGCAAGTAAAATACAAGAATAAATTTCATAATTTAAACATGTACGTTACAGATAGCAATAAAAACCCATTGTTAGGTCGCGAATGGATAAGAAAATTAAATTTCTTACAAATAAATGATGTAAATACTTTGAATATAGATGCGAAACAGTAGGTAGCTAAATTGTTAGAAAAGTATAAAGGAATTCAAAATGATAAGCTAGACAAAATTAAAGGGGTGCAAGCTAAATAACCTTAAAAAAGGATGCGAAACCGTATTTATGCGCGCGAGAACGGTACCATTTAAATTAGTTACTTTAGTGGAAAATGAATTAAATAAACTAGAATCTGAAGGTATTTTAGAAAAAGTAAATACGTCAGAGTGGGCGACACCAATCGTACCCATTCTAAAATCCGATAATTCAGTTAGGATCTGCGCTGATTTTAAAGTCACTTTAAACCCTAATTTAATTTATAGACGATCATCCGTTACCAACGGTTGACGAATTATTCGCAACGTTAGCAGGCGGTACATCTTTTTCAAAAATAGACTTACGTCAGGCATACCTCCAGATGGAATTATGTCCTGAAGATAGACACCTATGCACCATCAATACACATAAAGGTTTATACAGGTGCAATCGTTTGTTGTACGGAATCGCGTCAGCTCCGGCCATTTGGCAAAGAGAAATTGAAAATATTTTAAAAGACATTCCGGGTGTTGCGGTATTTTTGGATGATATTAAAATTTCAGGCGCGAATGATACGGTACATTTGGAAAGATTAGAAGCGGTACTACAACGTTTACATGAATATAATATCAAAATAAATATCGACAAATGCGAATTTTTCAAAGAAAGAATACATTATTGCGGTTACGTGATCGACCCCGAGGGTATTCATAAAGATCAAAGAAAGATGGATGCAATTGATAATATGCCACGTCCTAAAAATGTTACCCAATTACGTTCTTTTATTGGCATGATTAATTACTATAACAAGTTTATTCAAAACTTGAGTCACATTCTTTACCCTTTAAATAAACTCTTACGGGCAGATACACCTTTTCTTTGGAATAAAGAATGCGAGGAATCTTTTCAAAACGCGAAGAAAGCTTTTCAAACAGATGTTTGTTTAGCACATTACGATCCAAAGTTACAGCTTATCGTTGCTACAGATGCTAGTATGTACGGGCGTGGGTGCAGTTTTATCACAGAAATTGCCAGACGGTACAGAACGGGTATTGCAATATGCTTCAGAGACTTTGAATAATACAAAAAGAAAATATTCTCAAATCGACAAAGAAGCGTATGCTATTATTTTCGCGATTAAGAAATTTCACCAATATCTTTACGGTCGTAAATTTACATTGTATACAGATCATTCACCATTAGTTCAGATTTTTTCTCCCACGAAAGGTTTACCACACTATAGTGCCATGCGAATGCAGCATTATGCTCTTTTCTTGCAAGCGTTCAATTATGACATTAAGTACAAGAACACAAAGTTACACGCGAACGCGGATTGTTTATCACGTTTACCAATTAATTCAGAAAATGAAAATACACATGATGTTATTGATATATTTAATATAACTACAATTGATTCGGTACCAGTTACTGTAGAAACATTAACTAAAGAATATGAAAAGGATTCTACACTACAAAATTTAATACGGAAATTACGGAATGGTGTACAATTAAAACCAAAAGAACGTTTTAATATAAATCAAAATGAATTTAGTATATGTAATGATGTATTGATGCGTGGACATAGGGTGGTAATACCTAAAGCTTTGCAGAAAGATATACTAAAAGAATTACACACAGGTCATTTTGGCATAGTTAAGACAAAAACACTAGCGCGAGGTTACTGCTGGTGGCCGAACATTGATAAAGATATCGAACAAGTAGTAAGTAATTGTCCAAATTGCAATTTAATTAAAACGACCCTACAAAGTTGAAACTCACAGTTGGGAACCGGTAGTTAGACCTTTCCAACGTATTCATGCGGATTATGCGGGACCATTCCTAAATAATTATTTCTTCGTAGTTGTTGATTCTTATTCAAAATTTCCAATCGTAAATATAGTCAAGAATATGACGACTGAAACGACAATTAAATGCTGTAGGGAAATATTTGCTACTTTCGGAATACCTGAATTTTAGTAACCGATAATGGACGACAATTTTGCTCTAACGAATTTAAACAATTTTTGAAATTAAATGGTGTAAATTTAAATTGACTGCACCATATCACCCAGTACAAACGGTCAAGCAGAACGTTTTGTACAAACTTTAGAATGCTTTGAGAAGCTTACAAAGCTCACAATCAAATTTAAACTTAAATCTACACAAACTATTACTGCAATATAGAATTACTCCACATTGCGGAACAAATAAATCACCTGCGGAACTAATGTTTAACAGGAAAATACGTTGTCGGTTGGATTTGCTAATTCACAGAAAAATATTAAGAATGTAGACTATAATAAAATAAGAACTTAAAGATTTAATGTTGATGCTCGTGTGCAATGTAGAAATTATATAGGTAATTTAAAATGGAAGTTTGGTAAAATTTTAAAACGTATAGGGAAATTGCATTACATAATCAAATTAGATTCCGGTATAGAGATAAAAAGACATGTAGATCAAATTAGGAAAATCGGTGAACACACTCCAAGAATAAATGACGACGAATTAGATTACTTTCCGCCTCCAGCGAACGAAGACGAACGACTGAAATCCTGAGAACCAGAAGACACGCTGAGGACTCTCCGCAGCACCACTTCCTATCCGTTGAGCGCTGGAATCGTCGGAAGAGTCTATTATACTAGCTTTAGGGGTGTTCCTGTCACTTTGACAGAAGTATTGAATGTAATTTCTATCGTAAAAGAAAATCACCCCCACCACTAATGACTTTAGTTCCTCTATTCTACGTCGACATTACGACGACGACATATGTACTTCTGATTTTGGGTTCACTATATACATATTATGTAAGCCTCTAAAATAAAAGGGATTTTTATAAGTTTGAAAGTTTGTTTCTTTTCCATCTTATTTAAATCTTGAGAGATTAATGGAAATTATTATTATTATTATCCCCCACTTTTAAAGGACATTGGGAGGTGTAGAAGTATAAATAACTATAAGTTTAAGGGTTTGTTTAATGGTTTCGGTAACAACAGTGCGTAAATCTTAAAGAACGTGGAAGGTCTCGCCGGATATAATATTCGGTATCCTCAAATCGATGTACATCTCATTCATATTGTGTCTTTAAAGCAATGTTTCATAGATCTCGCAACACCTTTTATATAAAATTTGCAATGCGAATAATAGAGCCCGATTCAACAATTTATTATTTTAATATTCATACTCGTACACCACTCTAATTTGCATTTATGCGTTTAAGAAATAATTAATTTAATTGTTGGTAAAGGTATAGGGCTATATTTATTAATTATTATTACTCAGTTAATACAGTTAAAATATTTCAAGCTTAATTTCTAATAGAAAACGGTAAACACAGCGAAATAATTTTATATCGGTATATCGCTACAAGTAAGGAAACTGCTTCAAAAAGTAGCAGTTTTTCTACAGTGCCAACCAAAAGTAGCAGTAGCAAGTCGTAGCTACTAACGCAAAATAGTAGTTTTACACATCATTAATCGAGATCCAAAGCAAAGCCTCACGGACCTCAGCTATCACAAGATCAAAACTAATCAATTCAAACAACGTTCACAAAATTTGTAAATTATTTTACTTACCAGCGGTTCATGTGATGTTTGTCTAGACAAAGATCGCATCGCGAGAATAGAAGAAGACATCTGTGGTTTATCAAATAAATCCAAGGCGACATCATATAAAAGTCTATAGACTATGGTCGCGTAAGATAAAGTTGGAGGAATGTCATTTGTTAAACTAAAACGAAAGTACCAGATAAATCAGTCAAAAAAATATCAGCAAAAATATACTACTTCGGGTTGGTGACGTTTCCAATAAATAACTTGTGATATTGATCTTGTAAGGTGTGATTAATAGATTCTATGCCGTCACATTCTTGCAGTTGTTCCAGTTTAGTGGGAGAAAAACACCCCAACAGTCTAAGCGTATCACATAAAGTAGTCATGCAAATTTCGTGGTGGAAAAATTTTGCGTTAGCCGGCTCAAAGCGCATGGCGGTACTGATAGTGTAAAATACCATGTACAGAAGGTTCAACACTTCAGGATCAGATTCGTATTTGGATAATTTTCCTTCTAAAGCCACCAAGACGCTTGTCACATATACAAAACCGTTTACCTATACAGAGCAAGTTTATTGGTTTGATTAAAAGATAAATCTAAAACACTCACCTTTCTAAAAACCGTTCTAGTGCGATGAGAATCCCTAAGGCACTGCAATAGGGCCTTTAAAATGTCAGTTTTTAATTGTAACATCGATCTTGAAGCTGAATGTAAAGTTGTTAGGAGCTGAGCCATGTCCTCATCACCACCGGATGTTAGCACTAATTCTCTTATTATGCCTTTAATATACACACATGATTATTCCTGTGCTATAATCAATAATTATTTATTTACCTAAAGTACTTTGTCGACATTCTGGATAAACTACCAAACCATGAACGCACTTAGCTCCACCGCATTCCCTTAAAACGTTAGCGTTGGCCGAATTTCCAGAGAGTAGCACCGTTAAAGCTTCTATAATCATACTCCCCAACTTTTCTTGTTCCGCAGGAAATTGAAAGTCTTTTCCGTTATCCTCGGCGCTCTTCTTCATTTCCAACAGGTTTGCGTACAGATTCAAACAAGTTACGAATACTTCGAGTAATCCAACTTCTCGATAAACGTCCTTGAAGAGCGGATTATGCTTGAGGATATTCAGCAGGGTTTGCATGCAAACGGTGCTACATTCAGCGTGGTTCAACGTGTGAGTCTTCAGGAAAATTGACATGGAGATCAGTTCTTTGCACGGCACGAAATTCAGAGTAAAGACGAGAAATTCTATCAATTGGAATAGCTTCTTCTGAATTTCTGGCGGTTTGTGGTGGATCTTCTCAGTAAACTGGCTCAAGGTGTTCTGATTTTCTAATATGAAATAGTTTGCGTTATCGGAATGATAAATACTGGAGATGGCGTCTAATATGGTTGAGCAAAGCATTGGAGAGTTTGACTTAAGGAATGTACTTTGTAGTACCTAAAAATTAGGTGATTAGGAAAATATAAAACGATAGGAGAGTAAAAATTACATGAAACGACTGCACGTTTCGCACACTAGCTCCTTTGCCCGATGGTTGGGGTAAGGTAAATCCTTGGATCTGAAAGAGAGAGCCCGTAGATGCTTGCGAAGGCTTTAACTCCACGTAGCCGCACATGCATAGGGATGTTATCATCAATACTAAATTTCTTATAGATTCTTGTGCTTCACTGGACCTTTCACTTTCTAATCTAGATATTAAATAATCAATTTATGAGTTAGATCGTGTTCAGTCATTGTGGAAGCAGGAACTTACTTCAATAGGAAGTCGGAAAGAAACAAATAACCTTGCGCCTGTCGAAAATCATCCAATAATATCGAAGACACGTCGCTAGAATCTTTCAGGAAACAGAACATCGTTACAAACATTTCGACTAGTTCCAATGGCGCTAACTCAGGTACTCTTTGCATATTGTCAATACACAGGCCAACGCAACTCTTCGCTGTTTATTTTTGAAGAAAAAAATAAAAATTAGAATAGTATGATGGTCCAAAATTAATTATCAGCTTACCGTGGATGTAATTCACGACAGGCGGTGTTAGACCATGTCTGGATAATGTCATTAGCACTTCTGCGGCACTTTTTCTCCACATTACATTGTGTGGCCGACAGTAAGATGTTATGGCAGAAAAAAGTAATGTTAGGTCGTCTTTTCGGGCCAATTCCTCTGCTGGCACTTTGTGGCTGCAGAGTCTAACTAATAACTGTAATGATTTTTTAAAAATATTAACTAAGACTTCAAACAAAAAAAACATTTTTCTAATAGAATTATATACAGTGAAACTTTTTTTAACGGGCATCCCTCTTTATTGGCAATTTTAAAATGTCTCGGCCCGGACATATAGAAAATCTATGCATATAGAATATCTTTATAGCGCACACTCTTCCATGAAACGCGCAACCCAATTTTTGTCACCAAAATTTAAATCACGTACTATTGCTAACTTGGAAGATATGTAGCGATACGCATTTCCTGACGTTACCCAAAAAGTATCTCTATATTTTTATTTCATTTTTAGACTTTTCTTATCGTCTACATGAATTAATCCTTACTATTCTTGTTTATTTTTCGATATTAAGTTGCTGTATTTAATTCGATATATTAAAAACTATGTGTGTACAACAAAAACAAAGTTAACTAACAACATATTTGGTGTTTTTATAGTTTCGTAGTTTTGTTTGTGTGATTGCTAATGTACTGCCTATATTTAAAACTTTAATAACTACCTACAATCATCTGATCTTTCAGCGCATGTCATTATCTTCTGGCATAAGGTGAACCAATTGTTGCAAGTTTATACTTTTATTCAATAATACGTGTCAAAAAAGGATAGAATATTAGTAATATACCTAGGAGTGGTAGCACTGTAACGCAAGTTGTCAAATTGCAAGTCTATATGTTTGTTGAATGTAAAGAAGCCAAATTAGTTTTTGTAACACTGTGAATAATGGAATAAAAACAATAGACAAACATGAAGAAGTAGTGATTCAATCGTCCCGTACATAATGAAATACCTACTTACCTACACAACACGTATTTAAAACCAATTGTTGCAAATTTATACTTTTATTCAATATTATGTGTCAAAAAAGGATAGAGAATTTACGTATGCGTCTCCAACATACGTTTTAACAAGATATACAACGAAAAATATGTTAATATGACAAAAAGAAGTAATCATGTGCGATTGTCCTACGGTATTTGGTACTAAAGACATTTAAGCAATTGATGCATTCGACTCGTATATGGTGTATTGTACACTATGTTAAAAATTAAACGCGAATTGAGGGGGCGTTTTAGGTAGGCAACCATTCTAACTAAGTCATACAGTTGTGATCCGTAATGCAGAATTCTTTTAAATCCTACTAATTTTTATTTCATTGTGTACTTAAGGCCTTTCTTGCCGAATATCCTTAAACCATGTATTTTATTATCAAAATTAAGACGTTATAAGTTATTAGCGAAACCGCTCCGGCACGGGTTTTAAAAATGTATGTATTTAGAGGTAGTGGGATTAACAGCTGTCAAAACTTGACGTATTGTGAAATTAGTATATATATTATTGTATTTGCAGTTTATTGTGCGAAAATACAACGAATAAATATGAATAAGATTCACGTGAATGGATTCAAATAATAATTATTCAGAAGAAGTAAATGTCGTTTACGTATGTATGTCACAGATGTAACAGAAAAAAATGCCCTGCAACAAGATCGGTTTGCATCAATGGCAGCGTCGTTTTTGAAAATGGATATACTGTTATAAGCAGCATTAAATAATTACAATGTTTTATATCCTGAGAATTAATAATTATAGTCCAACAATTTGTGTATTATTTATTTAGAGGTTGGACGATAACCGTGAACACCATCAGTTGATGGCAGTTTTTGAATATTTAAAATTTAAGCATATCGCACACAAATTAAGAAATTTAAATAATACCTGCTGAAGATTTTAAAAATTATTTCATAAAACGTATTAAAGTATGTTCATTCCAGAAAAAAAAAACGTCGTGACCATTGATAAATAATTACTGTTGGTTGAATGCATCCATCTGAATATTATTCGTATTTATTCATTGAAAATACAATGAATAAATAAACTACAAATACAATAATATATGTACCAATGTCACTTTCATTCCTTTCATTTCACAATACGTCAAGTTTTGACAGCTGGCGGTTTCAAACCCGGAGAAAATTATTCAGACACTAATGTTTATAACGTCTTAGTTTCGACAAAAAAATGTACGGTATTAAATGTTTATAAATATGGTGTAAGGATATTCGTCGGCAAAAAAGGTCTTAAGTGCACAATGACATAAAAATTGAAATATAAAGTATTAAAAAAAATGTGCATTACGGATCACAACTATATGACTCTGTTAGACTAGTTGCCTACCTAAAATGCCTCCTCTATTCGCATTTAATTTTTAACTGTCCATATGCAAAGTAATGTCATACCCTTTGGTCATGATGCTTAACATTTTCTCTATGTATGAATATCTACACAATTTCAATCTTCTTTTTAAATAAATAACTTAAGTTTTGTAAGAACTCAATTAAAAATGAGTATATTATGTTAATAAAGATTTGTGTGTCTTAAATAAATTTTAATATTGGAGAATTTTTAAATTCATTGATGAATCTATCGATGAATTTCAAAACCCTCCATGTGTCAAAGCACGTGACTATATAATTATATATATATAAATAGTGTAATTTTACTCATTGATAGCATTGATTGATAGCATTGATAGCTCAATTAAACACAGATTGCGTCACAGTTGGAAAGTATTGCTTGTATAGTGTTTTGTATTTAAGTTGATTTAAAAGCACTAATTTGGTTGCTATTAATATAAAGCTATAATATATGTCCAAAGATGAAATAAAACGATTTTTAACAAATACTTTTGACAGGTTGGTGTAAAGGATTTTCATTGTACATTCATACAAATTAATAAATTGTTCTTGAATTAGATTTATTACGTATGTCACTAGAGATAATTTCACGTTAAGAAGAAAGTATAAAGTTTGTCCCAAATTCTGCACTGTTGTCATATGTATATGAAAATTTAAGACTAGCTAACATTTGAAAAAGATTATGCACATTAAAATAGGAAGCCTATACTATTTTTAGAATGGGTTTAGTAAATAAGTGCAAATGTTTGTTTTTTAAAAATTATGTTACAAATATTGCTGATTTTTGTTATTAGTTTCCATTAAAAAAAATAATTAAACAATCTTAAAAATAGTAGTAATTAAGAGTGAAGTATTGATATGGGGACGAAATAATATAGATGTTTAATTTATCATAACAAGTGATAAAGCTTGTATTATTAAAAGTAATTGATAAGAAGTTATTTTATTCTAATAAAGTATTTGCTATAAAAGAGATATGGTTTTTATTCGAAATTGATAATAAAGACTTTATAATAAAAACAAAAAAAAATAAAACAGCAGTTTTTGTACATACCTGAACAAATATTTTCTGTAACAATATTCGTCGTTCCTTTGGAGTAAAATCGCTGTTGCTATCTTTGCTATTCGCTTCCTGCTCAGACATTTCTGGTAAATCAAAGAATAAATACAAGCACTTAACTAACGTCGATGGTACAGATGCTTCGGACATTACCTGAAGGAAATACATGAAATAAAAATCTTTTAGTTTTAAGATATTCATTAAAAGTACTTGTACTAAAGTTATATCTCCAGCAGCTAACAAATTTAATGTGGAAAGCAACATCCAACCATTGCTGGATTCTTCGCAATTTTCTATTTCCAGAAACTTTGCTATTGCACAACTTGCAGCCTCGGTACTTTGGTTTGATGCCCTTTTCCTTATTTCTGATACCATCAATAGAGAGACTTGGTGACAAAAAGCGAGTATATCCCAAAATTTCTCATTCATGTCACCCGTGGGGCTTGATCCAAAAACCTAAATGTATTACATGTATTTCTAATTTTAAGTAGCTTTTTAAGATTATTTAAAACTTACCTTACAAAATAATGGTAACATATTATATAGTTTATCATCACGTTCAATATCGGAAAGTGGATGTATTGGATGAGTATATTCGGAAAATAGTTTTTTCAAATGCATGAGTCCTAATTGTGTATGAGATGATCCTGGCAAATTTTCTGGAATATCACTGTGTGAGGTAGCTGGAGAATTAGATGTCCCACCTCTCAATTTTCTCATTATGTTCATTTTGGATTTTTATAACTGTTTCCTTTTTATATTAAGATATCTACAATAATGATCAATCAAGAGGTAATAAATTAATATATAATGAAAATAGTTTGCATAAACTAAATTGAATAAACAGATATATAAAACAATGCAGTAATATTAACGCGAATTGCATTGAAAACATTCATCGCAAACCGGTTGAAAAATATAAACAAATTACGAAATAACAACAATACCTTTACGTATTAAACATGGTTGACAGCAACAACAATCGATTTTATCAAAGACATTTTTATCTTAGAGGAATGAATTACTTAAAACGCTGGTGTATCCCCTGAACCCACACGTCTCAAAAAAAACTATTAACATCATATTTTTATTAATAAAACGCCCTTTCAACGTGCTTCAACAGTTGACATGACACTCATTTTTGACACATATCAATACAAATACAACGTTTGCGTTTATTAGAGGCTACAACATGGCAACATTGCTTTGACGTCAGACCTTTTCGAATACCGGAATTTTTAAAATTGATTTTTCTGGATTTGTCATATTAAAAATAATACAAGTAGGTATCAAATTATTTTTGTTCTACAGGTATTCAGTATCTATTTATATTCGCATTTATTGTTTGGCGATATTAATTATAAATGCCTGTTTGCACATTTTATAAATACAATAAAGTATTCACTGTATGTTAAGTAAAAGCATGAATTTATTATTGACATCTGTGCTGCTATTTACTGATTCTTCAATTATGAACACTTGTGCCTCCACACAACTAATGCAAACACCTTATTTTATAAAATATAATTTATTAAGTAGTATAATCTTATAAATGCAAAAATATGTACAAAAACATAATCCACTATTATAACTTGTGATAATGCTTATTTTTATTGCTATCCAAGTATTAGCTTCAGGAGAATGGTAATTATATTAAATAATATCAGAGGAACTGTAAGAAAAAAAGAGCAGTTAAAATACACATGTAATATTTAATACATACTTCTAGCAACCGTTCGTATAGAATGCACAAGATTCAAAATTTGAGCTTTAGCCGATGGTTGCTCCCCAAACCCTTGTACAGAAGGACTTTTTGCGCTCCAACCAACTACAAAAAATATAGGTTAGGTCACACTGTAATAGTGAACAAATTGCTATTTTGCTTTACTTCTTGATAGGAAGCGTTCTTCATGTAAAATGCATACGGCATTTAAACATAATAGGCTAGCTTCAAAAAGATTCCACAATGAAAAACCCATTTCTTAAATTGTTCTTCTAATTTAGTAATTCAAGTTTGACAAATATTATCGTTTCCGTCATCGGTTGTCAACCAAAACCATGTAATATTGGTAGTATCAGCTGCATTCTTACCAACTAAATATATAACTAACTACAGAGCTCTATTTTGGATTTTAACATTGCAAACATTGTTGGCTATAGTTCGGATAGTGGTTTAAAGAGGACGCCAGTTAGTTGATTTTGTTTTTTTCCTCAACCATTTAATTATTTATTTTTTCTGGATTTTCTATGTTTTCTTTTGATTATTTAGATTTACTGGGGCTATTCTCAATAAATATCAACGTATAGGGATTATTTATTAGTTTGAATAGAAACATTATAATGTATGAGAAGATGCACTGCCATCCAAAAAACTGGTAGTCAATTTGACATGCACTCTTGAGGGATGTAATATGAGTAATGTACAAACATTAATTCTATCTAATCTGTTCAATTTATATTAAATTATATATATATAGCTCGAATAGATGTTGTGTTCTATTTATGTTACGGCAGAAGTTGTTGTTCTGTTTGATTCGAGCAATGTTGTTTCATGACATAAGTAGCGTTTTGTATTGAAAACTTTAAATCATGAGGAGTGGAAATGGATTTTCGCTGAAGAGGTATAGGCTAGTTATGTCATGAATATAGACGCAGTCATAATGTAAATTATTATGTTTATTAGTAACCTCATCATTTTTTTTTTGTGTCACCACATAAACTTTGTTTCATAAAAGATTGCGTGTATCATAAATTTTTGCTTTTCATCATTCACTTTTGCCTTACGCGTTGTAACGTGAAGAAAAAAAAAGAACAAAGCTAATAACTATTGCTGCTGCACAACATTGCGATCGCTCTATTATATGTTGTTGAAGGAGCGTTAAATGTTTTTGAGCAATTGTCAACAGCTTACAAACAGCTTGGGAGCAGCTACCTGTTCCGAACGCGGCAAATTTTGTCGAAGTACCTATATGAAAAACCAAACGAAAAATGTTAAATGTTGAAGCATTTGAAAACAGATGTATGTAGGGAAAACGATACACAACACTTTATTTTTCTGCAAGTTTTAATGAAATTCAAAACACCATGTCTATTTGACAGACTCTAATAATAATTATTCACAAAACAAAAAAAACACAGTGCCTACGTCGTTCATCGTTATTTACAATACCACCCCCTACATCTCGGCCATCCTCTGCTTCATTCGTCTCGAATGTATCTTCCTCACTCTCAGTCTGCATCCATAACTTTATGCTATCCTCTGCAATAGGAACGTGGAAAAATCCATTTCGTAAATCCAGGGTAGTGAAAACTCTAGCTTTGGATAACTTGTCTATCTGGTCCTCGATTATAGGTAAAGGGTACCTGTCTTTAACAATCTTTCTTACCACCCCCTACATGTATGTATTATTCGGATCCGCATAATTTTGAATGAACTATCCGGATATCCGGATCCGTTATCCGAAACCCCGAATCCGGACCTCATGTCCGAAATCTCAGATCGGGATCTGCTATCCGAAACCTCGTTCCTGGTGCAATAATCACTAAGATTTGTTGAATATCTTTGTAAGGCAGAGTGAATGTGTAGTTCTTTTGGAGTGTTTTTGCACCATGTATATTTGGTTGCAAACTAATATTTTCCTTATTATAGTACCATCCCTTCTCTGCCTACGTACTTATTCCAGCCAATAGAATTTAAGTGAAGTAGTCCGGTGTTATGCAGGTGGTCGCGCAGGCCGTTGAATAAACAGAATGTCTGTTTTAAGGATTACAAATCGTTTGAGATTGGATCTAAAGGAATAATATCAGAAATAAAACAACCTTTTTACTTATGTAGTAGAATATTTAATTTAAAACGATTCGCTTTGGTTTTTACCAATTCTCCTGATAAAAATTTACAATTTTTAAATAAAGTAATATTAATTACTTGGCTAATTAAATATTGAATATGCTTATTGTAGTGTTATTTTGAGGGAAATATATTGAATTTTTTAATACTTTGGCAGTTATCTTTGGTTTAATATTTCTTCTCTCTGGTCATTTTTTAATACATTAATATTTATTTTAATAACATACTTTACCATGTTAACAGTAATTGTTGTAGGGAAAACTAATTCCATGCTTTGCGGAATAGAAATGTGATTTTTTTTATTCAAAATAAAGAAATAGTTGTGTCAATTTGTGTGCTAGTTTGCGGTACCTAGACATATTTTTTTTTTCGTGCAATTTGCATCCAAATGCGGACTTCGCTCTGTTACATTATTACAATTATATCCTGGAAAATAGGCAATAACACAATCTTCTAAAGAAGTGTTGCATTGTACTTCACTATCGCTATCTTCTGAGAATGATGCAGAATCCGTTGCAATAGAGAATGGTATATGCCGTCATCAAAATCTGCGCGAAGCCTGACATCAATTACGCTCCGTTGCCGGCTGCCGCTGTCTGTCACTTAGCAACCAGGCATGGTCTACCAATACTCGTTTATTGCACATGTGACGTCATGTACCATTCACTATTGCAACGGACTCTATTTTCTTCTCGGTAAATACATTATTCATCTATTTCTAAAGTGGATGTCACAGAAGTTTCTTTCGTTGTAATTCCGAAAACAGAACATCCTCATCACTGTGGTGTCCGGTGGTTTTAACAAGATGTTTCTTAAAATTTGTTTAAAAGCAAGGCAAAATGTTGGAACCATCGGATTTCAATTATAACCTCCTTTTTGTCTGAAAGCGCTAATTAAATTTTCTAGAGCATCTTGGTTTAGAGAACCAGAAGAAAATAATAACCGAACGATTCAAGCCTGAGCAAGCAGGAGAGAAAATATCCGCTCCTTTTGTAATAGAAGGGAATCATCAGGGAAGTCATTAAAACAATTTAATATCTTAACAATTACTTTTTGTTGTAGTGTTTCTTAGGCTTACCGTTTCTTATTGTTACGTCTGTGTCTGGTTGCACTAAAAATTCTCCTGTTTCCAGTGCCTGACTCTTTTTATAGTAAGTGAATTCTCTACAAGCACTGCGATAACCTCATTTCTAACATAAGATTTTGTTCTAGCGTGGTTTTTGGTTACGTCTGCATTTGATTTGTGATAATAAAAGTTCTATTGTGACCACCGACTCTTTGCAGTGACTGGATTCTGTAAAATTGCTGCAATAACCTCATTTTGTAACATTATGTTTTGTTGCAGCACGGATTTTATTGTACATCTGTCTTTGATTCGTTGACACTTGTACATAAATATTTATGTGCAAAAAAAATCGTAAACGGACAAGCTAAATAATGATAATAATAATATAAATTGAAAATATAAAATTAAATGTAATAGTAAATTGTACTGAACTTTAAAAATTAATTGAAATCCCGGGCAAATTTGTTCTGAAAAAAACGGAGCAATATATATTTAGTTATTATATAAATTAAATAGACAGATTTTTGTTATATTTAGTAAAAGATATAATACAATGCTTGTAATACAAAAAATGTAAATAGTATCGTGCCCATTTTATTTATTTATAGATTCTAACAAATACTTAATTTTGTGCTACAATTTATTTTGTAATTGATTGTCTTGTAAACACTAGAGATAAGCTTAGACAGACACAATTATCTGTTAGATATTATTCTTAGTTACTATTAAAAAAATGTATAAAGAAACATAATCTAATCGTATAGTATAGGAAAAGTAAGTTGAGGATATTAGTTTTTTTATAATTTTTAAAGAAAAATGTGATATGTGAATAAAAGAAATACTTGATACTTTGATTTTGTAGTTATGATTGTGTAATTATTTAGTAGTTTACTGAAATTTCGGTTTGGAATAATTAAAACTAATTTATATCGCAAAGCTTTTCCACTTGACGATGTCCGTATGAGTAATGAAATTCTAATATTACAATAATAATGATATAAGCAATTGTAAGAAGACTGTTTTAAAGTTGAAGGGTCCTGCGATAAAACTAGTGTTAATTATTTCAAGTCAAAATTTCGCTAAATTGCATTGCCGGAACCTGTCGTTCATGCAAGTTAGTGGAACTTTAGGAAATTGAAAGAAATATTATGGTAATTCTTATCAAATAATGAGTATTTTCTGTTCTTTGATAAGAATGTTTTTTTTTACTTTATCTTTAAAATAATCCATTGTTCATGTTTTAGCAGTTCACTGTATTACTGCGTATTCAATGATACCAAAAATGCTGTGTAAAACACCACCTAAAGTAAATATTTGGAGGATCTAATTAATAATTGGAATGAATTGAAAGCAACAGCTTTCTGCTGACTAACAAAAATGATTGCAGAAACCGTTTATACAACAATAACGACCAGAATCCTGTTAAAATACCACATGTGGAATAACAGCAAAATTCGAATAAATATTGTCGAATATTGTCAAATATTCAGTGATTGAGGTTTTATTAAACACAAAACACATTGCCACGCAGATTTTTTTTCTAAATGCTGCCGTTCAATCTTTCCCAGCATATTTATTTCTCTATTACTCTCTGTATGCACACCTCTATTGTCTGTAAGGTTACTTGTTACTTGTTAACTTTAATTATTTAAAAGTATATTAACTAACCAACTAAATACGTTTGTATTTAGTTTATTACAGGAGCGTTTGGTCCTGTTTTTGTACAACTTCATTGACGTGACATTATGCCACGTTGCTGGAAACTTTGCAAAAAATATTTGTTTTATGTCATGACACCGTCAACTGACTGAATCAGCTGATATCATTCACTCTTAAAATAACGTTCTATATTAACTGCAATATGTTTTAAATGAATGAATGAATTTTTTAATATAATTTGTCGAAGAGCAGGCGTTCATTAAAGAAAAGTGCAATACGTCATCAAACACCTGTACGAAGTGTAACGTTTATCATGGCCAACCCTGTGGACGTAATGTACTTTTCTCTATTGAAAGAGTATACTACATTCTCATCTAACCGTGAGCGCTAAAAAAGAAACAAATTACCAAACTATATAATAAAAAATATGTATAAATATATTTTTTGTATGTATAAGACGCTATTGAAGACTACTTTTTATGCTAAATAGTATACAACTTGACTAAAGAATAGATTTGAATATACATATTTAAATAGGACGGATATTAGTAACTTTTACATTCTTTTTTATTGAATAAGTAACTTTCCTCTTACGCATATACAAGCTGTGCTATGGGTAAATAAACCTGAAACATAGGTATATTCTCTTCGAGCACTGTTTTTTATAGATTCACTGATAAGAATCTTTTGTGTTTCCTTTGCTACTATTAAATAGAATTGCAAGTATTTTTCAGGTATTTCAACAAAGAAACTTAAATAGTTCTATTAGTAACGTACAGTACGAAACTGTAATTCACAGTTTTAAAGTTAATAGACTTTTGGGTCTTTTTCTGTTTGTTTAAGGCATAAACACAAACAAAAAGTTGAATAAACCAAATTTTTATTTATTACATAAAAATTACTGTTTTGGTTATAAGATGTACAATCTTCACTAGTTGAAGGCCGAAAATAATTTGTTATCTAGTTTTGCATAGCTGAATGTGTAAATACTGACAATTAAATTTGTCTTTATCATCCTTCTTCAAATTATTGAGAGGAAAAAGAAAGCATATGTTAAAGAAAACTAAAAAACCACTGCCGACTTCCTGTAATGTATAAAAATAAGTTATGTTATAGTAAGTATTACTTTCAATAAAGTATAATAAAATAGCTTTTATATGATTTTATTCATACAAAATAATTTTCCTATATACACTTACACAGAAAAGTTAATAAGAACAACTCAAGTATAGTACATTATTATCGCAGATCACGTTGTTTTCGGAGTACCAGGAACTCTCCTTTACCTCCTCCGTCGGAATGACATCTACCCAGATTTCCAGTTACTCAGTTCGCCTTCTACCCGGGTAGATTTTTTTCTTGTCGCACTAGACTTATGTTTCCATCGCACGCGATGGTTGACAGAGCTCCTGGCTGTGTCGGATTCACTGCATGATCATCCTGGGTCTCCTGTATTGCCACGGGACCCCCGGGTCGTAATCCTGTGATTCAATTTATAATAAATAGCTCAGATTTCATAAAGAAGCTGCTAGATCCACGGGCTGTTTGCTAAATTGATATAAGACTAAGAAAAATCAAGGTCGTCAAAACACAACTTTCATAGACAATTTACCAAATGAATAGCGGACATAAAATATGAGTTTATCAAATACGAGTAAACATGCTACTCCTTGGCTGGCATGAATAAAATTACTTCCAATAAACACAGTTGTATGTATAGTTCAACCTGAGAGTATATAATCAAAATCGCGATTCAGATTGTTAACCTTTTTGTGGGAGGAGCTGTACACTTCAGAATTAGACTCACAAATTTTAAATTGCAAGTTTCATTTTTATGCAGATGGTCCACAGTTGTCATTTGGTATGTTGGGGCTACTGAGGCATGTGAACTAATTAATGAATATAGGTGAGTTCTCTCGCAAACATTGTTTGCAGATTAATCTTTCAAAATCATATGTAATATTATTTTCCAAAAATCTACACCGACTCCTTTTATTAAAAAGATATAGCTATAGAATTAAATGGTATCAGGTTAGCCATTGCAGACGAAGTAAAAAAACCTGGGACTTTGGATAGATCTGCGTTTTAAAAAAAAACAGGTTACACACTGCCTCCAGAAATCCTATGCAATACTAAAGAATGTTTACCAGTTAAGACATGTGCTCCATCGGGGTACAAAGGTGCTTCTAGCGAATTCATTGAATCTCAGCCATGTGCCGGACGTGCACACCCTAAACCTAAGACATAAAGGCCTACTTACACCACCTTTTTGGAGCTTTTTAAACGATCATTTTCTTATAATTCTGCACATTATTACAACGAGCTGCCTGAACAGTTCAAGACTCTTGCTGGGTCCAGTTTCGAAAGAAGGTTATATCGTTTTTTGTTTGAAAATCAATAGGTATTTACTTGTTTGATCTATTTAACGCTTATGCACTATTTCTATTCTAGCTGTCGGATTAACCACAATTGTAATTTTTTTTTGTATGTATATACACATTTTTGTGAGATATCTTGTTTGATATTCTTGATATTCTTTGCTTTTCCCTTTGGCCACAGTATGTAGGGGTTAAGTAGGAGAGCAGTCTCAGGTTTGGTGATTGAACTTCGCCCCATTAGATAGCTTTTATTTTTATCATCATTTTCTCAGTATTGCATTTTGTTTTATTTTTTATTTTGGTATTGTATTTCAGAAATCTAAATCTAAAAAGACATGTTATTATTATTATTATTATTATTATTATTATTATTATTATTAGGTGGGACACGGGGTTTAAGATGAATTGTAAGTATTTAGCTTTTCATAAACTATAATCATGTTTTTACATTGTTCAATGTGGATTGAATTCTATATCGATTTGCTGTTTTCATTTAAATATTCGCTTTAGTTAAAAATGCTTTCACTCGTCAGTAATTTTGTCCGAGTAGGCTATGACCTTGATATTACAATAAATCATTGTCAATACATATTATTGTTATAATACTTATAATGATTGTTTGTTACATGTTTAATTCTCACAAAAAAATCGTGTTGCTATACAATGTATAAATCAAATAATGGAAAAATATAGAAGAACTTTATTCTAACCTGGATACTTAAAGATAAAATATCGCCAATAGATGTAAACGAACTTAGGAAAGTTGAAACATTGTTTATAAAAAGCTGTCTTATCAAGAAAATACTGTATTAATTTGTTTCCGAGAATGAGCTAAATGAGATTATTGTTTTAGCGTATTTGAAAGCACATCTGCATACTTACTACACCTGCTGTTTCTGAAGTTTGCACATTTAAAAGCGTCTGTTTATAGAATTTTAAGGCGCAGCAAGATCTATTTTTGGAAATTCTAATGCAACCTTTTCCCAGAGGTTGAAATTAAAAGAAACCAATTGCGAAGTAATTTTTATGAGATTATCACATTTTCTCTATCTAAACTAATTTGGAATATTTTTTGAAAAAACCAATCTAACCAATCTAGAACTCTAACTAATTACTTTTGTAGAAAGCCTTATACATTTGGAATTTAACGTCCTGCGGTTAAGGATAAATGAAACTATTTGGTTACGGTGACAAATGTATTTTTCTTTTTTTTTAATAAAAAATATAACCTAAAAAGCTTTATACAAAATAAACTTAACGCATGTTTTGTTTTGTTGTTGTTGTTGGTGTTGGATGACAGTTTTTTTTTCCCTTGATGTTGTTTCGTAAGATGGTGTTTTTATAAGATGTTGTTATCGCATCATGACCCGTGTGGTGATGTTTTTAGCAACGCGGTTGCTTCAGTTCTACAGCCTAAGTGTCGGGGGCTCAGTACGGAGCACCGTAGGTGCTGGATGGGCGTGGAGCGCCGTACGTCGAGCTCGGATAACCGCCGAAGCTCTGGTGACTGATTTGGTTGTATTGCGCTACTTGAATAGCCTGCTTGATGCCTTCCAAATCGATTCCTACTACCCTGGAATGGTAGCCGGGTACCCCGTATTGCGGGGAGGGTACGCCGTATTGCGGAGACGGGGCCCCGTAGGAGCTGCTGATACCACCGCCCGACGAACTGGACTGAGAGCTGATTTCTTCTTTGAGGAGGATTTGACGCACTTGTTCTAATAGTGCTGGATCGACGGAAGCTCCTTCGTTAGTCTGATAACCGAAGGGTACGGCCTGATAGCCACCACCACCGCCGGACAGTCCACCATGGTAGCCGCCACCCCGGCCCGAGGGTCTGGAATAAGAGTACCCTGACGGGGGTTCGGCTGCTACTACGACGGCCATTGCTATGGCCACCCACTGAAAGTAAGAAAAAAGTTTATAAGACCACATCTTCTTCTTATTATTATTGTTTTCTTATTTAGAAACATATTGTAGTGATAGAACGACAATTTAGCATTTTATCTTTACGAATTTAATGAGATTTCCATCTAAAACTCTCATACACACATTTATTCGCATACTAAATATATATACGAATTTGTTGGTATGATGCATCGGTTACCTAGCAGCACTGAATGATCCTTGTTAAGGTAAATCGCAGAGTGTGCTAATACTGACCGTCTGTTACATATAGTCGTAATTAAATTGAATTAATTTATTGTTTAGACTACCCTAATAACCAAATTTCTGCAATTATTGTTAGTAATTCCAATATGAAGTTAGTTAGAATAATTATTGCATGCTCGAACGTTCAAATAATTAAAAACAGTCATAGAAAAAATAAATTTAATTATTAGGGTATCGGTCTGTTCAAAAATCCACTGCTCCTGAAGCGATCTGTGATTGATACAACCATCAAAACACCGTTCAGGGCTGGGCTATCGAACAGAACCCACCTAACCTAACGTGTATACATAAAAAGTAAAATAGTGCAACGTCAAAAGTGCCTAATGATATTATGGAAAACCAAAAATTAGTTCCAACGAGAAAAGATAAACAAAATAATTCCAAAGCGGGTATACCCATCACAATAAGTGATATTATTGACCGAACGCGTCCGTCTTCAAATATTTGAATTTCAATTCCAGTAGGCGGATATTGAAAGTGTTAATTTTGAATGCAAACCGCATAACAATGACGCCTATTTTGCTGGACCTTTTTTTAGTATCTAGTTAATATTTATCTTTCAAATAAACGTGTAAATTCGGAGTTTAAGAAAATAATTCCCGCGGTTTTTCAGTCGCACTTTATAACCGGCGGTGCAAATTTGGAATAGAGAATTAGAGCACTTTTGTACGATTCACTGCGTTCACTATACGAAAAAAAAAACGCGAGCACTATATCTATCTTCCTATCGATTCTTACCACGGTGTACGAATTCATGATGCTAAGGTTGTTGACGATCTCGTGGTGACTGTAACGTTCCCATGGTGGTGTCCGATTTTATAGCAGTTGGAACGGTTATTAGGGGGGCTAAGAAGGCGAAGAAGATGGCCCGTCTACATTACGCGGACACCGTAAGGAAGATACTTTCACATGATCGCCGAGTACAATATCTCACTTGCTTATATGACGACACGTTCAAGTGAGCACCATCTCTTTGCTATTTAATTATGTGCACTTCTTTGGATTCAGTTCTTGTTGTTTTTTTTTGAAGTAGCTTCTTATTCGAAGACACCGTTCGATGAAAGCATTAGATACTGTTCCGATATAAACAGGAAATTGATTGTATCGCTGCCATATCGGAATACGAGTTCCAGAATTGATATTTGAAAGAGAAAGGTTTTATGATGCGTCGTATATATATATATAAAATGTAATTAGTCTTCTCGTCTTCTTTGCATTTAAAATTGCCACATTATTATTGCTACATACTTGAACATAACCCAGTCATAGCTAATGAAGTAATCAATCAAGCTTTTAATAAAAAACGATTTTCAGTCGCTTATTACACCTGACGACTTACAGATATAAGCTTGCCCTTTATTATCGTTTTCTTCTCTTTTTTCGGTTTCATCATATTTAATTTCATTTTAATCTGAGTATTTTAGCCTTCAGTTAAAGTTCATTACTTATTGCATAATTGTTCTTTTTTAACCAAACAATTTTATGAAGGATACGTTTTTAAGTTCGGCTTAATCAATTTTATGCATTCGTAATTTTATATTTCGCAACAGTGCCATGTATTGAAATTGTTTTGGCTAGCTTACTATTTATAAATTTACAGAATGTTACTACCTGAAATGATAGATATGCCACATATGAGCATCTCAAACTATTTAAAAATTTATATATACATATATACCGAAAACGAACTTTCTCATTGTAATTTGTTTATATAATAATAAGCTTTTTCGGAAAACAATTTTATGCAATGCCCTCGTTAAGAGAAATAAAATGTGTATCGACCAACCTAATATGCGACATCATTGATTCACTAGAATTTTTCGAATTTTTGGTATATTTATTTGCTGTCCGATCACATGGGTAATATAAGCAAAAGTCAAGAAACACAAAACATACAGACAAAAAATACATTACAATGATAAAAATTCCTCATAAGAGTAGCAGCACTTATCAATTAAAAAATTTTTACAATTACGTTTAAAATCATTTAAGTTATTAATGTTTCTCATATGCAGAGGCAAGCTATTGTATAATCTGGCAAAACTATACTTTGGAGACTTCTCGAAAAGAGCCGTAAGGTGTCTGGGCAGTACACAAATATTACATTGTCTAGTTTGGTAGTTCTTTTCGTCTCTAAGGTATAAGTGACAATTTTTTTTAACATGTATCACAGCCTTGTATATGTATATTGAATTCTGATTTTTAAAATTCGCTGAACTAGGTATATTTATTCAAGAAAAATATTTCCAACTCCACTCATAAAAACAAAAACTACTTTTAAGCATATCAATTCATTCAAATAAATACTAAATTATGTGCTTTAATTTAAAATCATTATACTCAAATAAAGCATATAAGACCAAATTAGCACCAAATAAGTAAAAACACACAAAAGAGCGTAAAAAAGATGGGCATATTTGTTTAATAATAATAATATTTATTGTAGTTGGGTTGAAAAAAATACCTACAATACCAGCACAATACGTCATAACTCATAACCAATTATCAAATGCGATTTACGGCAATTAAGAAAGTCTTGGACGTTATAGAGTTCCATAGTATACAACAAAACAAACTAAATATTTCTTACGAATAATTGCTAAAGAATTGATTATTCTGAGCTTACTTTGAAAATATTGTAAAATTTTAAACACATATAATTTAGATTATTTTGGGTTAAACTAAAGGTGTGTCCACACGATCGGAGTTCGCCGAACTCCGAATGATAAAAAGACTTACCAAGGTTTTGTTTTATTATTTTAAATAGTTAGTGACCCTTTATTCCTGCTTGTTTTATCTTTTTTTAATAATAAAATACAAGAAATAAAGAAAATGTCAGTATTACCTAATTAAATAAGTAATACAATTATATATTTTATCTTGTTACAGTGCTTAAAACGTATTCGAAATATAAATTATTCTAGCAATTCTTACTTTTCAATGAAAGCCTGAACGCAGATATTTGAGTGCTGCACAAATATAAATAAACAGCTACATCTAAGGCGAAAACACAGCTGAGTTGTGGTTTGTGTCGAACAAACAAGTTATGTATATATGCGCCATTGCTGTGCATTGAAATATTCCACGTGATTTACGGGAGCATGTAGTTTTTATACATGGGTGTGTTATTCTTACTCGGTCAAAACAACTAAAGGATTTATACGGGCAATCGGGTAACTTTCTATCGACACCCGTATGTGCGTGTGTTCGCTCGGAACGCAGACCTCCTTGCTGGGTTTATAATATTTGCTTGCGGCCTGGAATAGAGCACTTTCCTCCTTTTGGTTTGAAATATACTATTTCCACTAAAACATGTTTTACACGCCTTTTAAACAGTTTAGAACAATCAACTGACCGTAACTCGCATGGAAGAGTATTATACAGCTTTAAACTTAATAAAATTGGTGATTTTTGTTAATTTTAGTTTATGTTGGCATAGGGCACTTTTCTCCCTTGGTTTGAAATATACTATTAATACACGTACTTTTATCATTGTTATTGCAACATATGTCGTGGTCGTATATGTTAAAATAGACAGCTTTTCAGAAAGCTAAGTTTTTAACATATGATATTTAGCCATCTTATGTAAATGCATTGATATAAGTGTTAATAATCATCATTAATTGGTTCATTTCAAATAAACTGTATTTTAATTACTTTAAAAGTATGTAATACTGAAATAAATTAAATCAGTAATTATGGTTTTGTTTTAAACATGATGAAGAGATTACCAATCAAATTTCTTTGAGTTTATGTGTATTGTCATAATACGATTTGGCTTAAATGTACATATATAATATTCTTCTTATAAATAGAAAAATTAATGATAAGATAATATTTATGTACTAACAAATAAACTGCTAATAGGGGTTAATATTCACACATCTAATATTCAGTCCTTGATGTGAAAAAAATAAATCACCTGACAGAAATCATCCCTCACTATCACAATTCGTGTTAAAAAAATCACTTAAAATGTTTCTGATCCTTTTTCCCTCATTCCTGCAATACGCGACTCCAGTATATGTATATTTCCAATTAACAACATAAAGTAAACTAATAAAAAAAAAATAAAAATTAAATTTCGCTATAGGTAATTATAGTCAATATTTTAATACCCTACAGATACTTGTGAAGTTCTCACGTCCATAATTCATTTTGTGTTTCTATCAACCACAATCGCGATGACTGATATACAAATATTTATAAATTGCGGTTAGGATTTATTCATTAGGGTCAGATATTTATAATACAATAATAATTTCTGGTATAGATCAGCTATACATAATTACTTTTTTTCTTTCCTTTAAAAATAATTTGTATCTAGAAGAAAGGCTTAGTTTCTTTCAGTAGTTATAATTTCAATGTTTTTTCTTTCTAATTTACTTTTATTCGCGCTTATATAAGAAAATTTACTTTTGTGGCAAAATGATGCCAATTCACTAATTATACCTTAATTATTCCAATTTTTATATATCATATTGTCTTGTTTTTCTGTATGTTTTTCTCAAGACCTTCAATATATTTAACACAAAAATCTTTAACAATAGGTGTTTGATAAGTAACTGTAACTGTAACAAATACAACCAGACATTTTACGATAATAAACTTTAGCGAGCTGATAACACTAGAAGCAGCGATAATTTTAAAGTTTTATTTATAATCAGTTGCTTTCATTGGCAAACAGAAACACATGAACAAGTTAATGAAATTTCTGCTTTTAACTGTAATAATTACGAGGAATTTTTTAAAAAAAAAAGATTTCTCCTCACGCAGGATTCGAATCTGCATCCCCTCGTTTGCCGGACGAGTGCTTTACCACTTAAGCTAGTCGAAGATGTGAAATTCGAGCGTTATAACCGAATACACGTCGATATTATTACGCTCGAATTCGCATCCTCGACTAGCTTAAGTGGGAAAGCACTCGTCCGGCAAACGAGGGGATGCAGGTTCGAATCCTGCGCGAGGAGAAAATTGATTTTTTTGCAATTAGTGCCGTAACCATACCATTTATTCCACTAGTGCCGTAATAGGGTCTATTACAGCACTAGTTGCGTAATAGAAATGGAACATTTAAGCAGATTTATTTTAAGTTGGTCACATTGCAACAGAAATGGAGATGTCAATATGACATTTTGTAAGCAAGCTTAGGTTATTATATTAAAATTCATTGTTAAGATTTGATATTTTTAATTAATCTTTGAAATAGTACAACTATTATAAAACATTTATATTAACGTTTGAATTATCTTTCGAATGATAGTGATACCGTGTGCAGTAGAAACATTCTGTTGAAAATTATTGTTCTCTGCGATAGTGATATTGCTTCTGTTGGAGTACTCAAACTGTGAACCATTCCCAGAAGTTCCAGCTAGATTCACATTATTTTCCTGTGCAAACATATTTCCAACATCAATTTTATTTTTCATAGAAGAGCAACGTAACCTTAGCAACAGCCGTGCTTTTCCAGCCACCTAATCGTTTTATAGTTAAAATATCACCTCCAGTATTTGCTATATGCGTCGCACTGGATCTTCTAAAACAATGTCCTGTAAAAGATGAGGATCTGGTAAATGAAGAAAACTGGCAATTTGTTTAGGAACATTTCCCATGGTGTTATACCGATAGGGCTATTAATTAAGCAGCCATGACGATAAGTTAGAAAAAAACGTTTATAAGTAACTGTTTTAGGCCGCAGATTATTATATTTTTTTATAAGTTCGATGCAGTTTACATCAGTCACTGCGAACATTCTGGGTACATTGTTTTTTGTTTTAGGTATGTTGACTATAATGGAATCGGAATTGTATTGAAGATCTTCCACACATATATTAATTAATTCTTCTCGCCTACAGGCTCCATTATATCCTATTATCAAAATAACCTAGAATATAAAGAATTTACAAAAAAGTAACGAAATAAAATCAACACTAACCTTTATAGCTAAGTATATTTCATCATCGGCTTGTTTCAAAAATCTATGAATATCTTCTTCTTCTAAAATTTTAGATTTTTTTGTTTGATAACCTTTAGATAGCCGTTTTAATAATGCTTGAAGTTTCATATATTTTGATATATCCACAATTTCTATGTACATTTAAACACGATCTTAACATCGAATAAATCGACCATAATGATGACGATTTATAATCTTTACGTAGCATTTCAAAAATAAGCAAGTAAGACGTTCTCAGAAATATGAAGAATTTCCTTTTTTTGCACCATTTTTCAAAATTTTTGTATCGCTTTTGATATATAGTGTACGATTTTTCCGGAAGTAAATTATTAATGGTTTTTTCAGCAATTTGCCGTATTCAGGCGGAGTGCATGAAAAAGTTGTGGAACTCATATTAAATATTATAATATAGTTACTTTAGTAATATAATATATAACAAATTTCAAAAATGTGTCAATTTTAAATTAACTTGTCAATTTAAATCTTGTGCCAAACCAGGGTGACAACTGGTGACAACCGCCACAAAATTTCCCTAGATTATCAAATTTTTCTCGTTTTGCTTTTACCAAAAGAGAAATTTTAAAACTAATTGCAAAAAATAGCATAAAAGACACGTTTTATTTGGCATTAAAGCACTCATTCAGTTATGAAACTCGTGGCTACGCCACTTGTTTCTTAAACTCTGAATTCGTACTTTGAAACATCAAAATGAAACTTGTCTTTTAATATACTATTTTAACACACGTTATCTAGTATTGTCCCAACAGTTTAAGTGAAAGATTTCATAAAATTTCTGAAGACATTTTTTTTATGAGTTTTACAAAATCGATATTTTTTTCGCTCACTTTTTTAAATTTTCGAATTTTTCTGTTTAAAGAGCAGAACTTTATTTTAAAAAACGCTTCATTCAGTATATTCCCTATCTAATTCTACATTTGGAAAAAAAATATATCGCTATACTTTGAACAGTATGTACAGTATGATAAGTATGTAAAAAAGCACAAGCGAAGAAAATATCGATTTTGTAAAACTCAAAAAAAAAACGTCTTCAGAAATTTTATGAAATTTTTCACTTAAACTGTTGGGACAATACTAGATAACGTGTGTAAAAAAATCAATGAGATCAGATACGGCGTTTCTGAGAAAAAGGGACATACGTAATGGCGGTTTTCCCATATGGATGAAGATATATAGTAACCCGTAAGTGGGAAAGTACTCGTCCGGCAAACGAGGATTCGAATCCCTACGTGAGGAGAAAAAATTTTCTTGAAAAAATTCCTTCTAATTATTACAGTTAAAAGCAGAAATTTCATTAATCTGTTAATTTCTTACTGTAAAAAGTGTGCAATCTTTGCAGAAACACATGCGTTTACCGATACGTGAAAAAGTAATTTAAATTTATGAGATGACCAACAACGCACGAATTTTTTTGGCATAACTATTTGTACGTATCACTTTACTTTTTTTTATATTTTAATATAACAAACGATTTGTAATTGAAATACAATATCACATTAAATTTAATACCAAAAATAAGAAGAAAAATAGTCTTCTGTAGGCGTACATAGAAATGGCGATAACTTCCTAAAATGAATATTCGGAAAAAAATCCAAAAACACGTAACCTTTATTTTTTCATATAGTTTAAAGACCAAAAAAGAAAAAGTGAATTTATAATATACAAAAGCAAGGGTGAGAAAAAATGGTATTTCTTAACCCCCTAACCACGATTTGATTTTTAGGTACCCGATCTCGATATTTCTTCTCGTTTCTGAAATATTGCAAAAAATGTGTTTTTGCGGGAAACTTTGAGCCTTCATTCCACCGCTTAGAACCAAATATGAGGCGCTAAAAAAATACGTGCTAAATATTTTTCGACGTTCTACATTCCTACCAAATTTTATCAAAATCGGAAAGGTTGATTTGGGTGTCTTTTCTTGTGAATCAGAAAACAGTAGATCCCTAGGATTTACTTCTTAGTTTGGATGTCGAATCCTTATTTGCCTAAGTTCCTATATCCAATATATCCGTTTAATCCGTGAAATTTTACCTTCCAATCAGAGTGTATATGTAAACCCTGACCTAAGTCATAAATGACAAAGGTTGCCAGCACGGTATTTGTTTAAAGTGAATGCATGTTTTCTTGGTTATCTCTTTTCCTTCTGTCAGCGTATTGAGTGTATGCTCTGGTAATTAGTCTATAGCGATTATTCATGCTACTTGTATATTATATTTTCTTCAATAGGTTCCTTTCATCACTTTGTATTATAACAATAATTTATAACACTTTATATTTAATCATTCCCATGACGTTTCTGGTTAGTCAAATAATAACCACATGCCGTTAAGGCGTCTATCTTCGCGTGACAAAGGCGTTACGGATCAACAAGATATAAACACCGAACTATACATAAACAAGAGGTAAAAACAACAGCCCCGACGCACTCTCATCATCCTTGAAAGTGGAAATTAGTTCTCTCTCGGAGTTCTTCTATTGTCATTTTTCTCGTTCAAGGAGTCAATGCTCCCGGATCGATGCGTTTTTTTTTCTTTCACACAGAACCAAATACGTACAATCTGAAAGCATCCATCATCACGCGTGTTATGTACATGCATAATTAGTATCATCGTAAAATTTCCGGTAACAAAAAAAAGCATATAAAGTAACTTTTTCCTCATGGCGTTTGCGGCCGTATCTACGGCTTTATTGCCTCGCATGTTGCGACACCTTCCTTAATCTCCTCACGCATTTTCTCTCAAATTTTTGAACATATATTCTTTTTTTCATTGCCGTAACTAAAGTCGCAAGGGTCGAGTGGCGCCTGTTCGTTTGTAAATTAGATTTTAAATTTTCGGAATTTGGTGCTGTATACAGTGTGCACGCGCTCCACCTGCGCGCGTATCTACAGCAGCCTGAACAAAATAATAGCAGTGCGGTCGAAATCACTGAAAAAATAATTAATAGTGCGCAAGATACATACTTATGTATAAATTGGTACTTACTAACTTATATATAATCTAATAACAAATGTAAAACTCGAGGTAAGTACATACTCTTTATCAAAATTTAATATTTTTTGAAAATAATTCAATATTCCATATTCTCTAAGAGTGCGAAGAAATAGCAGTTCTTCAAAAATAAATAGAAATGGAATAAATAACTCTATAATAAACAAATTAATATTTTGTGGTGTGGCCCTTGTTTTTTATTACTGCTTCACACCTTTACTTCATTGAATTAACTAAACCTTGGCAGCGTTCAACTGGAATAGCACGCCATGTTCGCTCTACAACTTCCCAAAGTTGACGCTGTGATGTTGGAGTTTTCTCAGCAACGGCTTTTTTAACGTCAACCCATAACTTTTCCATAGGGTTGAGGTCTGGCGATTGGGCTGGCCAAATCAGAACCTCAACCAATGCTTCTCGTACCCAATTCTTGACCCTGCGACTGGCATGTTTTGGGTCGTTATCGTGCATAAACACCCAACGAAGGGGCATTTTTTCCTCGGTTGTTTCAAGAATGTTTAGGTATACGTGTAGGTCCATGATTTGTTGAATCCAAACTATAGGTCTAACACAGTAATACGAAAAAAGACGCCAATATCATGATAGAAGCTCCTCCGTGCTTTACTGTTTTTATGGTGTGGTTTGGATGATAAGCCGTTCCCGGAAGTCTTCTCACATATTCTCTCATACCTCTACTTCCGAATAAAACAATTTTGCTTTCACCAGACCATCATATGTTTCGCCACCTCTCAACAGGCCAGTTGAGATTGTTTTTAGCAAACCGTAATCTATCCTGCATGTGTTTTTTCTTTAAAACAGGGAGTTTACGTGGACTTCTAGCAGGAAGATTAGTAGCCTGCAAACGCCTGCGAACAGCAGTCACATGTACTGGAAGCTGTAATGTAGTAAATGGTTCTGTGCGTATCAATCGAACGATTCGGCGATCGTCATGGGCGGTTGTTTTACGTTTCCTACCCCGAGTGTCATGTTTTTCCTTCTACTTCCTTATACTGCAATGTTTTGCTCGTCCCATATTTCCCCAGGGAGCTGCTATTATTTTGCATGCTGCTGTATTAGTAATTGCTGATCTACTATAATTAGGAGAATCTACGTTAAATAGCCTGTTGATTTAAGAGTGAATTTCAGCTGATAGAATGGCGGATCGTTAACAGGTCCCTTAGATTTCCAATGTTTCAACATATGGAATCTTTTTTCTTGTTAAAATATTTAATTTTTTTGGGGGGGATAGGAACTTCAAAATTTATTTTTACATATTCCCATTCGGCAAATTGAAAAAGTTATACCATAAATCGAAAAAAAAAGAGATGTTAGATGATATGATATCCAAAAAAGTTATTTGAAAAACTTGTTCCGAATTCAATTTTGAGGTCATATATACAAATCATGATTTTGATTTTCCCTGTATTTCAGCTAATGTTTAAAAATTTTGTATTTTATTATGGATCTACAAGTCATGCGGGGCTTTTTATCAAGAATATTTTTTTGGTGAAATGTAAGATAAACTTTTTCTCCATTTGTATAAAACTTTTTGGGACACACTGTATATGGATATAGCAGGATAAGCTACTGAAAAATGTTTCCGAATTATAAACCCATACAAAAGGTGCGCCTTATGAAGGTAATGGTTTATGCAAAATTTCAGGCTCCTACAATTGATAGGGGGGTTGATAGAAGCAAATAACCCCCAAATCACTTTATTTTTATCTCCGTCTTTTCTTAACCAATTGATTTGAAATTTTGCAGAAATAATTCTTTAACTAGTACTCTCATTAAAAAAAATGACCCCTCTGTGACAATTTTAACTGGTTAAAAAAATAAAACATTTTTGGGATCATAGGGGGTCATCCTTCCGACCACAATCACCACACTTTCATCAAGTATGCTCCTATACTCCGGCTTTGTTGTGTGAAAATTTGATTTAATTTTCTGTGGTGGAAAAGTTTCAAAAAAAAGTAAAAATGAATATAATGAATGAATGAATAATATACAGCAATAGTAGGCTGCAGCAAAAGTCCGGTTGGCCACAGTAGATGACGTCCACATGACAGACGTGTAATAAATTGTCATTAAGTACAACCATCCTAAGATGAACTGGTGTCTTCATTGCACTTATTATTGATAAATAGATATTAAACTAGAAAGAAAATTACAGAAAAACATTTATTCTCGGAAACGTCAAAATACTAAGGTATGTAACATATGTGTCAACTTGTACTATCAACTCCCTAGTGTCAAAATTTCTTTTCTATTTTCAATTCAAAATTAAGATTTGTCGGCCAAAAAACATTGTGTATCACACGGCCAGAAACTCTTTTAGGAGTTCAAACTTTACTCATACTCGCAAAACTATAGTTTCTGGCCTAGTGATACAAATAACTATTGTTTGGATTGGCTAAGATTGGGTTAAAATGTCGCCAAATTGTTTTTGTCACCAAAAGACATGGTGATCACCAAAAAAGTATTGACTTCATCGTTTTCATATTCAATATTTTTTTTTAATGGAACACTCTGTATATTATAACTAGAAATGGCGCAGTATTACACTTCGCATCAATCCATATCAGACTAGCTTATACAGATGCTTACTAGTTTCTATAATAATTCCGGAAAATCAAAATTTTAAATGTCGTTAATAAAAGATGCTCTCGAAGTATGAAATTGAAAACTAATACAAAGCTGCTTTATGAGGTACTGATCCGCATAAAATTTCAGCTCCTTACCATTGTATATATTGCCCATATCTTCTTCAGAATTTAACTGTATAGGAATCTGTTTTGATAAAATCTTTGACTTTAATTAACACTTTTAAACTTGAATAAATAAACAAATGTATTACAAAATGGCAGATAAACATTTTTTCTTCTAATTTTCTGGTTTATTATTTAATTATTAGTATTAAATTATTTATTATTTTTTGCATGCCTCTTCAATCCTCAATCTTCTTTTTGAGATTTTTTCATCATTATCCAGTAAGAGCAATTTTTCATAAAAAAATATCATATAATGAATTCTTTGATGTTGGTAATTCCGACCACAGCAATACAAATGTCAAATATGACGTGAAAAGTTGGCACATCGTGAATTGGGCTTTATAATTACAATAGAATACGGTACTGCTACTGCTTTTATTTGCCGTGTGTAGTCGTTCTTTCCTTTTACCCATCGCTGGCTCGTTCGTATTCACCTGGTATAAAATGGATATATAATGGTGGGAAAAAAATAGGAGGTGAGGCTGATGGCCGATAATAAAAAATTCGCTTTAAGTTTATTAAGGAAATGAGTATTATCATTGGTAATAGCATCCTAATAAGATTCTATATCTAACGATTGTAAGGAATTCGTAGACATTAATAATATGTGTCATAAATATAGAATGGCTTGCCGAGATTTTAATGGAATCCCAAAATTTATTGGTGGAATTAAAGTCTTGTTATATTCCTAATGTAAGCGGTTTTAAAACGATTTGAATATACGTGTTAAGAGCTTGTAAAAGTGGTTGAATTTTCGTGTTAGGAATTAGTGCTTAACGATTTTAATTAACATAAAATTACTTGGTTAATTTCAGTTCATAAATGAGGAAGGTAATTCACAAAATATTCGTTATCATTTTAAAAAGAAAACATAAAATTTAAAATGAACTGGTACGTACATATTTATTCCATACTTGACTTTCAAATTAGGACATTATTACTGTAAGGTGAAGTAATTTCTTATAATAGACGCATCCTGTATTAAACTTATAAATCACAGGAGGATGCCTGTATTTAATATGTACGACTTTCTTTTTATATCCACAAAATTAATTCGGTTTTTTTACCAATTAAATAGAATGATGTTTTTTTTTAGTAACTTAATGATAATTTTATTTTATATCTCATATTAATATACCTATACATTTTAAAGCTATAATATGAGGGCAATAACAATAAAATACTATTAGTAATACGTTGTTGTATAAGCTTTATTTATTGCTATATAATGGGTAGAACAAAACAATTTGCTGGAAAACAACAGTAATGTGTCTTTGTGTTGAAGTAAGTGAGGCTAGCGTCCTATCTTGACGTCAACGATTTTCATGTAAATTTCATTTGTTAATTGCCTTTTAAAACAGCGAATATTGAATATGACGTTTTTGCAATCTTAAACATATATAAAACATATATATTATGAAATGTTAAGTAAACACCTGTACATATTTCTCTTGGGGGATTCTGAAGCTACTTTTACCCTTTTCCTGAGAATTTAGATTTTAATGTTTCAAAAATTTGGTAGTCAATAAATAAACCTATTCCAATCACATAAAAAATAATATATGTTGTTGTGATTGATTTATACCTGTTTTAAGTGAATTCGATTTATTTTATTGTGTGCTATAGTTTCAATTTTATAAGTAGGAATTGTATTAATGTTTTCCTTTCTTCTAAGTACCACAAGACAACACAAGATGTTATTTATTTTATCTCATCTATTAATTACATATTATTATAAGATTGTTTTTTTTTTAAATGATAAGATAATATTATAAAGCAACGATAGTACGGAAAAAGACGTTTTAGATATTATATAAATTGTATTAAATCCTATGTACCTGATATTATCACAAAATTTTTACTTTACCTATGTATCTATGGAATGTAAATCTTGTTTGAAGATATTAAATATTTGGGATAGTCAACTATGATGGATAAAAAAAATGATGTATTGTTTTTCTTTCTTTTGACAAGTGGCGAACAACATTTTTTAAAACAGATGAAATTTGATATACAAGTCAAAAAAATAATTTAATGGACAACTGCAATATCTAAGATGTTTTGAAAATGGAACAATAAAACACCTATCGTGGGTTCAACTTTATAAAGTCTGGACAGAAGTTTGAGGATTAGCCTAGTGGAGGCATACAGATAGTGGAGCTGAGATCGCTGTTTTAAAAAAACATTTTTGTTTGAGCATACATTGGATTTTAGAAGTGAAATTAAAGAAGATTCATATCAACAGTAGAGATTGTGAAGTGGACGTTTTATTCGAAAACAGTACTCAGGAGTACTAATTCTTATTTGTTTACTGACCAAATCATAAATAAAAATATAAAATAGAAATATAGATGTCGGTAGGGATTGTTTTGGGGCAATTGTATCAAAGATTTGTAATTAATTTGATTTCTGACACAAAAATATAATTCAAATCAATTTGTCAAAATATTACTAAAATTTATCTTGCATGTTTTTTTTTTATAAAAAGTAGTACCTCAGCCTTTCTCCTTCTCATCTCTTCCTACATAAAATAAAAATATCATGCTAAGTTATGTCCAAATTTAGTCAAAACTTTGATTGAGTTTCTTACCTATTGGTCTTTTTATCATTACAAATATACATGTAAAACAATTCTATATCCTGATTTAAAAAAAAATATTCAAAAAAATCATCCCTCTCCCCATTCACCCCTTTCCAATGTGAAATAAAATAATTTAAAACATTTTTAATGCATCGTCTCTTCCGTACTTAAAAAAAAATTAACCTTTAACAAGTCATTCCCCTCCCCTTCTCAGCTCTTCCAATGTCAAAAAAAAATGATTTCAAACTTTTCTAATGCGCTCCTTCTTCCACTGTTAAAATTAAAAAATAGAAAAAAGTCATACCGTTCCCCCTCTCACCCCCACCCAAGTGTTGGGTAGAATCGAGTAAAGGTTCCGGAACAAACGAGTACTTTATACATTTATGATGTTTCGGAACCTAGTAACGATTAGTACTTTAACAAGCCTCAGAGTTCCTAATAGTTAATAATATGTGTCTCACAGAATTATAATTTTATAATATGTGGAATATATTATACAGGGTGTTTGACCAGCAGGGAATTCCTCTATAACTCGCAAAACAGTGAAAAAAAGTTTTTTATAAATTGTGTAAAATTATAATTGTTCTATAACGCAAAATTATCGGGATTTGTACAGGGCGTTTCGGAACCTCGGTACGGCTTTCAACTTTCTTTCTTTAAATACGGTACCCCCAATATTATTGCATTCTTAAAAGCGCCAGTAAATTTAAAAAAAATAGAAACAACATACTTTAACGCTAAACTCATTCATTTCCGAGATATCTTTGATTTTCTAAAAATGATGTCACTTGCACTGTTTGAGAAAAGCGATTTAATTTAATTACCACTTAGAATAAGAGAATCAAATTTTGAAATATCTTAGTACAGACCTACTTATACCTGCAGGTACATCTAGTTCTATTTTAATATACTGGGTGTTCGTTACTAAAGCACAAATTCAGTCAACATCTAATAGGTACATCTTACTTTTTTTAAATAGAACACTCTGTATATGTTTACATCACTGAATTCCTATTAACAAGTGCTTTGATTTTTATTAAGCATGCTTTATGTCTATCTCTTTTACTTTTTAAGTTATTATAGTTTTCATTAATTTTTCATTATTGCGATCATATTTGTAATCTTAGTAGGCGATTATTGTAAAAATGAAAGCCAGAAAATAAATATTTAATATAAAATCACAAGAACAATTAAAAAATAAACAAATAAACATAAGTAAACATGCAATAAACTGTGCCAAATACATAAAAAATGATTAGAATATCGGGTTTGCGATATAACCGCCATTTTGTCTAAAGCACATTTGCAATCAGATGTATTGAAATTCAGCAGAATTAACTATATTATGCGCAGAATGAGGTGGTGCTTTATCATGTTGAAGCCACATTTACCCTCTTATATCAAGAGGTACATCGTCCAATAACTCTCTAAATTCATTTTCAAGAAAGTGTAGGTATAATAATGACCTGCTCTTGCTGTGAGGTTACCACAAAAAAAAAGTATGGTCCTAAAAGTTTGTTTCGAATGATACCTCCCCATATGTTAAAGACTACTGCTACTGTTGATCTACTGTCCTGATAGCATGCGGATTAACTGTGTCACACTAATGAAAATTATGGCGGTTAACGTGATAATTCTTCTAGAAGGCAGAGCTGCTAGCTGTTTATCTAGGTCCTACTAACAAAACATCAACCTTCGATTGAAATCACATTGATCTAGTTATTGTACCAACTGATAATGGTAAGGATAAAATTTATTTTTGTTTCAAATGTTCTCAAATTCCTATTGAGCTTAACACAACCTCTCTAGAAATATTTCTGGATTCAACAACACTGAAAATTCGCTTTCTTCGGTGGTTGCACTCCTTCAGTCTTCTAAAAGAGATCTCCTTTCAGCGCACTTCTTGACTGTACATACGTGAAACCAGAAAATTGTTTGCCACATTCTCCCAGTACAGATACCACACTAACTCAGTGTTCGGCACTGTAGGGAAAGCGACTCTCCTACTATCCCTGTAGGGAAATCGAAAACAAGTGTGTGAGTCAGGCGGCCAGCAAAGATCGGCCATTCAAATTAAAAACAAATGTAGATGGCTGTCGCATATTACACACTTCAACGTAATAAAAATTGGGTTTAAGAATATTTAATATTTATTGATTATAGTAATAAAGTGTAGTATTATTCTAAGATGACAACGTACGCAAATAAATATGTAGGTACACCCGAGGAAATAAATAAGCGAACGATTCGAAATGAAGGAGCAAGAGAGAAGATATCGGTTCCATTTTTCGCCTCATATCTACTTATTGATAGCGCATTGTGCACAAAAAGTTGACAGTATTTAAACTATTTTTGCAAATTTATTTAATTTTAAATAAACGTGCCGATATAAATGTCATTCGTAAAATAACATGAGACTTCTTTCATAATTATAATTATTTGAGTTGTTGTTTGAAATAAACTTGATTTATGGGGAGACTAACGTTTGTAAGGTCACCTATAAGTTCATAGGAATACGTGGATGGAGATAATACCATAATAAATTATAATTTTACCTCCTCACCAGCGTTCCTTAACCCATTAGCCGTAAATGTTACTTATAAAAGGTTCTGCATAGGTATTCCAATTAATTTTGGATGTCATGGTAAATTAATCCAACGCTTCTTGAATGTTTAAAATGTGCACATTTAATTATTGTTAGTAGGAAAGGAAGCAAATAATGAAAAAATACAGAGTGTCCTCTTTAAACTGAAACAGTCTGTTACATGGTCTAATAAGAAGCGATAATTTCCAATGGTCAAAATATTTCAAGAACTTAGTTCATTATCAATAACTTCTTAAAAATTGTAATTAATTATGATGTTTGGTGTTTCATACACTTCTACAATGTCATCCACCTTGGGCAACCTGGTATAAACGCAGCACTTGTAATATAAAAATAATATGTATTTCATTTCATCTAAAATGTAAATATATAGATATATTATGGAAACAGCAAACTTCATTTGATTTTTTTTGAATTTTATTAAAAAGACAAATTAACAAAAAATACATTTTCGTAAAAATAAAACAAAACTGCCTAGAAATATCGTAGAAGTTATATGGACAAATCAAAAATATATAATAAACAATTAACAAAAATAAAATACTTTAAAAAATAAAATAGAAAAATAGAAAAAATGATCAAACTGTAGTTTTAAATTGAAATTTTACATACTTGCATATCTTGCCACAACTAACGCATTCATTATGCCCAGATATGTTTTTGGAAAATAAAAATTGCGTTTCCCATTCTTTGTAAAGAACACGACTTTTTGCGCTCGGAATATCCATTATATGTAACTCAACGCTCTACGTTTCAGTGACTCAATGTGCTCTATGTCGTATGTTATATTCTCCTTGATAAACTTATAAAAACTGCAAAAACGCTTGAATTATTTGGGGGGGGGGGGGAATGTAAACAGTTAGCTCCTACGGGCCACCTTGCCGAGCGCTGCACTAACCAATTCCACTTTCGAAAATATTATTTTCTACAAATAATTTAATTATTCACTGTCATTGTCATTATATAATCGTCACCTACTAAGATTACAAGTATGACAGCTACAATGAAAAATTAATCAAAACTGTAATAACTCGAAAAGTAGAACAGACAGACAATTTACTATGCTTAATAAAAATCAAAACACTTGTTAATAGGAATTCAATGATGTAAACATATACAGGCTGTTCTATTTAAAAAGTAAGATATATCCATTAGAAGTTGACTGAGTTTGCGCCTTAATGACGAACACCCATTATATTAAAATACAACTACAAACACATTTGCAGGTGTAAGTAGGTCCGTACTAAGATATTTCAAAATTTGGTTCATTTATTCTAAGTGGTAATTAAATTACAATCACTTTTCTCAAACAGTGCATGCAACATAATTTTTAGAAAATCAAAAATATCTTGGAAATTAATGAGTTTAACGCTAAAGTATTTTATATATTTTATTTGTTTAAATTTACTGGTGCGTTTAATAATGTAATAATATTGGAGGTGTTGCATTTAAAAAAAGACAGTTTGGAAAAAAAAACCCTACCAATCACGTTCATAAACATGAGCTTACTAGCGGTCAAATTTTTGCAAACTATTGCCACAGTGTTATCACTATCAAAAACAAACTTCCATATTCCAAAACTAGGAAATTTTGGATCTGGGGAATACAGTAAAGGGTTTCTTTGGTGGCCATGATATTGACGTTTAACCATTAATTATAATTATTAAAAAAAAAACAAGTTTTCTTGTAGGTTCATTAAAGACACAACTATCAGGAAAGGAAAGCGTCTGTAGTTTCAGAATCTTACTTCTATTATGATCGATTCTTACCATGACGAAAGTGTTTAAAGTCAAAGCAGAAAATTTGCCAACAGAGATGTGTACCGGCTTTTGCATTCTCATCATAGTTATTAGCATGATTTTCTTAAAGTCTAAACTGGTCGATGACCACTTGCTTTGATAGATCGCTGTTGGAATTTCCAAAGCCTCAAACATAGAAATGGAATATTTTAATCCAGTGAAATTGAAAGAATTGTGGTAAACCTTTCATGATTTTTACATCTTTAAAATCCACTTACACTGTACGTCAGCTCATTTCCAACATAGCTATAAGTAGCTACTTGTATTTCAATCGCCAATAAATAAGCCAACTCATTACCCAGAAGTCTCATTCCTATCGGCAACTAAAATATTTTGAAAAAATATTTTTATATCAAAGGGTGCTCGATTAGGAAAGGTATAAAGTAATATCTCAGGAAAGAACAAAAATTGCGACTGCTTCATTACTTTCGACATTTAGGTGCCTTGATGTGATATTCCTAGTGTTAAGATGGTTTTATATTTACCAATTTCATGATCAACGACTAGAACTTTTGTAATTAATTTCTAATTCAGCTTAAAGTTGCCGTCAAGATTAAAATGATAAGCAACCGTTTTATATTTGTTAAGAAATTGATTAACGTCAAGAAATCCTAGAAATTGATATATCTAGAACATGTACGAATTATTTAGTTAGTACTTACATGTTCTACTTTACAAATTTCAAATGGTTACAATATTTTTCATAACATAGTGATATTTAATATTCATATTCCTGTTATGCAATTTTGAGAGGTATAACTGTAAAGTTGTAGATTATTTAATGAACATTTTTGCCATTTTCAGAGATAAATAATTATTAATATCTGCATTTTTAAAGTAGGTATGTATTTTAAATACAAAAATATATCCATTTTGACACACACCAAATATTGTTAATATAATTTTTTTTAATACGGACGTTATATAATAAAGGTATAATCATACTTGAAAACGTATTAAATAATTGACGATTCTTTCATGTATCTTAGTTTTGTGGAAATTGAAATAATAAACTTTTAAATGAAGAAAATTAATTTTTTATTGACGTTGCGCTAATGGCCAATTGGTTTTTTCAAAACTGTCCAATAATTATAAATAAATCTTAATTGATTAAATTTGTAAAAAGAAAATGAAATATATTCATATTTGTAATTCACTTGAATTTTACATAACTGTTTTATTCACAACATAATATGTCATTCTTATAAATTAATGTAATTAGTTTAAGTATTTTAAATTTTCATTTTTAAATATTTTTGGTTCTTCTCCAAATTTATATTTAAATGTCACTGTTAAATAATTTACGACTTTATAGTTATACCTGACAAAATTAGATATATGAATATTCAAAATCGCTATATGTCAATGAAAAAAAATGTAACGTTTCAAAACAGATTTTAAAAACCGATTTCAAACACGGTTTTAAAAACCGGTTGTTTTGAAAGCGATTAATTGCCACATCCAAAGGCAGTTAATCGGTTTTCAGTGAAAATCGATTTTAAAAATCAATTCCAAAACCCTGTTCTTAAAATCGGTTTTGAAATGGGCCTTTAGAATAGGTATTTTGGAACAGCAATAAATTTTTGCATTGCGACATATAAGCATATTCAATATTTGTATACCCGAGTCGTAAATTATTTAGTGGACAGACAGTTTTCAGAGATAATTAATTACTAACGTCTCACTTTTTTTAAAGTGCGTAACTATTTTAAAGACAAAAAATATATTAGGTAATACGAAATAAATGCCTGTTCTGTCTTAACACATACTAAATGTTGTTCATATTCTGTTAATACATATTTACAATTATATCTGAAAACGGCATAATATCCATTAAATAATTTACGACTTTACAGTTATACCTCTCAAAATTGCATAACAGATACCTGAATATGAAACATCACTATATACGTATACAATGAAAAAATTTGTAACCGTTTCAACACATTTTAAAAACCGATCTTCAAACTCGGTTTTAAAACTGGTTACGGTTTTTGTCTTGCTGGCGATTAATCGCCACAACCAAAAACGGTTTTGATTCGCAGCACTAAACAAAGATATTGATCTTAAAGAAAATCTTGATATACTCACTGTTATCAGAAGTGTTACACATAGAAGGAATATTTTGTTCAACTTTTCTTTTGGGAATGCGACAGTTTTACATCAAAATTGAAACGATAAAATTCGCAAGAAATTTTATCAACATGTAATACGAAGAAAAATAATAATGTGTTTGGCGACCCCGTAATTGAGCACACTCCTGTACACGTCTAGGCATCGACAAAAGGAGATAGTCGATATCTGCTTGGGCAACTCGTTCCAAGCAACTTGAACTTTCTGGAGTAGCTGTGCCAGAGTGTGCGGTGGATGGTGCAAAGTTGGCCAGTCTCCTCCCCATGATATCCCACACACGTTCGAATAGGGTTTAAATCCGGTGAACGGGGTGGCCACGGCAAAACATTAACGCTGGCTTCTTAAACAAAGTCAATAGTTCGACGAGCATTATGGAGACGTGCGTTGTCTTGTTGAAAAAGGACGTGTGGACGGCCATCTAGATAAGTTAGTAAAGTGCTTTGTAGCACGTTATCAACATAACAGGCAGTTGTCATACTGCCTTTAATAAAGAGAAGTGGTAAACGGCTACCACAGGCAATAGCCCCCAAACCTTTACTCCAACAGTCTTCTGGACATGTCTCTTAACAGCAAAGCCAATATCATGTCGCTCTCCACGCCGCGCCGGCATCGTGCCCTTCTACGGCCATCGTGCATACCTAGACAGAATCGTGATTCATCGCTAGAGACGACATTTTTGTCATTCTGCCTCCCAATGCTGCCGTTCTCTGTACCAGTTCAAAAGTTGACGACAGTGGTCCGCAATCAAAGGAAGCACTAATCGTGGACGGTATGAAAAAAGGCCAACGGCGATATAGTGTACCTATAGTAACAGGTCTATCTTCTTCTCCAAACCATTGGTTAAGGATTTGACGCGTAGTAGCAAAACGGTCACGTAGAGCTGGTTGTCTGAAGCGCCTATCTTGTCGCTCTGTGGTACGTCTCGGTTGATCAGTTGGTCTTTTTCGTGTTCCTCTATCTTCTTCTGTCCACACATGCACGTTTAAATTAGGGGAGGGTAGAATTTATTCTAAAGAAATTGTTAAATATTTTGGGGTTATTTTAGATGATAAATTAAATTTTAAAGCACATATGTATTCAGTATATTACCGCGAAATGTAGGGAAATGAGTAATAAAATTAGAGCACCGGCTAGGATTACGTGGGGTTTAAACGGTAACGCGGCGGGAACTATTTACAGCAGCGCTATTGAACCGGCAATGTTATACGCGGGGGGCGATATGGGCAGACGCGTGTAAAATTAAAGAAACTAAAAAATTAATCAGGGCGCAAAGATTGTTAATTAACGGTTAGAGCCGCGAACGCATATTCATCTATTTCGGCAGACGCAGCGTGTGTTATTTCGGGTATTTCACCAATAGATTTACGTTTGAGGGAACTCAAATTTCGTAGGGACGCGAATAAAATAGGGTTTGAGGGTTTGATTACGGCAACGGGAATTAGATTAGAACCGGGCGATTTAGAAAGGCGAGTAGATATATCTATAGGGGGTGAATTCATCCCGCGGAATTAAAAAGTATTAGTTATGATAAATTTATAGGCACTTTTCGAGAGGGTTTAGAAATTTTTACGGATGGGTCGAAGGGTGAGGGTGATACAGGGGCGGTTTTTGTTGTTTATAATAGGAGAAATACATAATCAAAAGTTTAAATTAGGGGATCATTGCAATATTTTTCAGGCAGAATTAGTTGCAATAAATCAGGCAGTAGTTTATAGTAGGCGCGAATGGGAATTTATGCGGGACGTAAGAATTAAACAGATAGCTTATCTGTATTACAGGCGTTAGGGAATTTAAAAAATCCGATACTTGGGATATGTTGAGCGAGGGGGATATAAACCTTTTTTGGGCTAGGGCTCATGTAGGTACAATCGGTAATGAGATGACGGATCAATTAGCGAAAGAGGCGGTATCTTGATTATTAGATTTGGGCTAATTTCGGCTAGTGTAGTTAAAAAAGCGTTTAGGGATAAATTTGATAATGATTGGCAGAGTAGGTGGGATAATATCTTAAATGGGAGGTGGACTAGGAAATTTATCGGTATAGCGTTACACATTTTAGGGAAATGAGGGTTAACAGGTCACGGTAATTTTAAATCATATTTATGTAGAATTGGGAGGGTTAATGATTCGCTTTGTGAGTGTGGTGGGGTAGATACAGCGGAGCATGTCTTATTTGAATGTCCACTCACTGATGAGAGGCGGTCGCGTACGGAAGTTAGGGCATTAGTTATGGGGTTAAATTGGCCGCGACGCGAAGCAGATATTAGAGATAATGAGTCGGTCGAATGGTGGGATTTTTTTAGTAATGTTGCTAATGAACTAGATAGGTTACGGCATGATATTTAGATAGTAGGGTAACACGTTTATGAATGAATATTTGATGCTTTTTAGTGGTCGGAATTAGTGTTAAACTACAAATATTTAAAATATAAATCTTTATTTAATTACTCTTGGTTAGAATAATTAGGATTAAGTTATTATTAAGTATTGGAATAGATACTGCTGTTGTTTTGTTTGGTTTTAGGTCATCATCTTTCCTGTTTCAACTTTCAATGTGTGAAAAAGGGAGCAGCTACGCGAGGACGGCAAGGCTGTCGGAATGATAATAATAATTTGCGGCTATCAGTAATAAGGTCTGGGACTTCTTCCCTGATCCTTTCAGAGTAAGGTTTTTGCCATGGTTTTCCCTTATTCCGTGGACATTGATAGTATATATAAGTATGTTATATATAATCAGTGTCCTTGGCGAATGCTGGGAGATAACGAAAGTCGTTCCATGGCCGCATTTATTAATAACTGATAGCTGACTGATTTACAGTAGACTCGCGATTATGTGAACTAATCACATTTCACATATTTCATCATTTCACAAAAGTAGTATTCATATTGTCGCGAGGCTACTGTATTATATTTTTGTTATTAAGAATCATAGGGAAATTATTTAGTTAGAGTAGGAACATTTTAATTGTTATGGAACCCATATAGTACTTGGAATAGGTAGCCTCGTGTAGTACCTCTTTTAGGTGGAGCACGGGGTTGGAATGATTTGTAATAATTTAGTTTTCATAAATAAAGTGTCCACACATGACATACACGCTTTACCGTAATGGGAAATGCAGTACAATTAACACGGCGGCCAATTTTGCGGTAGGACAAACCAACGTCTCGATAGGTAACAATTCTACCCTTGTCAAAGTCACTAACACGGTGATAATTTTGACGTCTTAGGCCTTTTGTCACGCTTAGCATTCGTGGACGGACGCGCAATAACTAAACATTTCGGTACTAGTTAGAGCTTATAAACAGGTTTCTTCACAAAAAAAATCTAAGAGATAATTCTTTTTCACAAAAAATTATCAAAGATAAAAAGTTTACATTCCTACACTGTTGAAAATATTACGGTTGTGGCTTAATTTTGCGCTATGTCAAATATTTTAGTGTTGATTTTTTCAAACTTTGCCAGACGAGTTGACTTACGCGTATTTAATAGAACAGGAAATTACTAGAATTCGTGTGAATTCTTTGTTCAGATTATGAGGATGACTATTTTTCTAGACATTTAGAAGCGTCAACCAATCAGAATTTTTCCCTCGGATAGAAATATAGAAACCCCACCTATTCTAATACAGTATTGCATTATACGCACCACCTGCATTGCACGTGTATCTGTTTTCGTGTTTGATTCTCCGTATTAACATATCCAAACAAACCACCAAATGTGACTGACTTGCAAAGTGTAACCTCGTGTTATTAAACGTTAATTCCAGTGGGCATAAAAAATTCAACATCTTAAAGATGTATTGGGAACATCTATTTACGCAATTAGTTTAGACTTGAATCAAATAGCATAAACATTCACTTAATTTTATAATGGTTCTCAAAAAATCATTTTAAAATTGGTATGTTTCGTGGAAACCAAAACTTGTGAATTAGTGGTTTTGCATATTTATAATTGAGAAAACGTCTTAAGAGAGAATATTATAGCACTAAGAAATAGGAGTTGCATATTAAAAAGACGTGTTTAGAAAATGGTGTTAAAACACCCAATAGATCGCATTCATTTAGTTAAACAGCTAGTAAATTTGTTTAGTCTAGATCAAATAAAATGTGACTAGAAGTATTTTATAATTCCACGTGTCGGTTGGACAAAATAACCCCTTAGCAATAGACAATACTTGACTATCTTTGCTCGTCAATTTAAACTTCTATAGTTCTCAACAAAATAACACGAAAAAGAGTGTGGACCTCTCCTGACTATTAAATTAGTCAAAAAAGTGTTAAAATTTTCAATAGTGTACCGTAGTGTGCTTTAAATATAGTTATTCTGATGCCAAAAAGCTGAACAAATTCTTTCTTCTGGGCGTAACACTTCTAATGTCACTGAGCATATTTATTGATAGGTGTAAAGCGACACTCCTTGTCTAAGAACTAAGCTCAATTTTAAGATTTCAAGATTGATCAAGAAATTGACAAATGTAAAAACGGTACGTATTAGATTTCTAAAAATTATCAGTATTTTGAAAAGTGTATCACATAAGTTCGTTGCAGTCACGATGGAAAGGAATCCAAGATTGTAAAAATCAGATAAGAAGCGGGGTATTCAATTTAAAAGAAATAAATAAAGGAAATAAGCTTCGTTTCTGAGATATTTTCGCTGAACACGGTGTATATTTGAATCTTTTAAGAATAATTACCGAGGAAACCAAATAGAGACATGTACATAGTACGACTAACGATATCAGAACTTGAAGTAACACCAAAGGCGAATAAATGGTTTCCAGTTCCTGACACACACTGAAAATTCAAAATAACCAAAAAATCATTTAAACATTATCAAGCTGACACATTTATTGCATAATATATTGTGTGCATATACTCATTGATATAAAAGGTTGCAGCAACATTTATTACCCAATTAGCACTTGCAGATGTTTAACACATTTTTTTATCCTCTTATCGCATTCTCTCATTAGTACTTTTTGGTAAACAAAGGAATCCTTCAATTGTTTTGATATTTCGCGACGAACATTAGTACTTTTTTCAAAAGCCATACTGCATACAGTGAAGTGGGCAGTTACCAAAGACACTAATGCAACAAACATCATGTCTAAACCTGTAAAAATTAAGTGTAAAACATATTTGCACAAATCATTAAAAAGTAATTTACCAACTGTGATGTAACCGCAATTTAATAAGGCTAAACATTGTGTAATCACTGCGAAACTGAAGGAGTACTTCGACGATGCATAGTTGAAAGGTATCCAACTGTGATACGGTAATTTTTGTAAGTAAATAGTAGTGCTATCGTTTTGATAGTTTATGTATTTATTTCCTGATATTACGGTGTCTGTTAAGCTTAATATACCAGCTGATATCGGTACCAAAGATGCGACGATGAAGAAGCTTTTAGTCCAGATGTTCTTAAAACGTTTCTTCTCTGATATTATGTTTTCATTGTCAACATTATTTTCTGAAAAAGTATTTTCCTTGGCTTCTAGCAATTTTATGATACGCAGAATGTTCTTCCTGTAATAAAACCAGCCAAAAACCTTGGCTAAAGTCAGTATGAACGACATGGTCATATTTAAATTTGCTATTAGATCGTTCAGATCAGATGCGGATTCCTTAAGCGCTACTAATTCTGCTATCGTGAAATATATCATTGAATAACAGACACAAATCGAATTATACATTACTAAAATCATATAATTCGAATCTTCCTTATCCGGAACCCACAAACCTGACAGCTTTAAAATCTTTACATTTAAGTCGAAAAACCCCATTTCCATGTTTCAATTGGAAAGAGGATATTAGAATCAACAGGAAATTATTCCCGTGGTAATGCATCATGTTAAAAATACAAATAACAATAAAAAAAAAAAACAAAGTTGAAATAATTTGTAGGTACGCTTCATGTCAAGAACAGTGCTGTTCGCTTCCGTTTTGATTTGTAATTAAGTAATAAATAATTCAATAGAAAGGTGTACTCGTGTGTTTTAGTAATACGCGAACTGGCTGATGTGAATCTTAATTATGGAGGATCTGTGAGTGTTATGGGAAACTCTCAGGGATTTTAGTGAATATGTGGAAGGTTCGAAAGCATCAATTTACATATATGATTTTGATAGGGTTCTGAGTTTAATTTAGATATAAAATTGTTGATCGATTTCTGTTTGTAACTTAAACATTTAGTAGTGCCTAATTCTTGATCTTATTTTTTTATTTAGCCAATATTTTTCAATAGGTACTTTTCTTGGTTGGAGTATGGCTCGATAAAACAATAATTAATTTTACCGATCTTTTTCAATCCCTGGAAGATTTATTATTTTAGTTATGTGGTAATAGCAAGTGTTGCGGTCAGTGATATGACCGATGCGCGAAGCGGGATTGCTTAAGGAATGGACTGTTTGTATTCTGTTCCGCACTGGTTTTAACAGACGATCAAAATTAACACACGCGTGACTAAATATACAAACTCAATAAAATAACTTGAACATTAATATACTTTTTAAAATGACTGACATAAAACACTCTACTGTCAACAACTTCACAAAATTACACACCGTCGCTTCACTAGATATAACTATACTGTGTTACATAATGCTTGCATAATGCCGCCCACGTTGAAGGGTTCTTCTTTCGAAATAAACGACAGTGAATTATATTTAGTGTGTGTACTACAAAAGTATATATAGAGTACATAGCGATAACATGCGCAGTTAACTAACGGTTTCTATTGGTAAATTTTGTGCGTAGGGCGTTTTAATTTTTCATGAAATGTTTTTACCACGGCAGCACGCACTACACCATCCTTGCCAGGACATATTGCAGATATTCTCCCTATCGGCCATTGCACAGGTGAAACATTATCTTCTTTTAGTATCACTAGTTGACCAACACGCAAATTGTCATCAGTATTCGTATTCCACTTTTTGCGATGCTGCAATTGATGCAGGTATTCTTTGGACCACCGCTGCCAGAAATGCTGCTTGATCATCTCGAGTAGTTGCAGGCGCGATAGTCTGTTTACGTTGAGATTTGTCAAGTTAGGTTCAATGTGGCATGTGAGGGAGCCGATGAGGAAGTGTCCAGTAGTGATGGCAGAAAGTTCTGTGGGATCTTCCGATAGTGGAGTTAGCGGGCGAGAATTCAAATAGCTTCTATTTGTGCGGAAATCGTTGCTAATTCTTTATATGTTAGTAAAGCATTACCAACGACTCTACAGAAATGATGTTTAAATGATTTCACCGCCGCCTTTAGTGGCCAAGAAAGTTCTAATGCTGTTGGTCTCCTCTTCAATTTGAAATCTTTCGCAAATCATGAAGTTCTCTACTTGCCCCTACAAAATTAGTTCCGTTGTCCGAGTAGATGTTAGCAACCATTCCTCTTCTAGCTATGAATCTTCTTAATGCGTTTATGAAGGAGTTGTATCGAGGCTAGAAACAATTTCCATATGCATCGCTTTTGTTGCCCTGCAAATGAATACAGCAATACAAACCTTCATGGTTTGAGATTTTCTTCTCATGGATTCACGAATTAGAAAAGGACCACAATAATCAACTCCAACATTGATAAACGGTCGTTCTAGCTCTATGCGAATATTTGGCAGGTCACCTATTATTGGTTGATGAGCAACTGGTTTGTGTTTAAAGCATACTACGCACTTCCTGATAACATGACCTACAGCGTGCTTACCAGATAACGGCCAAAATTTGTTTCTGATTAATGCCAGAGTTGTCTGAGTTCCAACGTGAAAATTGATGCGATGCTCGTGTTTAATTAGCAGTCGTGTAAACGGATGTTTGCTGGGGAAATATGATAGGATGCTTCTTGCCATATGTGTAAGAGGCATGTTGAAGTCGCCCTCTGATTCGTATTATACCGTCAGAATCAAGAAAGGGATTTAGAGTTAGTAATTTATTAATGGGCTTGAGTTTCATATTTAGCTTGAGTGATTGTACTTCATCAAAGAATGATTCCTCCTGTACGATTTTCACTAGAGTGCTTAAAGTAGAATTTTAAAAGTTAAATAACTTGGCAACTTTGCATTCGAAATTTGAAACGAACATATGTATTTGTAGCATTCATTACAACAAATAAATATGCCTAAAAAAATAAATTTGGTTTCATTTGAAAAAATTAAGTTGAGTACGGTCCTGGAAAACTGATACACCCCGTGAACGTGAAAATTTCTTTCCATCAGGTATGAAGCCACATTGAAAAATCTTTTATGAGACATGTTTCAGTTAATATCGACCAATATCCGACTACTGACCCACCCGGTATATAGGTCAAACTAAACTATGCTTAAAGAACCGTATCTAAAATTATAAAGCACCTTCTTTAAATTTAACTGCTTAAAAAACATGAAAGAAATGAACACCACTGGTTTGATTTTATTAATACTTAGATAATAGCAAAAAAAATTATCATCCAAGGAGTATTTTAGAAATGATATGCGTAAAAAAAAACAGTATTAATTAACGCACACTACCAATCTATCCAAAATTTACTCAATATTATTTTAGAAATTTTGAAGTCAATCTATGTACATTAAATATTATTAATATTTTTCTTAACATCTTACAAGAACTTGCATATGTTCGCCTCTCAATATGTATGCATTTAAACAGTTCTAGTTGTTCCACAAACCATTTTAAATTGTTTGTAATGTTATTTTTAAGTACTTAATTTTAAATTGTATTATTTTGACAAAAATAAAAATAAAATAAAAAGTAAAATAAATTTTATTCATCTGTAATGGTTTTAGCGGTGTTCCCCATTATTCGGTTTTTTTTTTTGCGATAAAGAAAGTGCAATAGTATACAGACTGTTCTATTTAAAATTGCAAAGTTGGCAGTTACTTACAGTACAACCGAAAGCCCGTCATGACTAACAATTTTTTCTGACATACGTCCTGAAATGCAATATAAATCGGCTTATAAACGATGTTTAACTTAATTCATAAGGGAACTATCGAAGCTTGACGTACTAATGCAGGATTCTGCATAATTTTTTTTTTGTCTATTATCGTTTATAGAGGAATTTACTCCCATTGAAACATTCTGTATAATTATATTTAAATTTTGGTTCTCTTTTTTTTTTAATTTTGTAGTTGTAGTTCCGATAAAGTTGTATACAACGTAGAAATATTACATTACTCTTAATATTTTTTTTGAAAACACTAACCTTTGAATGGTTTGATTATTTTTTCGGTCACATATTTTCCTCTGTATCAAAAAAAAAAAAAATAATAAAAATACTTGCATTGTAATTAAATATACGTGTTCTTATTTTTTAGCCGTTGCATGCTGATCTCGGCAAAGAAAGTGTTAAAATTGGGTAATGAGGTCAACCTCTTATCCTTCTGCACGCTCGAGTAAGTGTTCGCTAATTTTTTTGTTTTGTTCTTAAACCATCTGCCTTCTACTAATGTAAGTATAGTGTGTGAAATAACCGTTATATAGTTATAGATATTTATACATTCATGCGTAATGTGTACTCTGTCAACGGAATCATGTTTACAATTTCCGCAAATGTAATCTTACGAAATGAGAGATGTGGTGAAACAATTCTGCGATTATCACCGCAAGGAGCTTTCAGTAGGCATCATAATGACATGACAGTCAGTGAACGCATGTATTTAATTGCTTCTGTGACGGAAGTTACTGTAGAAGCAAGAAGTTACAGCATCCGTATTGGAATAAGACCACCTTAGCTGATGCTTTATAACAATAGTTGCGAGCTGGTAATTATTTCTATCAAACGTTTAGCTGATAGGAAATATATTAATACTGTCGTTTTATTTGCGAAAACTAAGGTGGCATTTTCTTCCTTATTTATTAATTTCATTCGGGTAATATATAATTAGGTATAACTTTAGTAAGTGTATTGTATATATACATATTAAACAACAATTAATTACATTTACTTCAAAACAATCTTTGCCGTCCTAGTAGGTATGGTATTATTTGCTTTTCTAACGATCGCAATTGAAAAAAAAACGACGTGTCGTATTCAATTATGTGCAATAAATAAACAGACTGTACGACGTACGATGTTGAGTCGGATAATAAAAATGTAGAATACATACTCCTGTCTTTGATGACTAGAAAACTTGTATGCTTTCTATTGATAGAAGTGTTTTGCATATCGTTTGCTGGAATCTCACCCAATCTTTTAACTGCTGTTTTTGTATTCGCATAATGTCCGATTAGACAATATTTTCTTATAAGTGATGCAATATTTCACCGATGGAGGAGTTAAGGTTTAGTCAATTCTCTGGTATGCAATATAATTAGAAAAAGTTTAATTAATGCTTTTCGTTGTTTGTAATGAAATGGGAGCTGTAAACGCCGAAGGAATGATTTAAATGAAGTGTATTTGAATTGAGACATGTAACACATTTTTAAGCGATGAATGTGTGGTGAACCATAAAAAAAAACACTCGAGGAATAGAAAGTACCTCTTAGCGTGGTCTAGTTATAAAAGTTCTTAATTTAATGAGAACAGTTATAGGTGAGTCATTTTTTTAAAGAATGAGTTTTGTTTTAACACTGGAAGGTACGGTAGCGGTCATTTGACAATTTGCAAAACTTGCCGCTTTTTCACACACTCTAATTCAGTTTTTTTTATTACTGATGCATTCTTTTCGAACTCATAATCTTAAAGATAGCGCTAATCACTTCTATACAGTGAGGACGCGTGGGTTGGAACAAATTCATTTAAAATTCAGGGGTTTGTTTTTTTGGAAAACGCTGGAGTACGTCGATTTTTGTTTTTAGTAGGGTTTTTTTTTTACGATAAATTTGTATATACAGTGTGGCCCAAAAAACAAATTACGACCATCAACTACATTTTTTCAAATGGAAACACTTATTTTTATATCCTTTTTGAATTCTCCATCGAATTATAAGTATGTTTCGTGTACCATTTCCTATACCTAAACTCAACAGTTATGGAGAAATTCATGATTGAATTAATTAAGACCATATTTTTGGGGATTTTTTTTTTTGTACCGAGCAAAACATTTCATGTTGTATTTATTTTGTTTTTTTAATTCTGGTATTTTCGATAATTGACTTGTCACCTGTCAACTTATAGTGACACTTCAAGTAAGTAATTGTCAAGTGCAGTTATAACGTTTGAAAGAATGGCACGTTTAACTGAGAAGCAACGAATAGAAACTTTCATAAAGACCTGGGTCACGTAAGAGATAATTATAAAACCAACCAACTTCCAGTTCCACAGGACACACAATTGAATATTTTGCTTAGCTGTAGACCAGTTAGTCTGTAAATCTTCTGTTCTAAAATACTTACACAAACACAAATGGCACCCTTACAAACGACATTTAGTTCAGGAACTTATTGAAGATGATCTCAACCGCAGATTAGAATTTCACGAAATAATGATGGATAAATGCAATGCCAACCCGTAATTTTTAAGTAAGATAGTTTTTACCAACGAAGCAACATTTTGTTTGAATGGTGTGATGAACACGCAAAATTGTCGATATTGAGCACCAGAAAATTCACACTGGAGTATGGAAAGTCGTACACAGTTTCCTCAAAAAGTAAATGTGTGGGCGGGAATTGCGGGTACTTCAAATATTAGATCGTTTTTTATTGAGGGAACACTTAATTCTGAAAATTATTTAAATCTACTGCAAAATTCCATAATACCAAGTTTAAATGCACTTTACCTGAATTGTGAGAACCTAAATCTAGCGACAGATTAGGTATGGTTCTAACAGGATGGAGCGCCCCCACACTATTCGCGAACAGTACGAGATTACCTACATAATATTTTCCCAACCAATATTGAATGACCGGCTAGGTTTACAGACCTAACTCCATTAGATTTTTATCTATGGGCCTATCTAAAATCCAAAGTATATCTCAATAAACCAGAAAATATCGAAGAACTGAAGAATAGAATTAGAGTCGAAATACAACAAATCCAGCCACAAACTTTAACTGAAGTGTTACAAGAGATTGAATATCGACTTGCCTATTGTCAGGAAGTTAATTGTCAACAATTTGAACATTTGACTTGATTTGTTCTGTTTTTTTTTTAATAAATTTACAAAAAAAACAAACCCCTGAATTTTAAATGATTTTGCTAAAGTCACCCGTCTTCCCAAATTTTGAAAGATTAATCGTAAATTTCTCGATAATGAATTTAGGTATAGCACCTAATACAAGAAACATACTTGGAATTGGATGCAGAGTTCAAAAAAAAAAAACAGGTATTTTCATTTAAAAATATTAGTTAGTAGTCATAACTTATTTTTGGCCTACACTGTATACATGAATGTACCATGAAAAAAAAATCTCAGCTAGAAGTAAAAATGAACGTGTCCGAACGTTTTTCCAAAAAAAACACCTCTGAATTTTAAATCAATTTGTTTCAACCCACGCGTCCTCACGAATTTTGAAAAATCAATTGCAAATTTCTCGAGAACTGCTGAGTTTAGATATAGGACATGGTACATGAAATAAAAAATAGGTGTTTTCGTTTGAGAAAATTTAGTTCGTCGTTGTAACTTTTTTTTGGGCCACACTGTATACATGAATTTACCATAAAAAACCTGCAGCCAAAAATAAAAATTGCCGTGTCCCAGCGTTTTTCTAAAAACAATTCCCTGAATTTTAAATGAATTTGTTCCAATCCACGCGTCCTCGCTGTATATACTATGAAGGCTAGAAAAGTACCAAATGAAGTCTGTATTTTTCTTTTCAAAAATCTTCAAACGTTCAAGAACTACACATTTACTCCGATGAATACCCTGATGAGTTTGTTTGATTCTTAATAGATTTGACAGCAATGAAGGGTTTTAAAAAAGTATATCGCTATTTCCCTGCGTGAAGACACTCATTTTTGCCTTGATTTTGAAGTAGTGAGACGATGTGACTGCGTTTATCTTTTAGAGGAATACCAACAAATGCTAGAGCAATCAAGGTAAAGGATCTCAGTTGTTTTTATAGCAGTTATTTTTAAAAACAAAACATTTTTAGAATTGATAGGCACACTTTTATAAGAAATCTTACAAAGTAATCACTTATTTTTAGTATCTATAGCGAGTTTAGATTATAATTGTAAAACCTCTGGTTCTGTATCTACAAAAGTTGATACGGAAAACCGTATATTGATGTATTAATTAGCCAGTTACCAGCGAAAATCTATTGGGAGAATCTACTCAAAAACCTATCTGGACATCTATAACCATAAGAGATTCACAAAATGCACCAACTTGAGTAAGAGCAATATCTCTACATTAACAGAGATCCTTTTGGGGCTTTGGAAACTGAAAGGATATCTGAGTAAGCTTGAATTAGCGAAGGGAACCTAATTAATGGAGAAAAAAGGTCTAAATCCACAATCACCGTTTATTTCAAGCTACCGGTTTCGTAGAATACCATATCAGACTTATGGTAATGTATTTAAAGAATAGTCAAATAGAAAAAATGAATATAGTAGTTGTAGATTTTGTGGGGAACAGGATGAAACACCGATCCATCTCCTCTCAAATTGCGTAGCACTGTGCAACTCAAAGGTGTTGCACCTGGGTGCATGTGAAATCGAAAGGGAGAGCTTTACCTAATTTGAGATTTTCTCATGCACTGCACTTTTTAAGAGGAATGGGTTTGGTTTGCGGCAAAGATAGGAGACTCAATAGATCTTTTAGGTCGTAGTGCACTCTCACCCCCACCTACAGACATACATAGCCATGCGTTAAAATTAGCCAACACAAATAATCATAGGCTAGTTAGACAAGACAACAGCACAGAATATCTAACAAATAGAATATCATCTATCTATGAAAATAATGCAAAAGAAAGTAAAGTAATTCTAAAAATAAGCGATATACTTTCATTTTGAGATCAAAAGAGCCGACAAAGAGATTTTTCTGATTATTCTGGTTGTTAGATATTCTGTGACATCAGATAGAGACGAGCTATGGAAGAAGAATTCGCGTTGTTAATAAAAAACGATACATTGTCACTGACTGTTCTATGAGAGGGGGTATACATACCGGGTTTTTTTTTTCCATTACACATATATTACTATATCCTATGCGTAGTTCTAAAAGAAAATGTCAATGCATTGGAACCGACCGGTAGGCAGTGTTGCGCATCAAAGAATAATTCTTTATTAAAATGATTATTTGAATGAAATTTTAATCAATTATTCTTTATTTAATATTAGGTTATTGTCGAATGAAGTGGTCCGGCATTATTTGAATAAGGAATTATTGAATGAAACGTTATTTAAATAAAGCATTACTGGAATAATTGTCTCACGAAATAAATCGTTATTCAAATAATAGAATAAACTTGATTCAGGTACTTATATGTAGAGTTGGGCAAATTTTCCGGCGCGGCAGGTGCGTATTCAGCACGTGCGCTTCAACTCATATACTCCAATAAAGCATGAACGCGTCAGGGTTGGGATTAATATCATAATCTGACCCTGAAAATATTTTTTTTCTACTATTGAAACTTATTACAATAAGGAGATATATTGTCTACTTGATTGTCTAAGAAAGAAGTTAAGTACACTGTTTTTGATATATGCAACAGTCACCTACATATAATAAAATATTTGAAAGAAATAATTTACTTGTATTTTTTCGGCGGCAATAGTTTTCAATGTTTTCAAACAGAAAAATAGGGTACGTGAAACTTAAAACTGTGCCACAGAATAGAGAATAACCAGAAATTCCACTCCGGTGGTTGAATGGACATATATGTATCCTTTTTCAATTAAATTCTGGCAGTGTTTATATTCTCATCAATCTCTTTCAACCAATTCTTGGCGATGTTTTGGAACGATTGCGCATTACTATATTTTTTCAGTCAGTTCCATTATTAAAAAAAAAAAAAAAACAATGCGCACCGTCGGATCAACCTTTGCGCTCTGATGTTGAAAAAGAAACACATTTTCTTTCAGCACGTTGTAAAAAATAGATTTTATCATTGAAAAAATAATGCATGCCCTCGATTATGAAATGTACACATAAACAAACATACCACCAATTCTTTTAATCCCAATAATTATTGCAATATAATTATTAGTGTTTGATTTGTTGATGAAGTTTCACCGTTCACGGGGCGTAACTGAAACTGCTCTATGAACTTTTTGTTAATTATTTGTAACAGTTTTGAGATGAAAACACGGGTGCATTTTGTAATTTAATTTATTAGAAAAACATTCAACACACGCACTATACAAAAAAATAAAGGTAATGATCTTAACACTAACTGTTTGCTATAACTAAATTTTGCTTAGACAACTAATATGATCCTGTTTGATTAAAAAATGATTGAGTATTTCTATTGCGAAGTATTTGAAGAATTGCAAAGATTGCAAGCTTTTTACAGTGAGAAATTAACAAATTAATGTATTTCTGCTATTAACTGTAATAATTAGGAGGAATTTTTCCTAAGAAAAATGCTTCTCCTCACGCAGGATTCGAACCTGCATCCCCTCGTTTGCCGGACGAGTGCTTTACCAATTAAGCTAAGAGAAAATGTAAGCTCGAGCGTTTAACCGAACATATGTCGATAATAGATCTTGAAAAACCGACAAGACGGCAAATATGCAAGGATTGCAAGCTTTTTGCAGTGAGAAATTAACAAAGCTAGAAACACATACTCATGTAAAATGCTTTTTTTGGTATGACAACGAGGAAGAAATAATTATTGTAGAAGTTAATGATGACAGGGATGAAACTAGAAAGATGCATTTTGCACACATACGCAGTATAACAAAAAGATTTATTTCATTGAATCTTATTTCCCAGTGTAATATATAACCTATACACGTATGAGCTATGTCTTCTGTAGATTATACTAAAAGGCCGATACCTTGTCCGAAAACTATTCTCAATATTTACAACATTCAAAACAGATGGTCACAATTAAGAAGTAAAACCAATCATGTATTAATAGAACGCATGAAACTGAGTATCCTATGATGCATGGAGGAACAGCTGACCTTTGAGTTGTAGTCGAATATTTTACAGCTTCACGTACAAAACCATGAAAATGAAAATTCCAAGAAATGGAATTAAACTATGCAAAATATCGAATCGTCAAGAGCTTTTTGACGAAGATAAAAAAAACAGATTTTTGCGAAACAATGTTTTAATATATTAAATGAAAACGCAGAAATTTTGAACAAAACACCTATTTTTATCTGATGAGACTATATTTACCTTAAACGATGATATTAACTCTCATAACTTCTAGTGTATGTATTATACATTTATCCACAAAAAATACTAAGTTTCGTTTCCATTAACCTATTAGTTCTTGGTCTCATATATATTCTCATGGTCCAATTTTTATTGTCAGAAATCTCACATTTTCAAATTCTTGGTCTGTTGCAAAACCACATCATTTCATTAATCGATTCGCTGAATGTTGATAAATCTTCATTCCAAAGGAATGGGTCTCTGGCAAATTCTACTAATGCTGTCAGAAGTTTTTTAAATAGCACCTTCGAAAAAGCCAATGAAGTGGCACGTTTAACTCTATACCATGGTTCCCAAGATCAGCAATTTGTTTAAAACCATTATCTTTTTTGGGGTCACCTAAAAACTAAAGTTTACAACAACGTGCAAGTACATAACTTGGACGAATTGAAGACAGTATAAGTACTGCAAGTGATATAATACTGCTACAATTTATTAGAAATGATCTATGTTGTTTAAAAGATCGAGCAAGAGTACAAATAACGTAGTTATTTTGAAAATTTGCTGTGAAATAAAGGTTTGCCTTTACTATGTTGTTTTGTTTGTCTTAACTGTTAATACCTATAAACTTCTCCTAAACCCCTCACCACAAACTGCACTTTTTTAAATTAGGGTAGTTTTAGTGTAGTTATTTAGTTCAGTGTTTCTGCTGATGATGATAGCTTTTCTATCGAAACGTACGTCCAGTTTAATGCTGTTTGTGGTCAGGGGTTTAGGAGAAGTTTACAGTATTACCAGTACCACAGTTTGGAGTATTTTTGTTAATGCTAATACCTACTTAATGAAATTAAGTAAGAAATAATTAATAGTGAAATGTCAAACGTCAGGTAGCCAGTACAACTGGTTGCCTATTGACCAGTCACGAATTGACATTTTTTTTGGAACTACACATAGGAAAAATGTATATGTAATGAAAAAAAAAAGAATCCGGTATATGTTAACGTTATAGGCTCTGAAGCCATTGGCTTTTATTTTCATCACTATTTGTTTCCACTTTTTCTGGTCTTTTGCTGTTTCTTTGCACTTGTTTAGGCCCACCGCATTTATGTCGGCTTTCACTTCCTCAAACCACTTTTTTTGGTTTTCCTTTTCCCCTTCTCACGATTCCCCCTTCATATAACACTGGGTTTACAATTCCTCGTTCGGGTATTCGGGTAGTACGTTCTCATCATCTCGTTCTTTGTGCTCCTATTTTTTGCGTTATTTTCGCTTTTTGTACAGGTTTGCTTGCTTCTCTTTTTTGTGTATTTTTCTAGACGTTCACAATCATGTTTTTTTTTTTTGCGATTACAGCGCAATCTGTTACGAATCGAAAAAAAAGTTTCAAACAAAAACTACATACTTGATGGCGTAGAATCCGAATCTGCAATACAAAATGGGGGTTCCCGTTTAAGACTTCAAAGTTGTCCCTCCTCCCGCTCTGGAGGAGTGAGGTGGGGGATCGAGTTCGGCCCCATTCAGTGAGCCCCCTATATTACAACATATCTTATTAAGATCTATTTTGATTTGATGCAGTGTTTTAGAGATATTCCGTTGTCTCAAGATAAAAAACTCACCCTGTAGAGTGCTGAAACTTGGCAGGTTGGTAAAAAAGTGAAAAATAAACTCTTTTCTATGAAGTTTTCAAGAAAACTCGAGAAAAAGTGGGATATTTAAAATTTCTGGAAATTATATCGATCATACTTAGTAACAATCAAAGAAAATAATTGATCATATATAATCATGTCATTTTTAAGCAGAAATACCTAACAAAGTCAAAATTTACCTACAATGGATAATAAAAAAAGAATCCCATATGGTACGGATTTGATGTGTGACACTGTATGTATGTACATAAGTGAAAAACGTTCGCAAATAGAATACTTACATACAACAAAAACGCATTTAGGAATGTTTAAAATTTCTATTTATAATATACTAAATACATAATTTATGTATGCATGCATTTTAGTATGTAGCAGACATCTAAGTATGGGCGACAGAGATTTGCCAATCCTTATACCTACAAATTTTCATAATTGAGCAAATAATAGTTAATATCTCAAGTCGCTGAAGCTAAGTAAGTATAAATAGGTAGCAGAGGTGTCAAAAATCGTTCTGGAAAGTATTTAGATCGAAGATAAGAAATACATTCATATTTCTTAACAATTTAAATCAGATAAATGTATTAAAATGTATTTAAATATTTTTCAAACTGCAATAATCTTTGAACTGATTCAAGCGAATCTTTGTTTAAACTAATGGAATTCATCATTACTGCCACTTGCTTTGGTATTGGTTTTAGGTGACTGCCTATAAATTAATTAGTAGCTTTAAGACCATTAACTAGAATTAATTATATCTTTAAATAAGAAAATACACCTCATTTAAACTTTGGAATCAGTGCCTACAGCTATTGTTGAGATTTTCTAGTGCGTTTGAAATAAGACCGGAAGTGAATCTAAGAAGATTTAAGGTACACTTCAATTTGTTTAATAAAAAACATTTTCTCTTTTAGTTTTGTATTTCACTGAATTTAAAAGTTTTCACGAGATTTAAATCAATGATAACTAGAACATGGACTTGTATTACAAATCTTAAACAGAAAAAAAATATTTAAAATCAAACGATTTAAATCTTACAAATGATTATAAGTTTATCCTCATCAATGTCATACAACCAGATTACTATGTTTCATTTAAAGAAAAAAACAATAGATTTGCAAGGTTAAAGATTTCAATCAACCCGAAAATTTATGTCTCGCTCGTTTAAATTCCCAATAATAATTAATTGTGAATGTAGAATAACAGTCGAGAAGTAATTGTCCTAGTGAAGTGAAAACATCAGCGGAAAATGCGCATTTTGTGCGAACGTATGCGCGAAAGGTGAAAGGTCACGTGAAAGAAATAGGTAGTGTAGTAGTACGCTGTTGTGCATGGATGTCTCGTACATACTGGCTGAGTAACAAGAAGAAAGTTCTTGAGGTTCAGATGCGAACCCGCGGCTAGGCCATAGATCTAAACTAATGAGGAACCCCGTTTTAAAGTGAAAGGTTTATATTCTTATTCCGTCGTTGTTGCATGTCTATCGGCATGTTAAAACTTCTTTTATTTCTATTATTGATTATTATTGTCAGAAGTCCTGATAATTTGTGGATATGGGATTAGCTCAAGTTGATCTGACAATTAGTTGATTTTCGCTGTGATATACACAGCTGCAAGGGACGATCCTCAAGCCGAAAATTCAAAAAAATATGAATGTTTGAGAAAATGTGCAGAACACGGTATGTACTATGTAGGACAAATGTCTTGCATCAGATTTAGATCGAGATATAAATAAAGAAAGAAAGGTATGGACCATCTCTGAACTGTGCGAGCGTAGTACAACAAGCACGTGTTGTCTTGACGGCGGCGCGTGCTTTTGATATAAGCAAATAGCAAATAAAATAACGGAGGAAATACCCAGGCAAAAAGCCTATTGAATAGACGGGTGATTACATTTAGAAATGTATACATTGTATTTATTTAACGTTAAATACAAAAGTAAGTTTTTCAGAGAATATGCATGCGGATTTTAAAGTTTCAGTTTCATTAGTTACTTTCCAATAATATATTCTATGTGTTATACTACTTATATTTTTCTATCAGTTGTAGGTACGTTGCGGAGGTGGCTGTACGTCTGGAATCTCCTAAATTACTAATTTGTATATTATTATGCTTTCACTTAGTTTAATATTGAATTTTCATTTTTAATAATTCAATGTAACAAATGAGTTTTTATTAATAAAACCGCGTAATTATTAATAACATGTATAATTTATTAACAAGTTTATATCAAAAACATATAAAGAGTATGAGAACCCTTACCCAAGGGGAGTATACTTATTTAGAATGTTTAAATCAAATATTAACTACTATCCAGTACATTTTTGGATTCTTAAAAACCAACCACGTCTACCAACTTACACATATTAAAATTTCAATTTCAACTGTCATTTTGCAAATATGAAAAGTAACTTAAAAATGTTTGAAATGTTAAATACTTATTTACACAAAAAATTAAACATTAATTTGAAATATCTCGTACATCAACTTGCATACACCCAAAAATACTTCAGAATGGAGTTTCCTCGCAGTGACAAACCAAAAATGTTGCAATAGGGTCCACATCAGGAGAACAACGCCGATATAAGAAAAATCCAGGAAAAGATCTCCTTCACAGCATCCAAAGTATATCTCAAAGTATATACTCACAGCAGCATAGCATGTATGATTTCACATGAGGAAATGCACCAAGGTATTTTAATACAGCGAATTTCTTCTAATGTTGAACAATCTTGACGTTTCTTCTGTATATCTTCAGGCCGAAGGTAAATACATTGATTTACAAAGAAGATCCCCTTCGATGTCGAATATACCACAGGAATATGATTTAATTGATTTTTCTTGATGAAAAATAAAAACAGTTTTCAAAGAATATTTTCTATCAACAACTCCCCCCGTCTCCAAAGATTTTAACACATTTATTTTATACAAATTACATTGAATCTCTACGCCTTTGAAGTCAAATCAAATGCTAGGATACCGGAATATCATACAGTTATCAGTTCATCCTACGTATATAGTATATACCATAACAGTATATACTTTAATTCAATATTGCAGTAAATAAATTATTAAAGAAGTGGTTGTTATTATATTTATTAAATAAAAAGCTCTTATACACGGAGAATATGAGGCCGAATTTATTTATGCATAGTCCTAAAAACCCTGAATTTTTTTATTACAAATTCTTTTGTAATTGATGTTACAAAAAAAAATTATTTTTAGCATTCAAAATTTGCTGTTGTTTCACATGTAGCTTTTTTAAAATCTAGGTTTTTTAATGTTTTACTAAAATCTAAAATGCTTGTACTCTGCAATTAGCGATATCTAGTGATGTTGGTCAACGTAACCATAATATAACTTGTGGTTGGTAGCATAGCTTGATAGTATGAGCAAGGTTTTAGGCGGCTTTAGGTTAGGTTCAAATATTTTCAATTTTTTTTTTCCTCTGTGATTAAAATAAATTAAAATAAAATGGCAAATATTTTGTTGTGTTAGCAGTGATAACAGCAGCGAAAACGCGGGCCCAGGCAAGGCTAAGAAATACATATATCGTAAAAAGAAGTTATTTGAAGATTGGTTGTATGTATAATGAATGTATAATTGCAAGGGTGATATTACACTGCGACCTAAAAGATCTATTGTGTCCCCTATTCTTGCTGTTTTACAGCTGGCCTTCCAATCCTATTTCTTTCAGAAAGTGTAGGATATCAGAAGGCCCCAGGTTAGGTAAGTCTCCCTCTTCGATTTCATGTGCTCCAAGGTGCAACGCCTTTGAGTTGCAGTTGCATAGTGCTACGCAATTTGAGAGGGGATAGATGCCATCCTGTTTCCCAATCTGCTCCAGTCGTTTTGCTCCGCCCTTTGTTCCTTCCTTGTGAAGTACTCTCACGTTGGAAGTGGAAGACTTCTTATGGAGGTCCTCCTCCAATTCCTGTTTATTAACGGTGTCGTCCCGCTAATAAACGTCCTTCCTCCATGGTTGATCCCCACGAGCAGCTAGGGAAGAAAAGGTCCACCTCCACAGAGCCCCGCATGCAGAGGTACTGAAGATTGGTTAAGCAACGCAGTATTTCAAGGGTGGTTAGAGAAAGATTCAAATGATACTCATAAATGCAGATGCAGTATTTGTAATATTGTACATTGAGAGTTATGTCTTTCTTCTGTATACTTTTAAATATTAAAATGTTTTTGTATTAATTAGTGTTTTGAATCAGGGAAAAGGGTAGGAAAATTTAAATACGACGCAGGGGATTGTAGGGATTTTGTTTTATGCGATGAGAAAACAGACAGAACCAACACTGCTTTGGTGTCATCCAATCCACAGTAAACTGCTAAAATATAAACAATGGATTATTTGAAAGACGAAAGTAAAAATAAAACATTCTTATCAAAAAAAAAACAAATTCAACATTTGTAATTACATTAATTAATATTTCTTTCAACTTCCTAAAGTCGCATACGCAAATTAACAAATGCGTTTGCGTCACCGCAGGAGATGGCAACGAGAGGTTGCCAATTTAGTGGAATCTTTGCTTGGAATAATTAACTTCAATAATCAACTTCAATACAGTCTTCTTTCCATTGCCTGTAATAACATTATTATTGTAATATTAGAATTTCATTGATTTATTACTCGTATTGACATCGTCAAGTGGAAACGTTTTGCGATATTGCGAATTATCCCAAGCAGAAATTTCAGTAAATAATTACACATTTATGGTTACAAAATCAAAGTATCAAGTATTTCTTATAATCACATATTACATTTTTCCTTAAAAATATATAAAACTAAAATTCTCGACTTACTTCCTAAGATTAGATTACGTTTCTTTACACATTTTTTTAATAGTAACTATTAGGATATTTTATAGATAATTGTGTCTGCCTAAGCTTATCTCTAATGTAGTGTCTACGGGACAGTATCAATTATAAAAGAAATTGTAGCATAAAATTAAGTTTAAACATTCTCCACCGATCTTTCACACAGTTCGTGTCTCTCTCTCCATTAATTAAGTTGTCTTACACTAAAATTACATGGTCTTTGCCGCTAATTTTAAGGAGTGTTTTCACTGTTTTTTGAACATGTTGTAAATTTTGTTTTTAAGTAAAACTTGGATGGGAGGAACAATTACATTTTAATTCTACACTATAATAATAATAATAACAATAATAAATAATACCTTTATTTCAACAATTAGCGGATTAATATAATACAGATGCAAATACAACCCAACCACCTATCTCCCAAAATGCAGAAACATACGCCAAAAAAACAAAACTAAATGTAAAAAACTAGACAGGCATATTGTGCCAACTAGACAATATTAACCAAACCAAATTATTATAGTTTGTGACTAAGAAAATCGTTCACCGAATAAGGTTCTAAATTACAAATAAGATTATGAACTTTTTTTTTTTGAAGGATGTGAATATTGCATCGGTTTTTATTTCTTGTGGAAGTGCATTAAAAAATTTGATGCAATTCTAGGCTCACCTTTCTCTTTTTTTGTTAATCTGTGTGATGGTATATAGTAATCAGTTCGAAATCTTGTTTCGTATTCGTGTCTTTTTTCGTCCTTTTCAAAAAGTTGTTTGTTTCTAAAAATAAAAATCAAACACTCGTGTATATATATTCCGTACACTGTTAATAGGTTTTTGTTTTTGAATATTGTGCGACAAGATGCATTGAAGGAAAGTCCGAAAATTGTTCGTACCGCTCTTTTTTGAAGAACAAAAATCTTCTGCATATGGGGGAGAGGAGCCCCATATTGGAATGCCGTACCTCACAGCCGATATCACGTAGGCATGATATACCATTAGAAGAGTCCCGATTTGTCACGGACCTTAATATTCTTAGCGCGTAGCATGCATTCGCAAGCTTCCCACAAAGGTTATCAATATGGTTATTCCATCCCATTTTATCATCAATAGTGATACCCAGAACTTTGCAATATCTATACAGTGGAATATTATCTAAAGAAAGTGATATTTTATCAGGTGTTTCAATAGTATTGTTCAATTTGTAAAGGATAGCTTTGGTTTTACTAGTATTTACTATCAGTTCATTATTTTTAAACCACTGAAGGACATTACTGTACGGTAAAGAACCCGATTCTTGAAGAGTTATAAAATCATTGCCCCAGAACAATAAATTCGTATCATCTGCAAAATTCACTATTTCATGGTCGGCAACAACATTTAAACAGATATCATTTATGAATATTAAAAATAATAATGGTCCTAAAACACTTCCTTGTGGTACACCTATAACAGTATCCATCCACTCCGTGTAGATGTTTCCTTGAGGAGAATTTAATATTACTCTTTGTCGTCTACCACCTAAGTACGACTCAAACCACTCATAAGAAACACCTCTTATACCGTAGTTATATAATTTATCCAAAAGAATCTTGTGCGACATTGAGTCGAAAGCTTTTTTTCAAGTCTAGAAATAACCCTGCAGTTAAGTAATTATTTTCAAATGCATCCATAATTAGCTCAGTATATTCAAACAAAGCGGTAACCATACATTTGCCGGACAAGAAACCGTGCTGATGGCAATTAAATAACTTGTGTTTTTCAAAAAAGATAAAAGTTGTTGATAGACAATCATTTCTATAATTTTCTAAAATGACGATAAGAGACATATTGACCTATAATTTTCTATTAACTACCTATCACCTCTCTGGAATGAAGGTTTAACGATAGCGTACTTCAACGCATTTGGGAAAATTCCCAAACACAGTGATTCATTTATGATGTTACACAAAGGCTCACATATTATATTATGACAGCTTTCAATAATGTTTAGAGGGATTTCGTCGATGCCAAAACTATATTTATTTTTTAATCTTAGAATGCATTCCTATAAAAAATATAAACTATAAAATTAAGTATTTGTTAGGACCCATATAAATGAATAAACTAAGCATATACTATGTATTTACATTTTCTTTTTGGGTTACAAGCGTTGTATTACATCTTTTACTAAATACATCAAAAATCTATCTATTTAATTTATATATTTAGTAAAATACGAACTTATAAAATACATTATTAGGATGAAAATAATAATGTTAAAATTATTTCATTTAATACATTTCAGAAACAAAAAAAAACACTCAAATAAGGTGAATATGTATTTTTATGAGCGTATATCCTGCGGCATTATTTTATTTTATTTGCTATTTTCTTAACATCAGGCACGCACCGACGCGCCGTCTAAACAACACGTGCTTATTATACTACACTCGCACAGTTCATGGATGGTCTATATCTTTCTCTCTTTATTTATATTCCTCTTTAAATTTGGTGCAAGACTTTTGTCTTATATAGTACATACATACAAAAATGTGTAATACCATTTGTAATACGTATTGTTAAATACATGTTGTCTCAGAATATGTACCATCTTTGGCAAATTAAAAACGAATCCACGTTCTTTGATTGTTAATGCAATCGAAGCTACAACACACTAAAATAGTAATTAAAACTTATTTGCATTCCTGATTTATCTTCTTTTAACAAACCTTTTTTTGATTTTAGTAGTAGGTAAATATAAATTAATTTCATATTAATGCAGCATAGGTCACATTAAATCAATTTATTTGTTGGATACTCATTTTAAATCTTATTGCTATTTATTACAATAACTAACTTAATGCATTCCATTTTATGTTCACTTTCTAAAATAACGTAATTTTGGTCTGCACTGCATTATACTAATATAAGAAACCACTGCAGGGTCGGGTGTTAGAAATGAATTAGTCAAATTAAAAGGAACAGTCTTTGTATCGCACAGAACGATATAGTCATAACTCTTGAACCCTAATTATAATATAAGTTGATGTATGTTCGTGTCAGACATTTGAAAGTCTAGTCTTCCACCGAAGTCGTCGCATTTTTATTAATTTATTTGAAAAAAAAAATCGCAACTTATTCCTGGAAGAATATTTTATTTTATAAAATATAAAAATAAAGATTTAGTTTCACAAAAAGGAAAAAATGTGATTAATGTAATTACTGTAAACACTTGCAAATATATACTGTATCACTTAATCAAACATTATTTTCCGAGAATCGTGTTTTTTATTAATATAAGCTGTTCAGAAATATTTGTAAAAAGATCACAATAAAAACGCATAAATTTGTAGATTTTTCTAATCTATTTTCCCACTTCCTTTAAAAAATATAAATGGCTGCGTTCAGGGAGTTACGGCGTCGCCAGCGCTGACCTCAAGCGGCGTCCTGAACGGGACCGCTAGTTCCAGCGCTGGAGCTAGCAGTTGCCATCTTTTCTAGCGAAAATTATTTTCGCTAGCCAATATGCCGGCTGCTAGATTATCTGGTGGAAAGTGAGGATAACCGGCAAACATTCAAATATGAATTTGTAAAGCGTGTGAACTACATGAAATCGTAAGTAATTGTGGCAATACTACCTTTATATTGTTTTTTGATTAAAGTGATGATAAATAAAGTGAAATGGAAACTATAAATGTCGCAGATAAGTTAACATAAATATTATAAGTGCAGAAACTACGGTTTTGTAGATCGATCAAGTCAAATCATTTTATTTTATGAATATAGTGAAATTACAAGTGCATGATATATCCAATAGTTTACAAATATATTTATATAAAAATTCACGAGTAATGCTTTTTTCCTGGATATTTATTTGAATATTTGCCGATGAGGTGATATATTTATCTATAATTTATGCTTAAACAGCAACAACGTCTCCCTAATTAATAATTACAAAGAATTTTTGGCAAGTTCTTTTTTTGCTAAATTGTTTTGTTTTGTATATCATTACCAGCCAATAAATACTTTACATACATACAATACAATACAATACATGACCTCTTTAAAATATGTGGCTTTCTACAAAATAAATAAAACTTACTTTTACTAAGTTTTAATTGCTTTTATTTCCCATAGTTTTATGATCAATATACTGCCTGTGTACAATTTCTTATCCCTTTATATGAGTTACAAGATATTTTTGTCTAAGATTAAATATAAAAATTAATTTTTGTGATACGAATTAAAAGAAAAGCTTGAGCAAGCAACATAACTTATTAACAAGCCCAATTCTGAAAATGCCGCTATCAAACGCACCAAACAAGTAAGCAATGAGCATGCGCTAGCAAATGCTATTTTTATGAACGCAGCCAATTACTCCATACGTTTGAAAATTCCCGGCAATAGTTTCTCAAGATGGCAGGTTGGTTTTAAGGTCATTGAAAACGAACCACAGGAGAACAAAGGATTTTGCGAGCTCGTCCTTACTGATTGTATCTATGCTATGCTCATATTGGCTAGAAGAACCCATGGAAAACATGGGGGGTTAAGGCTTAATATGATGTACTGGGCAACAGTATGCTAGTCAAATCGATAATCACTTATGCATATCTGGTGTGGTGAGCAAAGATGCAGCAACAAATTACTATGATATAAAATACTATGATATTGTCCATCATGTGGAAGCGAATCTTTTGGGAATGAGATCAGACCACATGATTTCGATATATCTTTTTAACAGAAATTCCTAGGTGAAAATCACGGTTCGGATAAACTGGAATCATTCTAACTACAGAGACAAGTTCGGGGAATTGATCTGCTTTCGTAGACGGATCAAAAACCAAAAAAAAACGGGACTGGAGGTGAAATCTATAGCGAAGTCGGAAATATAATGATTACCCCGTCACTAGGATAATATACTACGGTCTCTCAAGCAGAGGCACACGCAATATTGCATAGTGCAAATGAAATCAAGCTTGTAAAAGCAAACAGAATTATATTGCAACAATCAAGCGATACTAAGAGCCAGTGCTGCCACGCTGTAAACGGCATGTATAAAAATCGGTAGACATTGGCAGATTTGGGAATATGTAAAAATAAAACACTATTTTTTTTAAACAGTATTCATGTGCTAATCATACCTATATATTTACATTTCATGACATTTTTTTTTAATAAATAAAAGCCATTTTATATAAAAATATATTAATAATACATTAAAAAGTAATTTCATCCCTAGTAGCAAAATAAAACTTCCATTGAAACACCAAGTTACCTTGTTGAAGTTACTAAGAATAATTGTGGCAAATTTAAATTTTGCTGCTAGAGATGACATACATCGGATATCATTTAATATTTATTGCACTTACCTTCTTTTATATTATCTTCAAGTTTTTTTTTTGCATAAGAGTCAACTGTGAAAGTGGTAATTAACGATTGCTTTTGAGTCATTGATTGAATCATTTTTGATTACGTGCAATTTCGAATTTCTACACATTTTGTGTGAATGCAAAAGGACAGGCAATTTTTAGCAAACTTGAAAAAAATAAACCCAGAGGATTACTTCAATCAGCCAGCCAGAAATCTGTGCAGATAAGTGAATTAGGGTGAGGATGTTCGAATGTCCGGTATAATTTAATAGGTAAAAGAAATGGGAGGCTAAATATATCAAGGCAAGTAGCTGCAGTGTTTCGGAAGACTACATGTCAGACAACTCCCACAATAAAAAGAAAGTAGGTAATTACTTAGTGTAAGGAAACGGTTAATTTGCAACAAATTGGTTCAAAAATGTAGACACATTTAATTTAACTACAATATTTAATCTAATCTCTTTACTTTTCTACCCATTTGAGCCGAACATATAGTATTAACAAAGTAAGATATTTCAAAGAAATAAATATTTGTTTGCCCATATATGTGTGTAAGCAATCCAAAAACTTGGGTCAATGAATATTCCATCAATTTAAAAATTTCTTTTTCTCTGTGCAGCGCAGCATGTAGTCAAGAATATAGTTCTGATTGAATTGGATAGAACTTGTTTTCTTTCTCTGTTACGTCCTCAAAGTTTATTCTACCTTCAGATCCCACTTTATCCAAACCTAAATAAATATATGTTTGAATTGGAATAATAAGGAGTTCGAGTTTCAATCTTATTTATTTTCCAATTTATTTAATACACCAATCTTTTTGAGATTTTAGTTATACATGTATGTGTATTTGTGCAAATTTTGAGACGATTATGGCAAATAAACAATAAAATTATCGTAAAATAACATCGTGCAGCAAGGAATCGGAAATAATTATCCGTCCGGACTTCAGCCGGAGAATTAACGGTGTCGAATTGGCGATGATTTCCTGAAAGTTGAACTGCTTAGATTCGTAGAAGGAAGTCGGCGAGGTTGCTGAGAAAAGTGGCAAAATTTTTCCTCGATACTTACACGGTAAGGTCAGCGAGAGACATTGACCCAAAGCGCTACCGACAGCAAACGGTGCAACGTCGAGCAAACATCATGTGAATAACACTGAGAAAGAGAGAGAAAGTAGAAAAATGCGACGATTTCTTGTAGAGTAAGGTTGTAGTAAATTGGCGCGTTAAGTTCTTATCTTGAAGCGTACTTTTGCATGTATGCAGGTAAATAAAAATGCCCGATGTGTGTCCGTATCTACACACACGCAGACGATGTGTAACCTCGTTTTCGAAATTGAGAACGTGTTTGGTTAGCGGATGCAAATACAGAGTCAACATGCAGAAGTAATATCTTTGCCAATTTCTGTAAACTTCTGTGAAATTGTAAACAGTGTTAATGCTATCACACATAAACTAGTAGGAGCTATAACATAAAACGTAGTATATCGACCATTAAATATATTGACCTTGAATGAAGTTGACATCTATGTTCATTAGGGTGGTCCTTATTTATGAAGTTCGGAAAATGTACGTCAACAGTATTTAACTTATTGTGTATATTATTGTCGACTATTTAATATGTAATTTTGATAGAAGCTTATCCCCTCTTTGCTTTTTTCATTAATCTACTGTAGCCTACTTGATCATTTCAATATGCATTAACACATTCAAGTGGCCCTAATTTCTTCCTTTTTAAATTTAGGGTAGTAGTGTATTAAACAATTTTTGATCAAAATTCTTCATTCTTCCACAATATGCAACAATATACAGAGGGTTCTGCTTAAAAAAAATACTATTTTCTTAAATATCTTCAAAATGCGAAACTCAATTCTTTTTCTGATTTAAGCATCATAACCAGGAGAAAAAATACTACTAGTTTGCTAATTTAACCGATCACGTAGTTCGAATAACGAATAATAACGAAGTTAGCAATAGTGCCGACTTCATTTTGAACAAACATACTGTATACAAACAAGCTTTTACTCACTACAATATAAAAACACAATACAATTTTACATATCTTATACTATTTTCCATTCAATTTTAAACAAGTAAACAAAATGCAACACAAATTTAAAGAAAAATCAAGTTATAAAATTTCAAGATCATAATCGAAGTCACTCCGGACATTCTACTCAGCGTCCTTAACCAGCTGCTTGATTAGCAAGTTTTCTTCGTGAATTGGAAAGAATTGCAGGTAGTCCTGATTTGGAAAGGGAAATCGATAAACTTGCCGTCAGACTATAGACCGATTTGCCTATTGAGTGCGATGCGAAAGCTTTATGAACGAATGCTCAAAAATAGGTTAGAGGAAGAGTTGGAGAAAAATGGTGGCCTCTGTGAAAGAAGGTTCTGGTTTAGAAAGGGAAAATCCACAGTACTTGCAGTTAAATCCATAGTACAGGCAGTTAAAACATCGAAAAAAAGTGGGTGGCTCTCGTCTCACTGGATATTAGGAATGCCTTCAACTCTGCCTCCCGGAGTAAAATACTAAAAGAATTACAAAGGAAGAATATCCCCCTGTACCTAATAAATATAATAAGGGATTATTTTAGTGTCAGATGCATCATGCTGGGGCCCTCTCTCAGAATGGAGGTGAGTGCTGGGAGTTCCACAGGGTTCGGTGCTGGGGGCCGACCCTGTGTATGATGGGGTACTACGTCTCCCGCTGATCGAAGGCTGCAGAACGTTCGCTTATGCAGATGACCTCGACATGGTGGTAGAGGCGGAAAACCCGAGAGATCTAGCCTTTAAAGCGGATAACGCACTGCAAAATATCATTGAATGGATGTCAGCTAACGATCTGCAGATTGAACCAAGAAAGACTGAAGCAATAATATTCAAAGGAACAAAACAGAGACAAGTAGTAAATTTCACCATTCTTGGATGCCAAATTGTACCCAAAAAGCAAGTTAAATACCTGGGTGTCATTCTAGACCAGCGACTAACTTTTGGAGCCCACGTGGAGCACGTCATTAGAAAAGCTGAGAACACCCTAATGGCTAAGACTCATGCCAAATGTTGGAGGACCCAGTAGCGGAAAACGTGAACTTATCTGTAGTGTGATTCAAAGCCAGCTTCTGTACGTAGCCCCTGCTTAGTCCATGGCGCTGGAGAAGAAAAAATACAGGAATCTATTAATCAAGCTTCAAAGACGAATATTTTACTGAGGGTTATCAGCGGGTTCAGGACAACATCGGCCGCCGCAGCCCAAATTATTGCGGGGGTGCCACCGATTTGCCTGCTGGCGGAGGAGCAACGCATTACCCTTATGCCTATGAGAGAACCGATAACTAAGCCTCAGGCAAGAGAGGAAACCCTGGTAGCCTGGCAGAAGAAATGGGAGAGAAGTGGACCTGTGGCACAATGGACCCGGACATTAATACCTGACATCAGAGTTTGGATAGCATGTAAACACAGAAAGGCGAATTACCGTCTATCGCAGTTTTTGTCCGGCCGCGGACACTTCAGGACTTATCGGAAGCGCTTCCAGCTGGCCGAGAGAGACACCTATCCAGACTGCGGACTATTGGACTCACCGGAGCATGCCCAGTTAAATTGTAAAAAATGGTTAAGAGATAAAGGAGAGGTTGAGAAGAGGATTGCCCAGGACCTCAGAGTAAACAATATTGTAAACTTGATGATGATTCACAACAGCAACTACGTAAAGAATGTGTTGACTGCGAGGGAAAAGGTTGAGAGGATCAGGTGTAAGAATGCCCAAAATACGTAAAGTAGCCCAGCCTAGGAAGATCGAAGGAAGTTAAAGCAGGCAACCTGTCCCTCAGATGTTATACCTGAACGGTAGTTCCAAAGGCACAGGAACGCGGATTTGTGGGGTTTTTAGTGAGTAGGCCGCGCAAGACCTCGGAGAGTCTCACACTACCACGTGAAGATCATATGACCGTGGTGTTCATAAAGAATTTCCACCTCACAAAAAAAGTTATAAAATTTCAAATGTTAAAATCGTGTAAATTATGAATATTTTGAAAATAATTTCAGTAGAACAAAAAAATATATTTTTAAGGTGAAATTATAAAAAATAACTCAATTCCCTCGAAACAGTCAATATTATACAGTTTAAACTCATAAATTGATTACATTTTAATGAATTGTTTTGTATATATCAGTTAATCATTGATTGAGAAAGCTTTTGTATACAAAAGCGAAATCTCATGTCAATAAAATACTATTTAAATGCCCATTTCTATTTAATATTCAATAAAAGATTTCCGCTAGAACCAAGGAAAAATAAACAATATAAGGGTAAGCCTAATGGATAACGGAAAACAAAACAAATTGAAACTATTATTTTTGTTATACCATTCCAATTCTTCCATCATCTATATACGTGTACGATCGACTCAGAAAAAGATGACATAGGGAAAATAAGCCATTAGGAAACACAAGGAAAGATACATCTCCTTTAATCTAGCAACAATTGCGCGTGTGCAGATTCTAAAAATTTTAATATTACATTATTTCCCGGAAACTAAAAAAAATAAAATTCTGCGAATGTATAAATCTCTGGCCGAAAAGGTTGCGGTACATTTGTCGAGTAACATCATGGGGATGAACTGTCGAAACGATTATCGGCATGTATTTTTTTTCTTTTGTTGTTTATTTTGGCCATGGATTATTCGTGGATGTTTAGATGATATAATTTACAAATACCTATAATGTGTTCGTGTATAATTATTTGAAGAAATAAATTTACTGAAACCATTACTTTGATTACAAAGACTGTTTAGGTTTAGTTTTATAGGATTTTTTTTTAATGAGGATGTATAAAATAATTTATCAGATATAAATGCGGAATGGCAATTTAAGTTTAAAAAATCATATACTTTGAAAAAATTGTTACCTTTAAAAGAGAAGTTATTCTTTCTTAATGTTTTTTTTTATTGCTTTTTATGACGGCACAAATCGAATTACAGTTTTTAGAATTTCTGCACAAAATATAGATTGGATGTTTTGACTTCAAAATTTCCTTAATAGTAATATTGAAAATATGAACAAGAAGAAGGAACCTATTATCACAAAAAAGTATTTAGTTATAATTATTTTGCTCTTCCAGAGATTTTTCATAGAAAGTTTGCCTCTTCAATTGAATGAGAAATAAGTAAGTAAACTGTTTGTTGTTCAATATTCTTACTTTACGGGTATCCATATTTGTAAAGGTAAAAAAGATATATAAGGCGGATATTTATTTATTAATGTAATAATAAGTTATGTACATCCTATTATAACTGAAATACAAACAATTTAAATTAAAACTACTTACAAAAAATAAATTATTGTTTACAAAAATACTTATAATGACGATAACTAAAATATAAGAAAAAAATATGAATAGTTGATTGAAATAAAATTACGACGTGAACAAGGGAATTAAAAATCCGAATTAATATTTAAAATCCTTTAGCGGAAACTACAAAGGTTTTAATTCTGGAAATTTAAATCGCCTCATTGCGGATTGGGATGGCATTACATTTGAACTAGATATGTTAGAATTGCGTGTCTAAATTCGATTTAAGAACTTAGGTCATAATTTTTTGAGGTAATTGTACCTATGTAACACATAAATACCTAAAAAAAAAAAAAATCGCCCCATAGCTGAGCGTAGGCGTTTTCACTACATTCTCCTTCTGCTTTCAAAACGTTTTTTTTCACATATGTAAATTATCTTGTTCATTTACTTCTTAATAATGCATTTTTCCAATATATTTACGCGAGAACCTTGACCCAGAAATAGTCGTGATTCATTCGTATGGTCGCGTTAAACAAAACACGACACAAATGACATCGCAAATGTTACGAATTAGCACAATTTTTTTACGACTTCGCGGCGTTTCTGCATCTAATTTACGACTCGACAACTTTGCCTAGAGAATGTGTGGCTAATCAAAACGACACCTGGAGATTGTGAATCTGTTCTCCACGTTACAAAATATTAGGAATCCATAAATTATCGAATTGAATTTTAAATCTTGTCGGCGTCTTTGATGGCGTTAATTGGTTGTGAGAATAGAGATCTACTTCCGACGAAACGGTCCAAGTTACCGTCGTAACACAGTGTGAAGGAAGTTCTTGGACGAAAATATGCTGAGATAAAAATAACAGAAATGAAACGATTGTAAGTAGGATCCGTTAAATAAAAAAGAAAATTTCTTTTATTACAGCTTCTCATGCAGATACCTATACAATTTAATCAAACTATAAAGTGGGTTACGATAATAAATTGCAAGAGAAAACCTCCGTTTGCGTACATACCTACATTTTATGTAGGTACATACATGTTTATACTTTATTTATTTATAGTAGGTGACGTGTTGGTACCCATATGAATATAATCGATACTGGCATCGATTCCTTTTACGAAATAAATTAGGTACTGATAAAACAAAATACGTGCTAAATACCTAAAGTTAACTTTTACCCAGTAATAAGCACTAACAAACGGATAATCAAAGCGTTAATAGAACGATTGATGGGATTGGTATTTTGGTACACAAGCTTCTTTTATTTTTAGCGATTCTTAATTAGCATATTGGAAGGCACGGCGTAAGGCAATGAAATGGACAAGTATACATTGTATTAGGTAAAAATGATATAAGTTCCCGTCATTGTGCAATTAAACACAAGCTATTAAACGTGACATACAGGGTGGTACGTAAGCATCAAAAACTAAAACATTTATTCTTCCGATCTGATTCGACATCATATAATTTACTCTTTTCTATTAATTTGTGCAGCTTTCTACCGAGTGCGTATGGTAAGTTTCTGGGTCCCCTTCGGTTTCTCAAAGAAATCTTATATGCATTTCTATGCTTCGCGGTCACATGGTAATGGTTGACTATTTCTGATTCTCTTTTACAGAGTCTGCATTTGCACCTTCAAATGCCGATTTTGCAGACCTGTGATGACATAGGCAATGGTGAATTCAAAGATTGGGGGGACTTGTTACAAGCTTTAGCTACACCTGATTGTACAATAAAAGGTAGACGTATTAGAATGAGGTTGCAAGTAGTTCTGAAAATGATGGGAGTCGAGGTGGTAGGATGGACATGGGACGAGATAGGGGAGATAGACCTGAAATGATGACCGATTAGAGATCAAGAGCAGAACTTGTTGACACAGATCGAAGACCACCACCAGCAAGTAGGAATAGTATGACATCTTGGGAGACACAAGTGATAAATCAAGTATTAGAGAGGATAGGTTTAATGGAGATGGAGAAAGAAAAGGATTCCACAGGGACGGGGATAGAAAAGCACTTGATAGAGATGGGGAGAGAAAAGGATTTGACAGGGATGGAGACAGAAAACCTTTCGACAGAGATAGTGGTAGGTGAGGTTTCGATAGAGATGGCGATAGACGAGGTTTTGATAGAGACGGGGATTGGCGAGGAATCAATTGCGGTTTTAATAGAGATGGACGACGTGGCCCAAGACAAGATGACAGAAATGGCGCTTATGGAAGTCGAGATGACGTGAAGAATCATCAGCTTAAGTTTCTCAAGATAAAGAGCCTAAATTTGCGTCAGGAGCCTCAAAAACTTCTGGAGGAGCTAAACCAGTTCATACAACTGCACGTGAGCATGAAATTAAAGAAATACCAGCTAAAGAAACTTACATGTCTAATTTACCTAGACATGAAAGGCAACAAGAGAGAGATAGGTAGCCTAGAAGAGGTTCCACTGAAAAGAGAAGATTTTCACCTGGTAGGAGGAGCCCTTCACCTGATAGAAGAGGACCTTCTTCAGAGAGGAGAAGAAATTCTCTTGATAGGCGGAGGAGTCCTCCAGATCGAAGGCGCAACTCACTTGATACAAGGAGGGTCTTTCCAGAACGAAGACGAAATTCGCCAGAGAAAAAGATCCGCCTCCAAGGAGGAGACGCCCTTCCGATAGATTGGACAGTCAGAAATCTCCAGATTATAATTTAAGTTCGCCGGACCGAAAATAGAAGGGTCCCACAAAAGAGCATGGTTCAAATGATCGCAATAAATCTCCTGAGAGACCTGGAGGAGTTACAGGGCGCAAAAATGATAGTGATACAAAGTCAGATAAACCGCAACAAAGGGATAAAGCTAAACTTCGATGGGAACGTGAAATGTTGAAATTGAAGAAACCAGAGCCTCCAAATTTCGTCGGTTCAAATAAATATGCCTTTTTAGCGTCTGATGAAGATTCTAATTAGTATACTTATTATTATCCTTTTGCATATATTATTTTGCGTAAATTAAACTCTAGTCTGGCTTAAGGTAACTAGATATTGAATCATATTATGGAAAAATTGTTTGCTATACACAGTGTAAGGCCCGTTCTTACATTAAAACTTAATATTTTTGAAATGTATTGCATATATTGAAGAATAATATTTAAAATGTTTGTTAATCATCTGTATTGCGTGGATTGCGTAATGGATTCACTATAAAGATTTTATCATGTATTCCTCCGGTTTTAGTCCGTCTCCTACAGGTTTTTGGGCCCTTGTTTTGTTATGCCAAAAAATGGTTCTGGCCCATACATTTTTCTCTCTGATCCTCTTTTAGCGGGTGTCAGCTTTTTCATTACCCTCAATTTCCTGATGTCTTGATTACATTGACACTATACCGGTCAGACAGTTCCACTGTCATCAACCGAAACGATATTTTCCGATCGGATAGTGCCCTTAGTGCCGCTTGGCTGTCAGACATAATGCGAATTCGTTTATTGTGCACCGTAGCGTATTGCAGGACCGCATACACCTCTGCCTGAAACACACCTTATTTATGAAAAGTTAAATAATTACAATTCATCTGAACCCTTAAACTCTTCAAATGTATAAAAAATTAAGTATACATTAAATAAAATAAATTCTAAATCGTCCGGTTCTAATCTAATTCCCGTTACGGTAATTAAACCCTTAAACACTATTTTGTGCGCGTCCTTACGAAATTCAAGTTCCCTCAAATGAGAATCTACTGGTAACATACCCAAAATGATGCATGCCGCATCGACCGAAATGAATTGATATAAACCTTTAATATCTAACAATATAATCGTACTAATAGTCTTTCTAACCCGGAAAAAATGTTAAAATTGACAACCCCATCTATAGCGTCTGCAGTTGGTTTACGCCTACCCCTACTGAATCCCTTGCCCTACATTCATAGTATTTTGTGAGGGTATTAGTGAATATTTTTTATGTATGACTTTATATGCGGATCTCCATGAATTCTTTCCCCCTGACCTAGTATAAAATTCGTGCTATTTATTGTCTTAAGTGGTCTGAATTAGCGTTTCATACGTTTTATACCTTAACCTATATACGGTTTTATGATCGCACCCAACTTCCGCGTCATTGCATTTTTGAAATCCCCGCCTTAATATTAACTTCTTTCCTTAACTTAATTAGTTCAGGTGCCAAATTCCTAAAACTAATTTTGCACAATATTGACTGCAAGCCCTAAGAACCCTATCACTAAATTTACTCGCGATATTTTCAAGTTCTCTATCTAACATACCATTGCTTAATTTCCTATATAAATCAGTGACCCTTCCAATAATAATTTCTGTAAAAGATTCTCAAACAAAATACACCCTTGAACCATTACTGTCGCGCCTATAATCTTTATTAAAACAAAATTTTATAAATTTATGGCGTGAAAGCGTTCCCTCATTTAATAAAGCCCAATGCTTAACGGGTTTCTATTTCCAATTGTTGTAACTATAAAACTACTACCGCTATGTCCTACAAAAGTCGACTCATAATTGTTATTTAAAACAATGAGACCTATATCATTAATTAATTCCTCTAAAACCCACCCGCGCCTATCCTTTAGCGGACTACCCTCAAATTTCGACAGGCGTTAATAAAAAACATCTACTATTAGCGTCCGTCAACTATAATTCGTTTACTAGATTAATAAGAATGCGAATATTGTTATCAAACTCCCTTGAATGTCATTGTTCTAGAGGAATATATAGCAATATGCCAATAAATTTTAATCCTTTAGAATTTTGAATTTCAAGTGTAATAATATTCGCATTACTTTTATGCCTTAATAACAATTCCCTTAGTTCATTATCGGTAATTACACTAGCCGCTCTAATTGAGTTACGATTATCCGCTAGAAAAGGAATCTAATACTCCGAATTCACACAATAAGTCGTCTAGTACGAAAACCGCTGTTAAAATGGAAAAATGACTTAAGGTATATGTACTTTTTCGGCATTAAAATATGATATTGGGATTTAAAAACGTGTCAAACTCACTCTGTTTTACATAAATACAATACTGTATGAAATGACTCCTTAATCATAACAACGGACAGTTAACAAGTCATGGTTTTCTTGATTTAGACTGTAGATATTTTATTGATGTGTAAATAGCATTCCTCATTATTTTTCAAACGTCAAAATCTCAAACATTTCCAGAAAATAAAAGAGACTAAACCGCTATTTGCAAGCATTTATCCGCGCATCTCCTATTTCATTCCAGTAATAGATAATATTTCGCACAAAATAGGCTGGAAACTAGGATCGTAACATCCTAATCTGGTATATTTACCAGATCAACATCTGATAGAAGTCATCGCCATTGAAAGGACGATTTCTTTAACGGCACATTAGAGTGAGTGCTAGGATGATCACTGCGACCAATTCCCAATACTACTAGGATTTACAACATTCTGACGGCAAATTCATTTTCATTTCGATTAAAAATGATCATGGCATTCTGTTGTGTTTACGTTTAAGTCTAAAATGAATAAATGTTATAAGAAGAGGAAAAACCTCTTGAATCAAAATAAATGCTTACGGTTTTCTGCCAATCTGCATAGTTTTCAAGTTCAAAATAAAGAGGGCTTGAATCAACTATCAATATCTTTCACTTAAAAGAATCTACTGTTTCAACGAGAAATATATTATTTCCGAAGAAATGCGTGAATTTAAAATTATATTCCTTTTCAAGGAAACACTAAATCATGTTGGCCATATAGAAAACGCAGAAACTTGCAATTCCTTTTAAATGAAAAGGATATTTCTCTCAGTGTGCATGCAAGACATGACGTGGGCCAGTTTAGATTGCACAATCGGCAAGTTTTCTTTATATTTTTTGCTCAAGTGGAAATCTTGTAGGAAATTTTTCGACGTATTTGGCCTGCCACGTGTTCTTCTGATATTTCTGAAGGAACACCGGTGTAAGTTTCAAATGCTAGCATTTTCTAAGGTTTGCTTGCATCAAACTCAAGCTTTACACAAGAACTAATTCCAATGCTTTTTCCAATTGTCTTCTGATTTATTTGTTTGAGAAAAATGATCCCTTATATCCGAAAAAATGTAAAAGTCTTCGCCGTTACTTTAAACGGGTTTTTATTTTGCGATCTTTTCAAGACTGTCTCCCATTCGTGAGGTGAATATATGGCACGGTATTTTTTGAAATGTTTTTCAACTATCCCAAAGTCGTGATCATTCGGCAAACATGCAGAATGTTCTTAATTCTGTTTTGGTTTAATAGGTACAACCAAGCACCCAACAATGGTCCAATTTTTATTTTGCCCGCAGCAGTTATTGGACATCGCATAGAACGTGTCTCCTTTAATGTCAAAATCTTCAAAATATTTTTTTAAGCAACTGGCGATTTCGTCTGAACCTCGCTTAGCAATTGACTCGTTCCATAAATAAAAATATCCTTGGTTCGGTTTATTGCAGCAGCGTATATTTAAGTTATAGCACTAAAGCTTTTTTTTGTAAAAACAAGGTCCCTTAGTTAATTTGGGTGTAGGCTCTTGGAGATCGATGGTTCACACATGCACTCCTTCGCTTTTGCTAGATTCTGCAAGAGCAGCCTTCAAAACGTCACGAGCTGCTTCTGCTTTTCTTAAATGAAGCTCTTTCTTTGCAGTTAACTCGTTCAAATTTTGTTCATCCTGATCGTCTTCAGCGTTTTGGATCTTAACTTTAAGGTCATCGCACACAGTGCAGGTATCAGATTTTGAGACTTAAGAGATATATATAAATTTTTTCTGTAAAAACTCTTCTGAACTTGTCGGATGAGACTGCTCTCTTTTACGTTTCGTTACATTTTCTTGCATATTCCCGATATATACTGCCTATCTCGGTAAGGTTTCTATGAACTGACGAACATGAGCGATATCTTCTTCATTATACAGTTTTTCGTGGTTTCCATTTTTCCTCTTTGGTCCCTATCGGGAAGACCTTCTTTCATTTTTCTGACGATATGTTCCAACCTACCTCTTCCTATTCCATGAATTGAAATAAATGCGTTTCTGCAAATAATGTAGTTGCAATTTTTAAATTTGATAGAATATTGAATAGTTCCGGATCTTCTTGTGTATCGGTTCCTGGTCCTTCTTCGAATATTCTTTTTTATCAAGCAGCCCCATAGGTAGGTATTTTGAATATTTTAATTCTCGTATCCCCAAAATTTAGAAAATATTTCCAATCTAATATTTTCTGGCACCTTATCACAGCATTTAAATTTACAAGCACAAGTAAATCCTGGATGTTTAACAGTTTTTCAGCACTCTTTCTCTGTATGCTTTATATGCATTCCCACTTTCGAACGCTTATTGAGATTTTGTTTTGATTCGTTTCTTAGACATTTTCTTCCTTTTTTGGCTCCATCAACCTAAATAAACATTTTGATGAAACGTAGCATAAATGTATGTATCTACTTTATATGAAATATATCACTAAGTGCGGACACATCAACATATTGTACATGCTACGATAAAATTGTAACCTTAAAACTTACTTCATCTTGATTAGACATCCTCATGAATTTTCACCTTCGCGTCGTTAAAATTTGAATCAGCATCCGAGTCGTCGAAAAGTTCTTCGGAGCTATAACTATCATTTACTTCGGCCATTTCAATCAATTTGAAAACAAAAATTAAAAACTCTGTTAACTGCTAAATTTATACTTAACACGTTCTTCGCTTATGATTCATTTGCAGTTAACAGGTTTTACCACAGAAGGTTCCAGCGATATCTATGATACATTTTCCAAAGTTTGACATTGCTACCTGTAAAAATGTGGTTTAACATACTTTTCATGCAAAAACTTAAAACTTGAAGAATTGCTACCTAAGCATGTTTTACGACCGAACGCCCCATTTGTTAGTTTGAATCTATGCTTAACTAACGTGGCAACACTTCCTTTAGGAATAGCACATTCTGCACTTAATACGAATGTTCCATTGAGTTTAAAATGGAAACCATGTTAGAGTTTACTCTGTGTCGCGATAAAATTTCCAACTTAGACATGGTAATTACCGATTGAACATGATTTTCTTATTAACTCAGGCTAATTGGTTTATTTACTTCTTATACAGGATGCATGTACTTAGTACTTGCAATAAGATTGAGGTTTATTCATTGCAAAATCATACTTTACAGCTTGTTTAAATTTATTCCGACAACGAATCGCAAAGAAGGATCCACACCGATATTGAACGATGTGCATGTATGAGATTTCTTGTTATTCGTAAAAACCTATTTGCCCCCTGGTCATGCTGGCCATTCGAGAACAAAATTGGAAAGTACCGGAGAATACGAAGCAATTGCTCAATTTCAAATCTAGTAAAGCGTCTTTGCGATGCGCGCTCGTTTCATTCTAGGATAACTACTTTGACTTAACATAGAAATAAAAACGATACTTACTTATCTATCTTCAGGTGTGTCTGGTGGCATATTTATGCTCTAATACTAACTTATAGAATGCCTTCAATTATTACTATTCATCAAAGGTGCCAATATAATATAATATATTCAATTACTATAAATACATGTCCGAAAATACCACGCAATATATGTATGTACAAGTCGTTAAGGTTTCTAACATTGCGAAGTCGATAATTTCTTTAGTTTTGTGCAATGATAATTTCATAATTTGATGATAATGTCAAACAATACCGCTTGGAATTTTAGAGAAATCTACCTATTCTGTATAGATATGCGCCTGTCCTTTCTCGCACCTAAATGTGTACAGTAAATATGTTTGTGAGCACGTAAAGCAGTGAACGCAAACAGAAATAATGAACGTAAAACATGCTCTCCGTATAACCTCTTTCCTGATTACGAGAATATTCTGTGATGACTGAGTAATTTCACCAGTTGGTCAGTAGTCTAGGCGCTTCATTATTATTTGGCGACCAATTAGAAAGTAAAAGTTATTGGTATTCTCCGGCTGCACTTTGACCACGGTAACGTGGTCGTCGCACCATGCTTTTGTTTGTAAGACATGGCGTAGTTGTACAATATTTTTATTTACATATGTAATATGACTTGCACGAAGTTTCCTGGTAGCAAGCATAGAATAATTGTAATAGGTGCTATATTTATTCCTCATAAATATTACTACGTGCGTGAAAAAAGTACACACCACATTTTTTTTGTGCTGACCTTTCTTTGACATTGTTCATTGTTGTGTTACCTAAATAATCTTTTTCCGGAAAAAAAATCAAATGTTAATTTTAAATTTATTTACTCTTAAAAGATACATGCTATATAAAATGTATGCTACATTCTACTTACATCGACTCTATTACCCAAATAGCACATACATTCTGAGAATATTCCTACAAAGTGCAAATGGGAAATGCCTAAAATTATTCTGTAAGAATATAAGAAAAATATTCAAATAAGGAAACATATTATTGTGATTTCTATAATAGATTTGCCTGGCTAATGTTTAAAAAAAATACTTAAAAACTTTCTAATTAAATCTGCCTTTTCTTTATAGATGCCTTCTTCTATATCTTTAATGATAGACACAATACAATCCCAATTCTCTAGATGTAAACTACCGTATATGCCCAAGATATCTAGAGTTCACCACTCCAGATCACGCGCACTAGCGATCTCCCCTCTTACTAACCAATGAGTATCTTTATTATTTTTCCAGTTATGGATCCCTTGCCCAAGTGGCTGTACGACTGGTATCTCCTAAATCACTAACTTGTATATTATTATGCCTTCGCCTTGTTAAATATTGATTTTATAGTTTAATTCTTAATAATTCAATGTATCAAATAACCTTTTATTAATAAAACAGTGGAATTATTAATAGCATTATAATTTATTAACAAGTTTATATCAAAAACATATAAAGAGTACGAGAACTCTTACCCAACGTGAGTATACTATATTGGAATCTTCAAAACAAATGTTACCAATTATCTAGTATACATTTGGATTCTTAAATTCTCAAAATAACTTTTAAATATCCCGCTATCATAAGAGAAAGGAAACCACCAACCACATCTACCAACTTATACACATTAAAATTTCAGTATCAACTATCATTTTGCAGACATGAAAAATAACCTCAAAATGTTCGAAATGTTAAACACACAGAAATTTAAACAATGCTTTGAACAGATACCTCGTATATCAGTTTGCACGCACCCCAGAATACTTCAGAATGGGATTTTCTCGCAGTGGCAATTCAAATGTTGCGGAGAAGGGTTCACATCCGGGAGAACAACACCGGCATCATAAAAATCCAGGAAAAAAACCTCTTTCACAGCATCCAAAGTGTATAATTATATTCGAAACAGCAGAGACATGTATGATTCCACACAGAAAATGTACCCAGGTATACTAAACACAGCAAATTTCTTACAATGTTAAATCTTGACGTTTCTTCTGTATATTCTTAGGTCGAAGATAATTACATGGATTTACAAACAAGACCCTCTTCGATACCGGATGTACCACAGGAATATGATTTAATTCATTGAACTTGATGAAAAATAAAACAGTTTTCAAAGATTTTTTTATCAACAAAAACCCGTATCCAAGGATTTCCACTCATTTATTTCCTACGAATTACATTGAGTCACTACCGCATTCAAGTAAAGTCGAATTCTAGGATACCAGAATATCGTACAGTTGCCAGACGATAAATTATATATCCAATTTCCAGGGCTACTAATACGAATTAACCCAAATTATATTGGACTTACAAACAGGTGTGCACATAAAATAATAATTACATCTAATTTGTTTGATACCTTTCCTCTTATGAACCACCGTAATTTATTTCCTAATTATCTATTTGAAAACTACTAATAATATTTACACATAATTTTCTCAGAATATTTTTTGTGGAACATTCAAGAAAAATGCCATATATAATCAAACCATAATGGCGTCGAGAATTGTATGAAGTGTACATGACAGTGGCGGCCCGTGACAATATTGAGTGGTGGGGCCAATCTCCGGCCAACTTTCCCCCCACTCCTCTTCCCCGTTTTTTTTTACAAAGTTTTGAATCAGTTTAGTTCAGCTGGAAATAATTTATTACCTCGTTTGTTGCTATCCAATAATACCCACACAAAAAAATTAATGTAGGCAAATTTAGAAGACATTTTAAAATGAAACATACATTAAGTTCTTATCGGGAATACTTATCTATTTAAATAATTAATCTACCTTATTTCCTCAGAATTGATATATTTAGTTTTTAAGCTGCACGGGAGTACATGGGTCACATGTTTAGTTCAGGTGTTTTTGTGAGTTTATATCGACGAAAACATAATACAGAGCACATGAGTTATTTAAGCGACGATCGTGGAGTAAAATATAAATTACTCCACGTATTTCTTACAAAAAAAGGAATAGCATTTTTATTTTCTTTGTTTGTTTACCTAAGCAAATGTCTTGTTTTTCTGTTACTGTTAACACTATTATGATGTATTTTTCAGGAATAATTCTCTTGTTATATTTATGCATGGTAGTTCATTTTGATTGGAAATGCTATAAGTAGTTATTAATTTGCGATTCAGCGCACATTCCTGGTATGTTATCGGAACGTTTTGGTGTTACTTACTTGGATAACAATTATAACATTAATTGGTTTAAATTAAATATAAATGCTACATTTCATAATTTTGAGTTTGATTTTTCTTTATATATAAGTTTATAATTCTTCCACACATATTCCTCCTTCACCAAATGGCGTCCACGATGCACGCAAACACCCTCCGGTTCCCTCACGTTAGACATACGCAGCTCCCCATCACCGCAAGCAGCAGAAGGGCTCCAACGCATGCACCCCCGCAACAAGTACAAAAAGAAAAAGGATAGTAACAAAGAGGAAAAAAACATACAACAGCACTAATCTAAAGGCTTGTCAGCCTTAAGACGGCAATTCAAATTGATTTGTATAAAGTAATAATAACAATATAGTTTGTTGCAAATTAATATTTTCTAGATTTATTCGGTTAAGCACCACTCCTCTTCTACATATATTTTAGTCAATAAAATTTATGAAGGAGTGAGATCTTTTGAAGATGAAGCTATGTGCGTTCGGAAATGAATAATGTTTTTAAGGCATAAAAATCATTGGAGATTAAATCTACAGATTAAATCACAAGAAATAAAACAAACTTTCCACGAGCAGGATATTCAATTTTAAACATTTTGATTTGATTTTTACGAAATAGCCTAATAAAGCCTGTTTTTTGCCTGGCTGGTAGTCGAGTGGCTTGCACGCTTGGCTATCAGTGCGGAGTCCGGGGTTCAAATCTCGCTCTGGTCAATTACGATAATCGGTTTTTTTTTCCGGGGTCGTAATGTTGATTAGGAGGGAGATTTGGCTCTGCGGGGGCCTGATAAGCTATAAATATAGCTTAGGCGTTATCACCCCTTAAAAAAAAAAAATTAAATGTTCACTACACAGAATATAATTAAATAATAAATAGTATAATATTCCTTAATACGCTGGTAGATATTTTCGCATTAATATTACGTCTTTTTACGTAATTTTTAAAACAGTGCTATTATCATAACATGCTTCACCGTATTAATACACTCACGATCAGAATAATACATATACCGGTTTAACAAAATTATTTTATTTTATTTTGGTTGAACCAAATATATACACTGCTCGCCAAATTTAACGCATAATTCAAAAATTCTCGTTTTGCACATTATAAATAAATTTTTGGAATGCTATTTTGTTTTTAATGATAATTTTTAGATTTCATAGAAAAAAAAAATGCTGATTTTCGTAAAAAAACTAATGTAAAATAAATTTTTTATTAACTATGCAAATGATGACAAAATAAAGAAATGATAATACTATAACTAAACTTAACAGCGAGTATTTCCCCGTCTTGAGTTAATAACAGCATGACAATGACGCCTCATACTGGCAACTAACATACTCACTTAATCTTGATCAATTTGCTCCCAAATTTCCACCATTTTCAGAAACAGATCATTAAATGTGTTTGGAGGGTTCGGTAATTGCCTTAGCCGCCTTCCATAAGCATCCTACATGTGCTCAATTGGATTGAGGTGAGGACTTCTGGGCGGCCAAATCATAGTGGATTATTTCACCCCTCTTGCAGAGTCTGTTGCACAAGTCCTGCAATGTGGAGCCGAGCGTTATCACGCATAAGTATGAAATTTTCTCCAATAAACGGTGCAAATGGCGCAACATAATCTTCTAAGATGTCTGTAATGTACCTTTCTCCGCTAAGCCGCCTTCTTTCTATCCCTACTGATGGGCCTCCAAAGAAATCCTACCCCACACCATGGCGGTGGATCCGCCATAACTCACAGTTTGAACAATGTTACACTGAGCGTATCGCTCCCCCGGCCTTCTGTATACCCTATTGCGCCTGTCATATGAGAAAAGACAGTATCTGGATTCATGCTGTGAATATATTCTAGACCTATCTCCATGTTTCCAGTTAATTGTTCGCGGACAAAGTGTAGTCGTTGCTTCTGTTGCTCTACAGTAAGTAACGGACCTGGTGCTGCACTTCTAGGCCTTAAATCCGCTTCTGCGAGTCTTCTCCGTACCGTATTTTGGCTAATCCTGACGTTGTAATGCTCCAAAATTTCATTTTGAAGCAAGGCACGAATCGTTGCCGAAGGGTACGCATTTCGTAAAAACGCTTCTTATCATGGTTGTTAACTCTTGCACGACCCTGACCTGGTCTTCTTGCCTTACTTCCACTTGCCACAAATCGTCTTAAGACTCTAGAAAGGGTTGACTAGTTTACATTAAATCGTTCAGCCAATTTAGCTGAAGTAACCTAAGTGTAATCTTCTTCACAACGACTAACGATTCTTATGCAAAGAGCTTCACTTAAATTTCGATTTTCTAATCGCTGTGGGTTCATTTTGCAGAAAAATACTCAGTACAATGCCACAAGGTGTTGTCAGACAAATTCACATTAAGTTTATGAGATTGAAATAAACCACTTTTATCACGTTCTAGAACTCTTGGCCAAAAGAAGCAAAAAAAAAAAACACCGCCCTTTTTACAATTTCTTTGAGATAAAACAACGGCAACAAAACAAGAGATAAAAATATATGAGATCAAGACATTTAAAAAATTAAACCTATTTCTTTTTAAAAACTTTTTAAAATTATGCGTTAAATTTGGCGAGCAGTGTATATTCAGTAATTTCAACCAAAAAGTCGGTTGTAAAAATCTATGTTGCTGAACATAAAAGGTATAAAATAGAAAAACCTTTGGAGCAAATAATATTTTGTGTTGAATGTACATGATGTATGTATGAGTGTACCGATTAAGATTAAAGAAAGGACTAGTACATTGGAAATGGTTGTTCTGCCTGAAGAGGGAGATAATCACAGTTTATTTGGTAAAGACGCGCTGTCTTAATTTGATATAGTTTTGGATGTTGGAAAAGAGATATGGTATTTCCGCGATAAACCAAATGAACCCTATTTATGGAGCCAGAACCGTTAAAACGTAAAATAGTGAATCTACGGAAATGGAACACTTAAGTCTAAGAAAAGTTGAACACTAACATCTCACCAGTGCTCAACGATATGAGATAAATAACTTTCTTGAAAAAAACCGTGTAATCTTCAAAGTAGGGGGAGAAGTCATAACTGTGATCGAGCATGGCATTAATCTTGAGCCAAAACAAAAGCCGATTTCTAGATTAGAACTTTGTTCTAATATTTATTGTAATAAAGAGTTAAATAATTTTCTATAAAATTGATATAAAGCGACCTGTTTCGGTTTAGACAAACCATATTCAGGCTTTAAAATACGTCCATGTAAATATGGATAAAAGTGCTGCCAATATATTTCTTTTGTATAGCAAATATTAAAAAAAATATTTTAGTAATTGTTTATTATTTTATATGTGATTAATAAAATACAATCGGCTGACTACATATCTACTTCCTAATATAAGCTTTATAATGTTCAAAAATACTTTTTAAAACTTTTATTAGAAAGTTAACATTACGCGATTGTATTTTACTAATCAGGTATCAACAATTATTAAAATAAATTTCTTCTATTTACTATCTAAACGATGTATTGATAACTTTTATCTATAGAAGTATTTTAAGGGTCGCTTAAATGTAAAAAGAAATAGAATGGAATGACTGTCCTATCTTATCATTTATATGCATTTTTCATTTAAGCAGTGATATAATTTTAATATTACATTATTTAAAAATTGCAGCTGAATTGACATGATACAAACAAACCACAGGGGGAAATGAGTTTACATGTAATCTGCACATGTGAGGAACTGAAGGTACTCAGGCAGAAATATTTCGGGAGAGAATCTATTGGGCCTCGAAATTCTCAGTTCCACGGCAAATACTGGCTTATAGAGAACACCAAGCTGCTCGAGTGAAATAAGAGAATAATATGGGATGTACAATGAGCACCTAGCTGAAGTGCCCAGACATTAAGTGCCCACCCTAACTTTAATGAATGAATGAATCCTAAATGATTTTTTAAACCTTAAAAAAGATTCTAATTATTCCCCAGTGAACAAGGCCACCTCCATAAAACCTCATTACTACACCTGTATTCTATTGGCTGAAATATGTTTATGGACAAAAATAGTGTGGTACGAATCGAATAACTACCGAAAATATTGAGTAAAAAAGTAAAATAGGCCACGCATGAAGTGGAAACGATAGACTGTGACGGGTTCTCTATATACGGCGACCGACCTGACATTATGGGTGATGCTGATAGTACACTTATATACATTCACGTGGACACTTACCTTAATTTTGTAATCCTCATCACATTTAAACAATAATTGTTCGCTTGACCTTTGGGCAAACGTTAACAGCAATTAGAGGTTGTACATGCATTCTTATGTACCGTTCTTTAGTGCGTTTTTAGATTCACTTTTTATCCTTGAGCTTCTTTAGCAAGCAGACTGAAAGTAAAGTAGTCCACACACTTACCTTTTTTGGTACACCCGTCTATTATTGCTACATACAAACTTTAACAGTTTTAATGCTCTCCATAATTAATATATGTTTTCCATTATTTTTCTATTAGCAAATTATAGTTTGACAACTGATTGCATCTTAATAGTACATTAATATCATTTCTAGGAATGAACAGTAGATTTAGTTTTAGTCCTATAGAATTTACCTTCAATATTTGAACAATTGAATAGGTAGTTGTTTCAAGTTCTCAGCGGTCAATCTCATTTCCGGTGTATACAGTTGAGAACTCTTTTACCGGTAATCGTGTATATGTATATTCCAGCTATATAAAAATGTGTATCAGTCGATACGAACAAGTGAAAGGATGTTGTATTTGATGATCTTTCAAGTTAATTGAGGAAATTATCTTTCCTATCGATGGATAATCAGTCGGTAAACCGGGTACTCGGTATGTATAGCGTTCTAAGGTGAATTTTCGCATATAATGCCATTAGTTTTAATAAACTTTTTGTCCTCCTATTGTTAGATTTATTTGAAACTATATGTAATGAAAATTTAGCACAACGTGGACAAGATGATAAGTACACCGAAATTGCTGCTTATTACTATACTTTCATAAACGAACGAGTAACAAAACATCAATTTATTGCGCAGTAAAAATCCTTTCACAAACCTACGTAACATCATGCAATGAGGATCATTCTCTGGTTAGTGGAGCACTTTATTAATTGTGATCCACGCAAACATAAAAGGAAAAACATGCCGCCTGGAGGGAAATGATGGCATACGGTGACGCAATTTGAAAGTCTGAAAATCTACGATTATTAACTATGCTACTAACTGAGTCTGTAACGGGGCAATATATATTTTTTTTTTCTCGCTCTTTGTTCCTTCTTAATAGTTTGATAAATTTAATACAGTGTTATTTCGTTATATGACTAAAAATTTACATAATTTTTAATTAAAAGAACATATTTGGATTTATGATTCTGTATACAGAATCACTGATGAGCGTCGATCGTGTACGGAAGGTAGGGTATCAGCAAAAAGGGTTAAATTAGGCGCGGCGCGAAACAGCTATGCCATTAGGAATGAGTCGGTCGAATAGTGGTGACGGCATAATGCTTGTATAGTTATTAGGGTAGTATATATACACAGTGAGGACGCGTGGAACAAATTCATTTAAAATTCAGGGATTTGTTTTTTAAGAAAACGCTGGACAAGTCAATTTTTATTTTTGGTTGCAGATTTTTTTATGGTAAATCCATGTATACAGTGTGGCTTAAAAAAAGTTACAACGACGAACTAAATTTTCTCAAACGAAAACATTTTTATTTCACTTTTGAATTCTAATAATGTATTATGTACCATGTCCTATACGTAAACTCAACAGTTCTCGAGAAATTTGCAATTGATTTTTCAAAATTTGTGAGGACACGTGGGCTGAAACAAATTGATTTAAATCATAGGTTTTTTTGGAAAAACGCTCGGACACGATTTTTTTCCATGGTACATTCATTTATACAGTGTAGGCCAAAAATACGTTATTTATGTTGTTGTAACTAATTGTTTTTAAATGAAAATACCTGTCTTTTATTTCTTTTTTAAAGTTTGCATCCAATTCCAAGTATGTTTCTTGTATTAGGTGCTATACCTAAATTCATTATCGAGGAATTTACGATTGATTTCTTTCAAAATTTAGGAGGACGCGTGACCTTAGAAAAATCATTTCAAATTCAGGGGTTTGTTTTTTTGTAAATTTATTTAAAAGAAAAGAAACAGAACAAATCAAATTAATTGTTCAAATTGTTGACCATTGACTTCCTGACTTCCGCAAGTCGATATTCAATTTCTTGTAACACTTCAATTAAAGTTTGCGGCTGGATTTGTTGCATTTGGACTCTAATTCTATTCTTCAGTTCTTCGATATTTTGTAGTTTATTGAGGTATACTTTCGATTTTAGGTTAACCCATAGATAAAAAATCTAATGGGGTTAGTCTGGAGACCTAGGGCGGCCATTCGATATAAACCTCTCCTTCGATCATCCGTTTGGGAAAATATTACTCTCATACTGTTCGCGAATAGTGTGGGGGCGCTCCATCCTGTTGGAACCATATCGAATATGCCGGTATATTTGGGTTCTCACAATTCGGGTAAAGTGCATTTAAACTTGGTATTATGGAATTTTGCAATAGTTTAAATAATTTTCAGAATTAAGTTTTCGCTCAATAAAAAACCGTTCAATAATTGAGGTACCCGCAATTTCGGCCCACACATTTGCTTTTTGAGGAATTGTGTGCGACTTTCCATACTCCAGTGTGGATTTTCTGGTGCCCAATATCGACAATTTTGCGTGTTTATCGAACCATTCAAACAAAATGTTGCTCCGTCGGTAAAAACTATCTTACTTAAAAATTGCAGGTTGGCATTGCATCTATCCATCATTATTTCGCAAAATTCTAATCTGCTCTAACTGCGTAAGTATTTTAGACCAGAAGATTTACAGACTTACTGGTCTACAGCTACTTGTTGAGTTGCTTTTTGCGGATTTTCTTTTAAATCGAGCAAAATATTCAATTGTGTGTCTTACGGAACTGGAAGATGGTTGGTTTTATAATTATCTCTTAAGGGACCCAGGTATCTAAACTTAATCTTACTTAAATCTTACTAACTACCGATCGTGTAATAGGCCTCTCCGGGTATTTATTATTAAATAATATGCAAACTGGAGCTTGTGTTCGACTTCTGTTGCCATATCTTACTATCATCAAAATTTCTATTCGTTTTTCTCAGTTAAACGTGCCATTCTTTCAAACTTTATAACTGCATTCGACAATTGTTGACTTGAAGGATCACAATACGTTGACAAGTGACAAGTCAATTATCGAAAATACCAGATTTAAAAAAAACAAAATAAATACAAGAAGGAATGTTTTGCTTGATACAAAAAAAAAACCAGAAATATGGTCTTAATTAATTCAATCATGAATTTCTCCATAACTGTTGAGTTTAGGTATATGAAATGGTATACGAAACATACTTAGAATTCGATGTAGAACTCAAAAAGGATGTAAAAAATAAGTGTTTCCATTTGAAAAAACGTAGTTGGTGGTCGCAACTTGGTTTTTGGGCCACATTGTATCTATACATTTAAAAAAAAAAATTATTAAAAAAAAAACAAACCTCTGAATTTTAAATGAATTTGTTCCAACCCACGCGTCCTCACTGTATATAATCTTAATATAATCTTAATCTCCTCTTCTCCTTAAGGTATGAGGAATATACTTCATCGACTTCATTTGTCTTCCCTATATAAATTTCCTGCACTTCTTCCTGTTTGCCGCTAGCACCAGTGCTTGATCGTTTGTCGGCCATCTCAATATCCTGATCGCACGTTGTATGGGGACGTCCTCTGCCTCTCTTTTCTGGTCTCCTCGCTTCCCATATATGCTTCACAGGTTTGGCACCATCCAACCTTTTTAAGTGACCAAACCATCGCAGCTTACATTTCTCTATGTGTTTTGTTGCAGACTCTACCTTGAGTCTGCCTCGAATCGTGTCATTTCTCATTCGGTCCATTCGTGTAATGCCTAGCACTTTCTGGAGGTATTTAATTTCTACGGCCTGTATTCTACTTTCCATCCCTTTTGTTAAGACGCAACTATCACGCGCAAACGTGAGAGTGGGCAGAAATACGGATCTATATACGCTTAGTTTTGTTTTCCTTGAAACTTCTTTCTTGTTTAGAAAACGTCTTTTTAAACTGTAATAAAATTTAGCCGTACTCTCAATTCTAGCATTTATTTCGGTGTTCTGCTTAGATTTGTTGTCTATATATATTCCCAGATACTTGTAGCTATTTACTTGTTCTAAGGGCTTGCCATTTACTCGATATTTAATACTCTATCAGATTTTCCGATCACCATTACCTTTGTTTTTGCCTCATTAATCTTTAATTTCTTTTCAGTGAGTTTTTCATTCCATACACCAGGTTTCCTTTTAGCTCTTTTTCACTCCTGGCAAATATGATCACGTCATCTGCAAATGTACATTCCCCTAACCAAACTGCATCCATCTTTCTATACCCTATAAAGAGTTTGGATGTTCTGCTCTTTGTTTCTTTTATCATCCATTACTAAATTGAATAAGATAGGGCTCAACAGTCCTCCCTTGCGTGCTTTGAAGTTGGAAAAAAAAAAAAAAAAAAGTGTCTTCTGATTACATATTGTCGGTTTCTTATACAGTTTTTGTTGTTTTTGTACATATTCATGATAGCTCTTATACGTTTTAAATCTACTTTCCTATTCTTCAAACTCTTCTCTACTTCCTGCCTTGGTAATTTATCGAAGGCTTTTTCTAGGTCCAGGAAGGCCAAATATGCTTCCAGGCTTGTATTCCTTAATTTTTCCGCCACCTGTTTAATAGTGAATATGTGGTCGTGAATGCCTCTTCCCTTCCTAAACCCACGTTGAGATTGCTCCAGTTGTTGTTCTAGTATAGTTGTATAGTCTCTTTTCAAGGATTCTCTCGTACATTTTAGATGGGATACTAAGCAGAGTGATACCACGATAATTATTGCAATCCCTTTTTGTCTCCTTTTTTAAAAATAGGCCCTATAATACCTCTTTTCCATTCTTCCGGCTCTTCACCTCTATTCCAAGCCTTGTTGCATATCTGCGCTAGTAAACGGCATCCTTTTGGGCCTATTTTAAGGTTATATACAATTGATTTAATTTCCTCTGCATTCGGAAATGTCTTCGTCCTGATAGGGGTACCGTATATTGAATTCTGGTTCATTAGTACTTTTGGTGTGTTTATTTTTTAACAGACTTTGAAAATAATTTTTCCAGCGATTGATTATCACTGTCACGCGTTAGCATCTGCTCATTTTCGCCTTTGATTTGTTTGATGGTTTCTGTTTTATCTTCAGTTCTTAGAATTTTCAGCGTTTTGTAAAATAATTTCTGGTTTACATGGTAGTCAAATTCCATTTTCTTCCCAAGATCTTCCCAGGATTTTCTTTTCGCTTCTAGAACTAGTTGCTTTACTTTTCCTCTTTGGGTTTTGTAATCTTGATATGCATGGTCATTTTGATTGTTTAGGTATTTTTGCCACATTAGCTTTTTCACTTTGACTTCTAATTAGCAAATCTATGCTTTTTTCCACCATATTGCTAGATTGTACGGCTGCTTCTGTTTTATTTAATAATAATAATAATAATAATAATAATAATAATAATAATAATATATCTTTATTTTACCTCTCAAAAACAATAACAATAATTATATACATGTCGTAATACAATGAGAAGAAAAAAGAGGCGGAGTTCAGTTATTGCTACATAGCAGCATCTGTTCAACCCCAATCAATTTAATTTACTAGTAATAAATGTATATATATTATAACTTAAAATTAAACTCAAACCATCAATTGGTAAATGGCAAGATCACAAAAATAATGTAAAAGTGTAAACTATCCACCCTGCTGTCTAATGCATAGGTGCTGACGTAATTTCTTCTTAAATACATTTAATGAGCGCCTCTTTTTTTATATCCACTGGAATATTTTATGTATGTACACGTTATGCGATAAGTAAAACATCTCCTGAAACTGTGACAGAGTGGTGTATAGGAGGAGTTAGTTGTCCCCTTAAAACGAACATTTACATTGTGGACGTCGTCCTGAAATTGATATTTCTGTAACAAATAGGGCGGTTTCTGAGTAAGTATGATAGAGTGGAACAGCGTGGCCGCGTGCAAGAGCCTGCGATGCTTCATATTCAGCCATCCAACCTCCGACAACTTATGTGATATCCGCGAGCGACGTCCAGTACCAAAAATTAATCTAAGACAAGATTAGATTCTGTACTTTTTGAATTTTACGAATACTATTTGATGTAATACAATATATATCATATAAAGTGTCACAATAGTTCATGTGGGATAAGACCAACGGATTCACACAACATTTTTTTCATTTTTTTGAGACAAAAAAACCATTCTAACTAGCTTAAATTTTCATCATTCAAAGCAGCATATGATCTCCTGACGCATCATTAAACATGATTAAGCAAAGTCTAAATTATCAAAGTAAAAACTCCAAGATTTTTAACAGTACCTTTTAACGGAATTATTTCTACTTTCAATGACAATTTTTATTCTTAGAACCATACACTGAATCACTTCTAGCCTTTTAGGGCCGAATAGGAGAGGTCGGTTTTTACAGAATTTAAGTACAAAGAGTGTGTTTTCCTAGATACAGTATTTAAATTTTCAATGTTTAGTTATATTAAGAACAAGCATTATCAATCTCCTGAATAGGGAATGAGTAATATATCTGTGTATCGTCTTTACTTGTCTATATATTAACAAAGTTGGATGTGTAAATTGTAAATAAAGGCGACCTAAAATAGACTTGTGACACCGATAATTATGGGCAAAATACGAAGAAATACGATATCAATACGAACACACTGAGTTCTTCCAATAAGGTAATATGCCAACAAAGATGACAGAAGTAGGCCCCAGACCAAAGTAGGGGACAATATTACCGACATTAAGTCATGATTAATAGGCGTCGAGGCCTTCGAGAAATCAAGGCCAAACATGAAAAGGGTTTATGATTTGCTTTCACTTAATTGCCTTAATGATTTCATCCACAACCACACATCCAAAGCAGATTATTAACAGCTATATTGTTTCCTAAAACCAGATATTCCTTCCAATTGACGCTCAAACTAAGTTTCTCAAAGATCTTCGACAAGACGGAAAAAGTATACTTATCGGTCTCAAGCCGCCGCAATGACCAGGATTTGACTTTTTGGGAATGGAATAAGCCACGGCTGTTTCCAACACCCGGAAAACATCAGTCATTAAGCACGAATTTACTATATGCGTCAAGTAATTCACAATATGTGGCGTACATAACTGCTAATAATTTTAGTGTACGACCATCCGCACCACAGCATTGCTTTTTAATGGAGAAAACATTATTTCATAAAATCAGTTTGCTCATCTACTACTTTAAATTCAAAATTATTATTACTTAACTCAGTCGATTCGTACTTACTAAAAATATTAGTTTGTATCCTTTTATTGTTTCTATCACGTTTTTATTTGGAACTATAGTACGTTTGGTTTACTTTTCATAAGTGGGATCGTTGTTTTAGCTAGTACGAGGTAGTGGTCTTGTATATAATTCGGCGGCTCTTCTGACTTTTACGTTTTTATCTCATGTCCATAATCGTTTTACGGGTTATTACGTAATCATATTATCGATCTCCTCTGTCCGCTTTTCACCTCTCTCGTTTATTTGTGGATGTTCCTTATGTTAAAGAATGTGTTCATGACTAGTAAGTTATTTTGCACGCAGAAATCTGTAATACGACGACTGTTGTCATTCCTTGCTGTTTCTCCATGCTGCCCTATAACATGTCCCGTCTTCTCATCCTTTATTCCAACTCTGCAATTCAAGTCTCCCAGTATAATGATTCTTTCCTTATAATTATCAACTATTTGCGATACCTCTTTCCAAAACTCATCCTTGACTTCTGTTTTTTCATCCTCGTTTGGGCTATATAGTACTAGCAAATTAAGTTTAGGCTGTAGTTGTAGCTCTATTTTTAATATTCTCTCTGAGATTCCGTTCCACTTCACGAGATGCTTTGCCATGTCTTTACTTAGAATGCAACCAACTCCTTTCTGACCTCTCTCGTTGCTTCTTACTCCACTAAGCATCATTATGGATCCGTTTCTTAATTCTGCAACACTTTTCTCGTTTCTCTTAGTTTCTGTAATACCTAGTATATTTATATCTATTTTTTTCAAATTCTGTGATTAGAGCCTCTTCTTTCCCCGAGAGACCGCGAATGTTCCATGTGGCCATCCTTATACTTTGTTCTTCCTGCATCTGTTTCTTATCGTCTACTATCTCCTCCTTGGATGCGTACTTTGTGCAATCTCTCTATTCTTTTACAATAACATTTTCTTCTTGTCCAAACATGTCCTTATACTTGCTTTAGCTGTCGTTTGCTCTAACGGGTGTTGTAGCTAGTTTTTTGAAGTGCTAGCGGCCCCGTGTGGTACTAAATGGTCTTGCTTGATATCTCATATCAGCTTTTGGCTATTTACAATAACTTTTTGATATCCTTTTCACTTCCACTCCCGGGTTTTTATAATTCTTTGCTGCATCTCTAATTTGTTTCTGTATTAGCTGCCCTTTTTCTTCATGTCATGTCAATACATCTTTCCTTTTTATTATCTGGCTTGCTTTAATTCTTTATATTCCTCCTTCGCTGCGTTTCTCATTCAATTCACTTTCTTATTATTTTGTTTTGATAATACATCACATTCACTCCTATGTTTTTATCTAGGGAAGTTTTTTATTTTTTCCCTTATTTGGGCAGATTTTGTTTCATTTAATTGCTACTCCTTTTACTTTGATTGTTCTTTCTGTTCTTTTTATCTAATTCTTCAACTTTTCCCTCTAGACTAATTATCCTTCTTTTTAGTTCATTATTTTCGATTCTTAGATTTTTTATTTCCTCGTAGTACTCTTTCTGATATTGCCTCATATTTCTTAAATGGTCTCTTAGCTCCTGAACTATTTCGTTAAAAAACTCATTTATATCTTCCATTTCCCAAAGCATATCGCTAGTATAGATGTAATCTGGGCTGACTATCGCAGGGATTACGTTTGACAAGCTTGATCCTATCTCAACTTGCGTAGGTAAAATATGTTGCCTACTTCCAAGTCGATCGTTCGGAAAATATGGCATCTACCAGCTGATAATTTAATCTCGATATATACATGGGGATTTTATCTATTTATGTATTTCCTTATAAACAGTTCGCAATAGGCAATGATATTTCTAACAGCTACTCTTAGCACTTCACTCGAAACTTCTAAATTTGGATTATATCACGGAGATCAAATTTCTTGTGTGGTGTAGTGTCACACGCCCGTAACTCAGTAGTTGTTTAGTGTAGTATCAATAATGGAATATTTCATACTCTATAGTGATCTGAATTGATGGCAAATTATAGCTATCAGGTAATAATATAACGAGGCGTGTACTTAAGTAAATGTTTTTATGTACGACCGGGCCTAAAGCAGTAACTTAACACATTTAACATAGCAATATAGATACCTAAGGGAATAAAAAAGCAATATTGGGTAAATCGGTCTGTGATAAATTAATCAATTATTAACATGAACTAATTGCTTTCTTAATCCCTGACGAAGCCCGCTCGGTACTTCCACTAATTTTAATATAGATATTGTAATGCTAGGGCAGCACACAGCCCGGGTAAAAAAAATATTTTTTTCTAGATACAATGCTTTAAATAAATTAGTGAAATCCCATTTTTAACATCCTAGTGTCATGTGTTTTATTACTTTTTAATTATAAGTATGCATGCGTATGGAGAATTTCTGACTGCAACAGTCTAGAGGACGCTCTGACGTTACGAAAAAATTACGAATAGCAAGTTACGCCCCTTCAGTACTACCTAGGACGCTGTGGAGGGCTGTTGTTCCCACTATCAATGTTAAAGTAATTAATATACGTGAAATTGTGTGACACAGACTCTTATATAACCAGTATCAAGGTTGTTGATTAACTTTGTAAAATAAAGAAAACTAACTTCAAACCACATGAGATTTTTATTTATAAAAGATTCGAAATGTGAAACCGTGTGAAAACAATAAAATATAAATACGTAAGTAAAATGAGTTCGCTTATTAAATAACAATTAAATTAGTTTTAAAATAACCATCATTTCAGGTTGGAATTTGGAATAAGTAGAATTTTATCAGAAAAGCCGTTAACATTTATAAAATTACTCAAACTGAAAGTCCGTTAAATTCACCGATGTGAGGGGAATATTGGTTAATTAACAAATGAGAATTCCCATGTGATCAAGTGGAACTGTGAAATTAGGTTCAACAGGAATTATTGGGTATGGTAACCGAAGTCATTCTGTACATGGCGTACACCCTGTATTCCACTAAACCTCGTACTTAGTAGCTTTTATGGTTGCCAACTGCGCCTCATAATCTCTCCTGGATTTCGCGCCTTAGTGTCGTGTGCACGCTATCATGGCTTCCTCCTGCATCTTGTTTGCAAATTTAATTTTTAAATCTGTAATGAAATAATTTTAATACAATTTTTAAATTCTTGACTTTTAACATGTATTGTTCATAATGTTTGTGTTATTTATCTCCAACGTCACTCTTAACTGTAAGTTCTCTTTTTTTACTTACCTTATAATATTACACATTAATTGGTTGCACTCTATTTGTAGTTGATTCTCTGAGGAAGCAATAAAATAATTGCGAAAGCTTAGAATTAAGAAAGATTGGGTATTGATTCAAACTTCGGCTGCCATACCCAATAATTCCTGTTGAACCTAACGTTGTACAGCCAGTACTTCTTTTCAAATTTCATTACGTGTTCCGTCGTTTTAACGTTTCCCTATACTTATTTTCATTTGTTTCTGAGATATCTTGATTATTTTGAAAATGTTGAAATATGTAGCTTTATTTTCAATACTTTACGCATTTTCGACTGGTGAAAAGCACTTCTAGGGTGAATGCAAGCACAAGGATGGTACTTTAGGAATCCACATTGGCGATTGATTTATCGCTTACAGAGTATCAAAAATTTGATGACCAATTACATTATTTTCAAAGTTGGAAAGTTGGTTTTTGCAAATGTGACACCCTGTATACTATTACATGATAGTTTACAGGGTGATTACAGAATTTAATTCTATATCGATTCGCTATGCCTTTTCCTATACTTATTTTCACTGGTTTTCTTGTTATTCCATTTTACAAAAGCCAATAAAATTAAAAGCCCTATCTAGATTTTGACAGGAGTTGAAACAATGTTGATTTTATGTGAAAGCAGTTTAAGCCCACAGATTCGTGAGATATCGATTTACAGTTCTAGTGATTTGTTAACTTTCTCAAGTACAGTTTATAATGGAAAATATTTCAATAATGATTTGTTAAAATTGTTGTATACGCATGGTGAATGTGGTCGAATTGTCAAACGACTGCAGATTATTTAACGAACGATATCCGGACCTACCAACAATGACTCCCTCAAAATTCGCAAGAATCGAAGCTTGGTTTATAGCAACTGGGAGTGTAAGGGCAACTCGAAATTACCAACAGCCTTAATAGTTAATGCAGACAACGAGGTGAATGTTTTGGCTTATTTTCAAACTTATTTAGGGAGTTCAACTATAGCAGCACTGGAGTTGGGTAAGTATTTCAAAAACATCAATCCACAGAATATTAAGAAAACATAAAATGCATCCTTTTTCTGAAATAACTGTGCAAGGATTACGTCTTGGTGATGAGGCAAGACGAGTCAATTTTTGCTTGAGTTCATGTGCATAAAAATGACCGAAGATTCGAGATTTCTTCATAAGACTATGTGAGCTGATGAATACTACTGGGCACAATATAATCCACATGTCATATGGGACAATAATCACCAGGACCACTTTAGTTTTAATGTTTTCTTGTTTAATCATGGACAATCGAGTAGCATATCAAGTGTACGATGAAAATTTGAATGGTGCTAGATATCTGGTGATACTGAGAGGGTTTGTTAGTGATTTTCTAAATGCCCCACCTCCGTGTGATACAGCAAACAGTTGGTATTAACTGGATAGTGCTCCAGCATATTCTACCATAGCTGTACATCAGCACAGTGTTCGTATATACCTTGATCGGCAATTCCCGGCGCCGACACGAAAAATTCCCGTTTTGACACTGCAATTCCCTTTTTTTGGCGGCAAATACAAACTTATTAACTTTTTTTAATAAATTACTTACGAAATTAAAATAAATTACCGATACAATGACAGATTCATTTTAACTAAAGCAAATGAATAACAAAATACAAAAATAATAAAAATTTAAATTTATTTTTATTCGATGCAATAGTAATATTTATCCAATAATCCCTCTAAAAACAAACTTTTCCCTCTATCGTTCAAAATTCCCTCTAAAAAGGGAATTTCCCTCCCATATACGAACACTGCATCAGCAGTTAACTTTGATGTTAGGATTAGGATCGGTGGATTGGCCCACAGGGATTCTAGAACTGGCCACCCAGATCACCCGATTTGGCGCTCCTGGATTTTCACCTCTGGGGTCGTATAAAGGAACTAGTGTACTCTAGGCATGTACATACTAGAAAGGAATTATTAAACCGTGTTCACGATACCTTTACAAATCTAAGTGCCAGACGAACTTTACAGGTCTGTTACGCGAGGAGTATGTGACAGAGTTATTCTGTGTTTGAATCAAAATGGCGGTCATATAGAACAGTTATTATAATTATTTCGATTACATTAATTTATTATTTATTGTATTTATGTTCCAAGTTTATTATGTTTTTCATTTACTATTACATTATAAATATCGTTATGTTGCTATTTTGTTTTAGCGTTCTAAATTAAATTTCTAGTGTTTTAATTATATTGTTTTTGTGTCGAGAAATAAACGATGTTCCGGTTTCTGCCAAACAACCACATGAAAGTAGAAAATATGAATAACAAGAAAACCGTTGGAAATAGCATAGAGAAAGGAATAGCAAATCGATGCAGAATTAGTTTCTGCATTCGATCATGTAGCAATGTACAGAAAATGATGTAATTGGTTATCATATTTTTGACACCCTGTATGCGATAAATAAAACGTCAATGTGGATTTCAAAAGTACTATTCTTGTGCTTCCGTCTACCCTAGAAGCGCTTACAACCAGTCGCAAATGGATAAAAGGCGCAGTATTGAAAATAAGGCTACATATTTCAAAATTTTCAATATAATCAAGATATCTCAGAAGCAAAAGAAAATAAATATAGGAAAACCAGATGGAGCTCATCACAAAATTTTCTTAGGAATCTAAAAATGAAATAATATACCGGGTGTTCCGTTTAAAATAAGGGAGTTAATGGTGACATCCGGTATAACCGGAAGTGGTACGACCATGAAAATATTTGAAAAGAGACCATTTTGACTAATCAGAAAGTCCAAAAATTCAGAATTCTAAGTTTCTTCTAACCACGGAAACTTCTAGCGAACGGCTACCGTGAGAAACGTTGTATACAGTCACCGGCATAAATATTGCAACACATGGGAATTTTTTTTATTATTAAATAATTTCAATTTTTTTTGCGGAGTAGGGCGAGGCAGGTAAGGGGGAGGGCAGGTTGTGCATGTTTTATTTATTACAAGAATACTTATAGTAACATGTAATTCTTACTGTGAGACTTTGTGTTTACTACCACTTTATAGAATTTACAGTTTTTTTGTGTATTCTCTTTTTCATTTTGTATTCTTTTGCTTATTAAGGTTTTCTGTATTTTTTTGTATTGACATGTTCTTTTACATCATTTAATGTTGAAAAATAAAGTTCTGTTATTATTATTATTATTATTTTATTTTTTTTATTTTTTTTAATGAGGCCTCCCTTCCGCTTAACCTCCCCTCCCCCTCCCCCCCTCCCAGCTCCCAAAAGTCGAGGCGCCCCCCACCGAAGTTATTATTATTATCATTATTATTATATATTATTATTATTATTATTATTATTATTATTATTATTATTCTCCAATAACATTTCGAAAAGCAATAAAGAGTTCATTTTAATTACGTTTTAATTATGACCAACGCATATAGTTTGTATCAGCTTATCTTCATCTACACTCCAGTGTTGTCTCTAATCCATTTGCGAAAATATGCTACATCGGCGTATACTCCTGGGAAATTAGGCTTTCCACAACCCTCTCCAAAGGAAACTACACCCACTAGAACTCTTTTTTTAGTGACCAACGGACCGCCAGAATCTCCTTGGCAGGCATCTTTACCTCCTCTTCTGTATCCAGCGCAAAGCATGCTGAAAGTGTTTCAAAGGAGGCTATAACTAGCTTTTCCCTAAACTAGGTATACTTGCCGTTCGGTTATTTTTTCTCTCTTCTCGTATAACTCCCCGCACTTCTTCCTATCCACGATCGGTAGATCAACAGCTTTGAGAAAAATGGTTAACCAGTTGGTACCTACCTAGTAATATACATAAAATATGCATTTATATTTTTATAGGAATTGCGAGGGTGATCATTGGCTTTTGAAAGAATACACACCCAAAAAACTCCCCATCCGGATGCTCTCGCCATAGTTCCATTCTTTGGTGTGCTTCCTTCTTCTGGTAAACGAGCCGCTTTTACATTGCGATTGCCGATGTTGAAAGGTTTCGTTACTTTGATAAGAGCGATATCATAGTCTGGTTCGGAAGAATCGTATTTTTCGTGAATGATTAGTTTGGAAACAGAGTGAATCCATCCAAAACCGCGCAACTACTACCAGATCGAATCTTGTATTGGTTTGGATTGTCGTCACTGAAATGGAATACTAACATAATACGTATAGTGATACAGTATGTCCCGCAACGAATTGTAGTGATCGATATATGGTAAATCCTTCATCCAAAATTATGAAGATTTGTGATTTAGTCTAATTGAATAAAATGTACCATAATCTTTTTTAACTTTGAACACTAAAAAGCACAAGTCAATGCACTTCAGAATATACTGAATAGAGGCAGGTTGCTAAACAACAGCTGCTACTTTTTTACAACTAAACACAAATATCAGTAAGGTAGTTGTTAGCTCAAATGGTAAATAGCAAGTAAAAATAGGAGTGCGTAATACAGATATATAAAATACAAGATATCCCCGAAGTGAATTTACGAGAGGGGGAAAAAGTCTATTTTTAGTTTTAGGACGGAAAGTTGTGTGTGAAAAATGTTGCTTTTACAGGAAATGAGCTTACCGTGGAAAAAACTAATCAATTGTACAGGATGTTAGTAAATTATGAAAACGTAAAAAAATATCTTGATATTATGCCTCGAATTCTAATTGCATTGACAGTTTTTCGTAACTGGTTTCGCAACAACTTAGCTTATGGTACTACCCGGATTAATCGCTACCCGGGGTACACGTGTATCCAATCACAAGATGCCATTATTCCGGCTTTGAACTCGTATATCTGGCGACGGCTATTATTGTTGTCTATTCACTATTGTTTATTATTTACCAGTGGCGGCTCGTGGGTTATGAAAGAGGGTGGGCACAAAATAAGAACTTGCCTATTTTTTGTACATAAAATCCATTCACCTATTTTTCATGCTGGAAAAGACGTCTATGACTTTGTTGTAAAAATGCGTTCAGTCGATCTTCTGACATTGTGCTTCTCAGAAAAGTCTTAATGCGTTTGAGGGTGGAAAAAACATCGTTCACATTCTGCTGTCGACATGGGGGTTGTACAAAAAACATCCATCGCAGTTTACTATTTTCCGTAACACTTTTTTTAAGTTGTTGTGTGTTAATGAACAGCAGGGCGG